>JAXDDW010000071.1:2042500-2428916 GCA_034670385.1 Hoplostethus mediterraneus
ATTTTAGAGGCAGCAGTGAGACTCTCCATCAAGATGGCTTCCACACCAAGTAAGGAATATGATCTTCTGGCAGTGTGTGTGTGTGTGTGTGTGTGTGTGTTAAGGGGGGGGGGGGGCTGACTTGTCCCTCCATTTTCTCTTGGAGGAAAGATGGCACCACAGGCCTCCAGTGACTGAGATTTAGGAAAGAGTGGAAACAGTGTCTCACAGCCCCTCTCTCTCTATTTTGTACAATTCCCCCACTTCAACCCAGATCTGGTGTAAATTCTTGGCAATTGCCATTAGGCCTCTCCCACCCACCCACCCATCCTAACCCTCACCTCACACACACATAGTAACTGCTACATAATCTGTCTGTGCATAGAGGAATGGCTGAAATAAAATGAAAATAGCTCATTCAAACCAAAATCATGTGTCTTCTCTTTCATTTAATTACAGTGTTATAGTGTTGCCCTTTAACACTAGCAAAGTATGTTCATCTGAGCCAGAGACAAAGAAGAACATATTGTCTTGCCAGCTTTGGACAGTTTTTAGAATTGTTGAACTGTAAGACTATTATCAGTTTCCTGGCTGTCATGATGTTTAATGTTCTTTCTCATAAATCAGGGTGAAAAAAATATTGTTTTATGCTGTGAGGTTTAATATCTGCAGGACTGGCCAACTATCTCTGACCAAATCAATTTTAGCATCAATGAAGGGGGTCACTATGGTTCTAGGGAGACATGGTCAAAACAAAACAAGCAATATTCAAAAAGAAGTTGCTGAGACAGATGGTGCAGTTTGTGTTTTTTCTTCTTCAGATCATCTTTGCTATAATCAAAAGCAAAGCTGATGGCAGCACTGGGAATTACCAACGACTAGGGATTCCTAGATCTGGGTCACTCTGCCAGGAGGAGAAATTATAGGAGCTTATACATGTTATTCCTACAACACCTTTAGGCTGCCAAAAAAGACAGAAATGTGCCCCCCCAACCATGTTTATCTCTTTTATCATCATGTCCCTGATTCATGTTTATTACATATGTCTGTCACTTTCACTCTGCCAGATTCTGGTGCATATTCTGAGTGATAATATCATGAGATACACTGAAATAATTGCTTGGAATAATCACATCATATTAGCTTCAGATAGTACTGCTGTGCTCTTCATATTGTTATCACTTAATGCAACTAAAGTCACATGGACACTGATGATAGAGACATTTAGACAAAATAGGATACAATACAATTAGGATTTCAGGACAATGAAGGCATTTTGCAAATGAACATCATCTGGATTCAAACTGTATCCTGTCTAAGGTTTTAGACTTTAATGAAAGAAATACTAAGTAGGGGTTTATTTGATGGGTGAGGTTGATTTTGCTGTATGGATTTAATTTGTTTAGGTTTGGTCTGCAGTGTATGACTCACAAAGGCTTTTTTAAAGTCACTATTCAGGACAGTCTAAAGGACAGGGGCTCTGCACAAAGGCAAAGGATACTGGTCAAATGCAAAGAAGTGGCATGAGTTACGTATGAAAAGGCCAACCTGTGGGTCTAGAGGGAATATGGGACAACAATGATAACAGGAGTTTGGAGTGATGAGTACTGCAGGGGAACTGGGGACAGAATCGAATTTCATCATTCAAAGATGCTTTTTTGTATGCATTTAAGACATTCAAGTTCAGATTATAAAGAGTTCCCTAGTCAGTCAGGTATGAGAGTGAAGAATTATTTTTTGATATGTGAAATCACACAGATGTAAACCAAGTAAAGGTTATGTGATTTCTAAGAGCGGTAATACAGGCTGGGGATTTGAGTTATAGTTAAGGCTGAGCAAAAGATGCAACTGAAGAAACTTGAAAAATTTGGTACAAATTGATGCAAAAAAATACATTCACAGAATACGCAAGCCTGAGGAAACATTTTTAAAAATATCTCAAAGCAAATGTAATTGTATACAAGAGAAGACAGTTCAAGAATTAAGAAGAATTAAAAAGAAATAGCTAGATTTAAAGGCTATACATTAAAATATGAGTAGAGACCAGATTTATATCAGTCACAGTGAAATGTATGGACCATACCTTTTGACAAAGATTAACAGAAAAAAAAAATTCAGACCTACCTGGAAAGGTATCAGGTCATCTTCCATGATTTGTTTTCCTTCATCAATTTTGTTTTATCTCAGTGATGCCGAACGCTGCAGGTTTGGAGGTCATTCCTACTTTCGGTTAGCTAGCTTTATGAAGGATGATTAACACTCATACAGCTAGATAACCAAAGACAGGAACAGGCTCCATCTTATGCCGTGGCATGGTAAGTTTGGGGATTCCTGGAAATAAAGAACATTATTATGAAGTTGCCATACAAACGTAATTTCTAGCCTAATACATGGACCTAGTGGTGTACTCAATTGTATACAGAATTTACCCACCTTTAATTCTGTGCAAATAGAGTATACACATTTATGAACTTATTAATTATTTCCCTGACTATTATTGCAGCACTGTGTGGGTCTATTGCAAAAAGACAAGATATATATATGCTAAAGTTGATCATAATAACCCATTACAGTGTATCGTATTAATTGTCAGAAAGGTTGTGTAGCCTAGCCTATATCTATGCCTATACTCCTCCTGGATCTCTATACTGGCCTAATTTTCCCACATTTTCCAAATTGCCCTTCAGATTTTCCCCAAGTCAACACCCTGTCCTTTTCTGAGAGAGTGAATAGATTTTTAACATTTTAATCAGGCCCTTAGGACATTTTCCCATCACCCCCTGAATCTCCAGTTCTGCTCAAATCATCATCACCTTAACAGTACTGCGCAAAGTATTAATGAATAACAGTCTGAACCTCATAAGATCATAGGGATATGGGCAATTAGCCAAGTCATTATGAGGCAAGTGCATATCCCTCATACAAATTTACAGACTGAAATTTTTAATCAGTTTCCCTTATTAGTCTCACAACTACACATTGCTGAGATGCTATTATTATTATTAGTATTTCCCTAGGTCATAGATTTAGGAGAGCTTTTCCACACCGACTTAACCCACTTAATTTTCTTTCCAAATAAATTGGGATATACGAGAATAAACAGCAAAACAGCCCACATTCTCCAAAGGAGAGAATGATCATTTCACATGATCAGCACCTATCTATATCTTAATAATCTATAGTTGAAGTAACCTTATGATGAACTCACGTTTCCCTTTGTCAGTACGTCTGACGTCAGGCATTTTAATTGGAAAAGAGATTGCACTGTCAAGGCCTGCATCACTTTCTTTGCAAATCAGGAAATAACATTGCATAAAAATACTTCCATGTAAAATGATGTATACAAAGGACAATAGACTTACTATTATATCTAAATTTTGGACAAGCAGTAAACATTAACAGTAAACGTCACACCCACGATATAATACATACTGGTAATACTATGACCCATGGTGTACTGGGACTATGGAGGGCTCTCAGCCAAATAGTGGGGAAAGTCTGTACCGCAGCATCATGGTCACAATACATATCGTAGCCTACTTCCAGAAGGAGAATAAATCATATTGCCTAGTGTAGCGCCATACTTTATTCTATGTCAATGTTAATGTATAGCGAGAAATTTGAGTCAGAAATCATTTGTTAGTTCTAACATGGACTATGTAAACTACAAGCACTGGCTCTTCAAGAAGACACACTAATGACTTTATGCAGGGTTATACCAATGAGGACTGCTAGATAATGGCTTGACTGTAATGCTTGACTAACCCTCCACTTATTTGAAACAGTAGATTGAATGCTGCGCGGTTTCATTAATTTCTGCTGTCTATAACTATATCTTAGAATTTTAATATGTCCAATATTAGGCCAATAAATCTACCCTAAACCTGAGATACATTAAAACGTGCCTCGAGATGATATGGGCCAGTATTAGTCGTGAAAACTTGCGAGGTCAAGACAATTGAATCCAAAAGACTCTTACTTTCCATTGTGAGAGATGCCTCTCGCATCCATGGAGGCTAACATCCACGTGTGATAAGAACGGCAAATGTCGGGAGGACTATACAGGTTTTTACAGCTTTACGGACACGAAACAGAGTTTAAGTGTACCTTGACATGCCAAACAGGTGAGTGCATGGATCAGATCGATAAATCCCACGCAATCTGCTGTATAGGCGAAGCTATCGGTTTATGGCTGTGGCTATGGATGCTCATGTCAGTGTCAGCTCGCAATGATCCATGTTGAATTATGTGTTTATATCCGTGGTCAGGAGATTCCTAGGTCCATGCACTGATTTCCGTCCAATGAGCAGGATGTGGGATGCTCTATCGTACAAGTAAGTCTTTTATCCGATGTGTTTTTCCCAGTCCACGGTCCTGCTGCGTATCCATTCGTGGCGCTCCCCTGAGTCTGCGATGCTCTCCTCACCACCTCACTGCCTTTTTTCTAAAAGCTTCCTCCTCTGGCAGAGCTCGTCTGCACTGACGTCACATCAACAGCAAGTTGCTGAATAACCAATCACAAATTGTCTACCCGCTTGTGTGTGTGTGTGTGTGTGTGTGTGTGTGTGTGTGTGTGTGTGTGTGTGCGTGCGTGCGTGTGTGCGCGCGCGTGTGTCACAGATCACTGTATTTTCAGATTCAAATTTGATTCACATGTGGCGCGCATTTGCGTCGCATAGTCTCATGTAACGATTGCAACAGGTGTAGGCCTACGTCTGTAAGGGAGACAGAAGTTTATTTAAAAAATAAAACGCGATTGATGCTACCTGAAGATCATCACCTAACTCAAGAGCAGGAAAAGATGCATCATTCGTCATTCATTAATTTCCTGTCTTAATGGTGTGTGTGTGTGTGTGTGTGTGTGTGTGTGTGTGTGTGTGTGTCTGTGTGTGTGTGTGTGTGTTATAATTCCTCTGGGGTCACTGTTGAATGCGGCGGTGCTAAATTCCAGTGTGTATTAGTGCTGGTATGCTTTAGAAAGGGACAGGAAATAGACCAAAAATAAACACTACTGTTCCATGTAGTCTACGGGAGCCTGTCATTTATTGAAGCCGGGTCGTTTACGTCGCTACACATCAATCATGTTAAACCGAAAGTAGCCTACACAGTGGTGCATTCGCCTGGTGCATCAATGAAGTGCTTAAAAATAAGTTGAGGTAAGTCTGGTCCAAAAATGAAGCCGTCATAAAATTATGAAAATGAAAAGTCTACTTTCCTGGGAATATCTTACTTAAGTAGCTAGAAGTAGTACCTGTTGAACAGCTCCATTTGTCAATGAAATTAATCAAGCCGGCGTCGACTGAAGTAATCCATCAATTAAGTTAAAATTGTGATTTTTGGTACCACCAAGCCTCCTGAATTTAGGAATGGTTGTTTTTTGCTCATACCAACAAAGTTCTGAATCACTGTGATGACGGCTGTTCATATTTTAATGAATGCTCGCCATTCATGAGGAGTAGACTTAAAAACGTAATATTTTACCCAAATAGCTTAACGATCAAGCAAACATGTTTTAGTAAAATAAATCTGTTCGTTTACAGTAGCCTTCATAGGTTAGTTGTTGCTTAATCAGTTATTTTGCACCACTGATGTTACCTCAAATTGATTTAAAAAGGGACAGCTTTGTTGATATTATTTTTAGTTTCATTATTTTAATTTAAGACATGGATTAAGTTGTCTTTGTGGTGGCTGCAAGCAACGCGGGCTTTACCAAGGGACAGACAACCCACACTGTAGCCTATACAACCAAGGTCGTTGATTAGGATGAAGTAGGGCTCTTAGAGGATACCAAGCCTTCATGCTTACATAATACCTGGAAACATCGTAATAGGAAGGTTTTAAGTGGAAGTAGCCTGTAGGCATTGCGGGCCCTCTTTTTCCAAATCAAAGACTCTTTCTCTTTGTACTTAAGGTTTTTCTGCAAGTTAAACATTGTGCAAAATGATGCACATGATTTAGGGCATAATGAGAATAAAATGTGTGTTGATCACTTTCCTTTCACTGCATAAATAAAGGCTGAGACGCCTGAGTATGTAAGGTGTAACGGCTCAGTTTGAGTTGGTCTACTTTTTAAATGGATATTAAATATAACTATATTGGCCCTACGTCTGAACTCTTGGTGAGATTAGATAGACGGTCTGCAGAAAGAACTAAATTCTTAACCTCCTTAACTTGAGGTTTTTATCCAAGTAGGCAACCACTCTCTCTAAAGATCCAGAGATTCAAGGCTAGATTGAGATTAAAAAAAAAAAAAAAAAAAGGTTAGCCACATTTCTATTACGTTATCGTATTGTGGATCAAAGTCCCAAAATGACCAGTCCAAGTTTGAGTCCGGAGGAAGAGAGGTGAGTCAGAAATTAAGTCGACAAGGATCTGCCTCAGATCTTGGGTTATACCGACCTCTAGTGGTGGTTTGGTGTCCTTGTTCCTCATTTCATAGATGTGACTCATTGTATTACACTGTGGATAGAGCAATCATGAATGAAATGTCTCCATATGCTCTTGCAGGTTTGTCTTTGTTCCAATCGTTATTCCAATTAACAGGACAGATGCCTAAAGTACAAAACATATATAATATGGTGTTGCGCAGTCCTCAAAACACGCCTCGCTATCTATAAAAAAGGAGAAAGGAAGAAAAAAAGGTGTCTGCAGTTGTTGACACTGTGTTGAAAGGGACTAGTTGATTTGGCCTGTGGAAAATAACGTGGCTCATTATGGATTGCCTTGGCAAAAAGTGAGGCTCCATGCTGAAATAACAGGTTCACGAAAACCTTTATTATTACTCCATACGTTATTTTCATTTGTATCGGGTTTGATTCCTTGACATGGTAAGACCAACCATTACATTATTTATTGTTAATAAAACCAATGAAACTTCACACACCGTTGGCATCCGGGCCCGTTGAGTTTGAGACGGTTGCATTAGGCTCTGCATACAAATTCACCCTAAACCTCATTTGCAATTTGAGTATTTTCACCCGTAAATGCATCCATATAATATTGTAGCCTATCATTCCCAATGTTGACTTTAAGTGGCTCTTCAGAAAGCTGATAGGCTTATACTTTATACATCATCTCACACATAACTCAAAACACAATCTTTTACAAGTTCGTTTACTGACTTGGAGGTTTTGAGTGTGAAATTGACGAAAGAATGAAGAATGACATTGAGTTGTGAAGTGAAATGATGTAGATTTCTACACAGATGATCACCCACATAGCACCAGGCATAGTTCTATCAGAAGAAGAAACAAAACTCAACAGAGACATTCTGCAGAATTAGAAGGAGATTACAGATAAGATTATCTGTAATCCAAAAATGGCTATAAACATGAGATAGGAGACATTTTCAATCTCAAACCGTTATTTATTCCCTAGACAGGATAAACTTGAGATTCCTCCACCAAAGAAGGCTATTGCATAATAAACATACCTAGTTATCTTTCCAGGTAATTTATTCACAATTATTCCAACACATGGGAGAACAAATTATATTTTAGGTTATTCTTTTAAAGGTTAATAGCTGGAAATAGACTCAGAAAGGAGTGAAAACGTTCTGTAAATCGTTTTCTTATAACAAGTAGGTTCCTCTCCACTTTAAGTTGCAACTTACACTCATCACTATTTAAAATGCGAATTTATCAGATATGATTAATGAGAAACGATGCAAACTACGGAACGCCATGAGGCCATATAACGCGTTTATCGTATCGCACCATGGTGCTCTGCCTTCCATGAACGCACCTCGTGTTTTTTGCGCTTCCCGTTGCCTAGTTACGATGCGCGCTCCTGCAGTTCTTGTCCAGTTTAGCGGAGTGAGAACACCAAGTCTGGTATTTATATTGTATATTAACAAGAAAAAGAAAAACAGGACAAACGAACAGATAAAATGCAAAACAGGAAAAACACGTTTGGACAAAGGAAGGAAAGATAGAATACTGAGAGGTTGAGAAGTTTTATTTTAAAATACAGAACAATACCATACTGTACATACTGCCCACAATGTAGGAGGTTGAATAGTTAATGCATTAAATGATTAATGCATCAAAGTAAATCTAGACACATGACAAATATATTTACTTTGTAATACAGCTTTGTAATATTAATTACATAATTGAAGTCATTGAGCTGAAGATAACGTTGTTAAATTAATAATATTCAATGACAAAAAACATTGATTCCAATAAGGGTAATTCTAACCCTGCCAATGCATTTTCTTCAGTCTTTGAGACCATGCATGCTAAGATTAGAACACGCATTGAAAGTTGGAGGGAAGGATGGAAGAAAGGAAAGAAGGTAAAATAGACAGAGAAACAGTAGAGAAAAAACATTCATCCAAATGTACCTTTTGTCTAGATTTGCAGCTTTAAAAAGGACAGTTTATAACACTTTAAGTGATGTGATATTTAGCAGTGAATGGCAAAACCCCCGCCTGCCCCAGACTTTGGTGAAATGAGCAGTGATTATATAGGCAGACCAGTGCACAGCAGGTGGAGAGTGTGGAGCTGCCTCAATGGCTTTACTGAGCAGTACATTGTTCACAGGGTATACTGACCTTTCCCTGTAAAGTGCCAAAATTATGTGCCTGGGTGCTGGCATGTCCATTTCAAAAACTCAGTCCTCCATTAACTCCCACTGCATACTTGCCTTATGGAAAAGAGCTATAATTGCTCCCAATGCAATGCTTTCCAGTAAGATATATTTAGTGTTATAGTGATCCATTCATTATTCCAGATAATTGTTTTGTGGGGTGCGCAGAAGTTGTGGAGAAAACAGAACTCTCCTAAGAAACTCAGAAATTGGAGAGCTTCACGGGTTGCTTGGCTGTGGAAAAGTTACAGAATAACAGAAAATGTTAACCAACATTTTGAAAGAACTTCTGTAGGATAAAATACCAAATTCAGTTTAGGTGCCTATGCAGGTACAGCAGGAGAGGGAGTAGGAGCTTGATATGGGCACTGAGCGGTTTAGTTTCATTCCTGCTGCAATTAGACTCGACAATAGGTTTTTTAGAAATGAAATGTACTTGAACTGTAAACTGAATGTGTGCGTGGGGTCACTTTATATACATTAAGGGTTTTTAGTGTTTTTTTTTTTCTCTCCTTATGTACATTTTCTGTTTTAAAATATGTGGATGCTGCTTTCACACAAATTTCACTTGGCAGGCTAAACAGCAAGTTCTGGCAGCCCAGGACCCACCCACACTACCACCACCGATTAGACCTTTACTTAACCACACTACCCTGACATAGATAAGCTTAGTCTTACACTTAGTCTACAACACCAGACCAGATCATTTCCAACCTCAGCCTCAATCTAATTGAGCATGGTTATATAAGTAACTTGTGGAATAAATACATACTTTATCTAAAGATGTACAGCTTTGACCTGCAGAACAAATAAAACAAGTATACACAAAAATACACAAAATAGAGGGGAAAAACTTTTCATTTATTATAAAATATAAAAGTGGAAGGTCAAAGGACTGTACAGATTACAGAGGAAGAAAACCACATTTAATTAAATGGGATGATAAGAAAAGACCATATACCTTCTACATCTATTATTGTATGAACTTGGGATATACAGATTATACAAGAGCCTTGTATAAAAATGAGTGGGTTTCCTTGTTTATAAAACTGTATATACAAGTAAAAAAAAGAGCAAAGCATACAAAAACTAAAAACCTAAAATAAAACAAAACAAATGCACAATAATTGTGAAACCACAAAAAAGTATATATTATATTTAGACAGGGTTTTTCCGCACATCAATTAATGCATTGCTTGAAATCAGTGGGCCAACATTGAGGCTGGATCGGCGGGAGTCTCGGCGGGATTTAACCAAGGGCAGGGATGTCGTCCCACCCCAGGGCCCCATTCCGGTTTGAACCACGCGGTTAACAGGAGTCTCCCCAGCTGCACGAAGACATAGCTCCTCCATGACAGCAGGTTCCTCCGTGGGGAGCGAAGATCGTCTCCACGTGGACGGGAGAGGGGCATTCACCAGCTCCCTCATTTCCTCCCTGGACCGAGGAGGTTTCTCAGGCTGCCCTGCTCCTCTGCCTCCTTGGCTGTCATCTGGGCACCGGCTCAGCTTCTCCATGCTGCCGACGCCCACCAGTTTACCCTCAGATGCCAACACTGCAAGGCAACACATATCATAAGGATAGTGAGAATTGACAAATACCACCATTCCTCCAAGCACAGGAAGTGAGGAATCGAGGAATCTTACGAGCCGAACGCACGCAGTTCCGAAACAGCAGCGAGCGAGCTAGTGCCTCGGCGCTCGCTACAGAAAGCTGATTTGCCCTGAGAAAAGATGAAGCTGCTAAAAGCTGCAAACAGCTACCTCTTGCTGCCACTTGGGGATGCAAACGACTAAATTACATAAAGTTATATTGTGCAAGTTTAATGAAATAATTATCTTTGTGGTGAGAGAGGGAGTAGCCCTTGGTCATGGAGGGTGGTAGGCTCAGCTGAGCGGGGTCCGCGGCCGGAGTGCCGGGACGGAGGCGAGGGCGCGAGCTGGAGAGGACGGAGTGGGAGAGCGCGCAACAACCGACGGAGGTCCCCGGGGGTGCAGTCGGGAGCCGCCTGCAAGAGCTGGTGACGGTCAGGGTTGGGGCGGGATGCCCCTGGAAGCCTGGCAGGCTGGCCGGCTTCGGGGTTCAGCGGCTGACCCTCCGGGGAGGACTGAGGTGCGTCAGCGGAGGGAGACGGCGCTACCAACTGCCGTCAACACCGGGGCCGGGTTTATTGTGTGGATAATAAAACGGCCCTGGTGGCCACTTGACTCTCCTCATGCCTACGTGTCTCTGTCTTTCACAAACCTCGGTGGCAAGTTGCAACTGTATCGGGGTTCGTGACAGACAGAGATACGTCTCCCTCCGCTGACGCACCTCAGTCCTCCCCGGCGGGTCAGCCGTGGAACCCCAAAGCCGGCCACCCTAACCCCAATTCTAACCCTAACCCTAACTCTAACCCTTAATTGGCCGCAGCCGCTGAGTCCAGCCGAGCCTACCACCCTCCCTCCCCCCAGTCCGCCACAGCTCCCTTATCTAGAAAATAAAAAGGCTGGATAGAGACTCAAAGATTTTCTCAACTAATGAAGCTCACATCTTGGATCTGGAAGTTTACCTCTTAGAAAAACTATGACTAATCTAAAGCTATACAAGAATCAGAACGAACTCAGTAATGGTTCAGTTTCCAAAGTGAGAAGAGGATTTACATAAGGACATTTGAGCGTTCGTGAGTTTAAAATGGAACAGTATGATTGAATCACTTGAATATTTGTAGATGAAAGACGTGAACACAAAGATTCACATATCCATAAATATGGAAAGGCAATGTAAGACAGACACTTTGATCAAATCATACAATTACCTTTGGTGAGCTCCTTTGGCTGGCTGACTGAACCACAAAGCTCCCTCAGCTTGTTGCTCAGTTCTAGATTGGCAGCCTTGTAGTGGTTAAGCTCTATACTGAGGTTATGGATCCATCCCTCATAGTGCCTCTGCCTTCCTGCCAGGCCTTCATCCATTTGCTCTGTGGGGAGGGTACACGTGAGGGTACACAAATACGGAGGGACAGTTTTCTTTATGTAGTTTGAGTGGATGCTCATGGGAATATCAAAAGGACAAAATCAAAAGATATGGAAGATATGCTAGCAATTTCTTGTATTACTTTACTCACCTTCCATTGATTTACATTCATTTCTTAATCCCTAACCACTAAATGTGTGTCCCTATTCCATAACCTCACTTTTATCTAACTTGAATTAGACCTGTAACCCTCAAGCATTATCTTGTGGGGACTGGTGAGTTTATAATGTATATTCTACTATTGTAATTGGACACACACACACACAGTCAGTCTTTTTCATTTTGAAGAGGTTGCTGTGTGATACCCACCTCGACACTGCTGCAGTAAGAGCTGTACACTCCTTTCATGCTCCTTCTGCTGTTGCGTGAGCCGTCGGTCTGTGTCTAGCTGTGTACGGTCAAGGGCATTCTCCAGCCACTGCACCAGCCTCTGCTGCTCTTCTAGTCGCATTTCCAGCTCAGCCAGGGCTAGCTGTAGCTTACGCTCTTCCTCACGGAGGGACACCACCTACAAAAAAAATAAAAATCCACATTAACATTTGGAGCATATGATATGCTAAGTTCAGACAACAAGACTTTCAAATCCTGAATGAAGTTGGACAGCAAGCAACATTTTAACATTTAGCCACCATATCATCTAAGAAGTGCTGATGTTTTGGGATAGAATGTATATAGAGAATTCTCCTTTAAGAGAGAAATAACTTATGGGTTTTGTGAGCCTTTTCTGGTCACGTTGTGATTTTGTTTGAGGTGTATGCCGATCACCGATCTCAAATTTAGACTGGACTTCTGGCTCCAAATCCATTATCGTTCAAAATCTGTGCTGAAAGATCTGTTTCATCGATCCTTTCACAACCGCTACGAGGGATTAAAAGGTATCTGGTGTGAGCCTGCTACAAGTGAAGCAAGTCATCGTCTGAACTGAGAAAATCACTCAAGCGGTTTCATAGTCACGATATAGGTTTTTGCCCTGCATGTGAGTAGACAGTAAATACGGTAGCATCTCAGTGGGAGGAGAGTGCACAGACCTTGTCAAAGTACTTGCACAGCAGAGCTCTAGTCTCAGAGGCAGACAGGTAACTGAGTTTAGCCATGAGGTTCATCTCCCATTGGGAAAGCATGCTGGCCGAGGCCCTCAACTGTCTCTGTCTCTGAGTGATGGCCTCATTCTTGTACTCGATAGCTGCATCTAGAGCCTCGATCGCCTCGTCCAACTGGAACAGTGTCCGCTCCTCCTATGGACATCAGAGGGAACAGAGAGGGTTAATGAAAATTTGAACAGCAAGATTCATTGACACATGCAATAATAACAACAGTCTCCAATAAGGACTCTGCCCACCATTACTTCATTTTGGAGTACCTCAAAGCCTGTTTGAAGCACAGCACTCTTTTGCTTTAGCTGAAATGTTTCTATCTTTCTGTGCCTGTATTACAAACACGTTCGGCTGTGAGTGCTGTTGGGAACCCACAAAAGCATGTCCTGTCCATTTTAAACATTAAGCAAGAGAATCAAATGTAAAGAAAGATCCCCAGGGGATACACGGTCTTGTCTTATGTTGCTGCCTAAACTGCGTCATGATGCCCCAGTGTAGTGTCTGACCTCAGGGGAGAGCAGGCTACCCTGCCGCAGCTTATCATCCAGCTCCACTCTTTGTTTAAGCAGTGTATCCTTCTCTTGACGCAGGTTGGAGATCTCTTGGCGGATCTGTTCGGAGTCCTGGGCACTACCACTGCGAAGAAGACCGTTCCTCTCACTCAACTCCCGCTCAAGAGACTCAATTCGCCCCGTCAGGGTCACCAGGTCTTTACTCAGGGCCTGGAGGAGAGAAGAACCATTAATGACTTGTCAGTATTTTCACATTTCCAATGTTTATAAAATGAGCGGAGTATGTTTGTTATTACCTGACTGGAGCGGAGCCTCTTCGTCTCCAGTCCACTGCGTTCCTGCAGTAGGGCCTCTTTCTTGGCCAGGATCTCCTCTCGTTTGGTCAGCTCTCCTTCCAGATCTTCCAGTCCTCTCCTCTGTTCCAGTACCCGCTCCATTTCCTCATCCAGCCAGCGCTTCTGCTCCTCAATCTTCTGCTCATAGAGGAGTTAAAACACAAACACACACAGAATAAAGAAACAAACACATACAGGCACAGTCAGAATCCAACAGTCAGGATGGTATAATCTAGCTAGGTATGCCTCCTTTTAAAGTCCACTGTCCCCAGTTGTCTTGACAGTCTGCATGAGTGCAGAGCTGGGTGTCCAAGAATTTCCTACAACTTAATGACAACAAATCTCAAAATCTCTCTCTCTTAGTTTCAAAGTGCAACATGTAGTTAAGAACTTAGGGGTGTTCTTGATTGCAATTTAACTTTTCACAATCAGCTTAAAAGGGTTGTGCAGTCGTGCCTCCTGCAGCTGAGAATCATCTCGATAATGAAACCACTCATATTCTGAAGTTTTTTTTGAGCTGGAAAGGTCATTCATGCATTTATTTTCTCTTAGTTAAGACTACTGCATTTCCATTTACTCCTGCTTCCATTTCAATTCAGTCCATTTCAAGCATGCATCTTATCCAGAATGCTGCTAAAAGGGTTCTGTCTGGTGCCCAACGTAGAGATCATATTACCCAATTTTAGCCTTGCCTTACTTTTCAAGCATGGCACAGTTTGGCCCCTAGATACATTACTGATCTTTTAACTCTCTACGAGCCAGAGTGCATCCAGACATCCTTGGGCAGATCCTTCCTGTCTGTTCCAGTCTAGACTCGAGACGAAAGCAGATCAAGCCTTCTCTCAGTGTTTTCCATTAGGGCCTGTTTACTTTGGAACAACTAGGCTAGCTAAATTACTTCAGTCTATTATATCACTTCTTAAAAGCCAGTTTTATAAACCTGCTGTCTGTAACAATTTCTGGATTCTTAAATCTGTTTTTATTTATTATTAACCAATTGATTACTAACTAATTTCATCTCTTGTTTTTATGTAATGTAATTTAAGTGCCTTGTAAACTTTGCTTCGGAAAGCTGCTATACATATAAAGTTTATTAGTATTATCTCATATTCTGTGGGGGATAAATATTGCCCATTCTTAAACATACACTAGGTAGGCCAACTGAGATTTCATCTAATTAACAATATGTCATTTTTGATTGCTTTAGACTCACTTGCTTCAATATATGGGGGGTATACTTATTTTAACACATTTTCAGGGGGTGCAAGAGAAATTGAGATACATGCAGGAGGAACTGAATTTGGTTTTGAAAGTGGAAACCAATTCCAAATAATTATACCACTTGGATTTGGAGAGAGGACTGTCTTGTCCAAATAGTCCTGTGGTGCTGGTCCTTATACAGGCAAAATTAAAAATATCTGTTATTGAGGCATCACAGATGACATGGAAATATTGCATTGTCAATCAAACCCTTGGGTGAACCATTTTCTCACGGGCCTATCAGGCACAAAAACTCTCTTATAGGTCTATAAGAGATAATAAGCTGCTCTATGAGCTTCTTGTCCCACCTGTTGCTCCTCCAGTGAGATGACAGAGCCGTTACTGCCACTCCGTCTCTGTCTTTGGAAGGCAGCGATCTCCTCTGTCTTTATCCTCAAAATCTTCTGCTGCTGCTCGTTTTTTATTTCCAGTTCCTACAAAGGGAGGGAAGGGTGGAAGAAGATAAAGATAAATTATAGGTATATTACAACAGTGGCGCCTGCAGGATTATATCGCGTAGTATGCACAAGAACGTCCCGGTGTAAATAACCACCATTCACGGCATGTGTGAATGGCACACACACACACACACACACACACACTGCATTGCTCTGAGGTTACAGTACTGTTCCACCACAGGTTTGACAGTGTCTTCTCTTAAGCTGTACCTTGACTCTGTGTGTTCTTCGCTGCATCTCGGTCTCCAGACGTCGTTTCTGCTGGCTTTCCTGCCGCAGCCGTCTTTGCAGCTGCTCCTGCTGCTGCCTCATGCTCTGAACGCTGCGCTCCAAATCTGACACACGCCGCTCACTCAGTGCAGACAGGTTAGCCAGACGAGCAGTATCCCTCTGGCGCTGGCTCAGAACCTAATACACAACCATGCACATTTTCCTATTCAATTTTCCTATTCAAGTGATCGGCTAAAATGTCTCTGATAAAAATAGACCTGAGAATAGACATTTCAATATCGCTGACCTTTTGGGTGCCACTGTACATTTGCTGTGTACATTTGCTGTGTACAGTGTGTCTCTTGTCTACGGGTACATTTATCATCGGTTACACCAAACCTGAACTTTGCTCTGAGCGGCGGCTATCTTCTTGCGGCATTCCTGTGCTCTGGTACGGTCTGTGGCGCTGGTCTCCCTCTCTTGCTTCTCAAGATCTTGCAGCTGCCTCTGGGCCTCCTGCAGTTCCTGTCGTGCCTGCACAGCTTCCCCCTCCAGAGCAGAGATCTTATGGCTGTACTGCCTGTTCAGGGCCTGGGCATCCTTCCCTGTAATACCGGACACATGCACACGCACTTTAAAATATCACCATAATCAAGTACTGGTATAAAACCTGTGTCTACCAGCCTGTTTTAATTGCAAAACACATGGTTCCTAAAATAAATCCCCATTATCAGCTAATATTTCTTTTCTTACTTGTCACTTTTTCTCCCAATTTTCTCTCATATTTTGATCAAATTTGTTAAAAATAGTAATGCAAACAAATCTAGGGCCTATACTGTCACTGCTGTTTCCGAACGGTAAAAGGAAATATGCCTGCAAGTTTCTTTTGCTGTGAAAGTATAACTTTTTTACATGAAATTAGTTTTTGTACTATATTTTCATTGGCATTTTACACACAAAAAGTCACCAGAATGCCCCCACTTTTTAAAAATTTCTGGACCCTCAAGGTTGGCAAGTATGTTTCTGTATAAGGTGATGAACATGTGACTTGAAGGAAAGGCAGATATTGATTAATGTGTATTTTTATCTCCTTTGTATAAACAGTGTTTTACTAACCCTTGTTAAGCCTTTTTGTAAACTCTGCTTGTAGATAAATCCTTTGAGATTACTGTGATATAGACGTGTAGTTTATTCCCCTTCTTACTGGTCTCAATCACTTTCATAGTGAACGATGTGAGGAACATTTCATGGCATTTCTTTCGAGTTCATATCATACACATCATAAGTTTACTTGTGTCAGCATTGATATGTATCAAGTGAGGTAGACTGTACAGCGCTAAAAGCAGTTTGGAGCGTTCTCAAGGCCTTTAACTAGATTGACAATGCTGTCTGTAGAGGGAAATATTGAAATAAGACATGTACGTACCTGTTTTGACCAGCTCTTTGATGAGTTCCTCCTTCATGCGGATGGTGACAGACAGCTCCCTAATCTTCTGCTGGGCCTGGAGAAGACCCCACTCTGAAACACCCTCGAAACCCTTCAGACTTTCGCGTGCAGAGAACATCTCCCCAGTGCTCGCATTGGCTGCATAGAGAGATTGGAGAGAGAAACGCGGTGCATGTGGTTTAAAAGTGAGTAATTTACCACAACTAGCAAGGGGTCAGCAGGGTGGTAGGACAGTCTTTCAACTGGAAGGCCCCAGTACAAGTCCCCTGTGACAGCAAGCACCCGCCCTGCTGAAGTGTCTTTGAGAGAATTTCCCTTTGGGGATCAGAATCTATTACATGAGAAGATAGTGACTTTATAGTGCTAAAGTAGGTGCTTTTGAGAGTGATATCAGGCTGTTAAACTCACATGCTTTTCTGACTGAACTGGAGAGTAGTTCTGGCTCAGGGAACTGAGATACCAGCCCCTTACTCCCCAGGTACTAGTCCCCCGAACAGCACGTCCCTCCTGGTCCAGCTCAGGTTCACCTGTCTGAGAGAAGCATAAGAATTACATCACACACATACACAAGCACAGGTAGAAAGACATTTATGGGTTCAATCAATGAATAATCTGTAATACGTATAGCCTTTCTCTATGTAACTTGTGATTTCAGAGTGATTTTCATACTTGCGTCTTTCCCGGATGAGGTTGGTATAACTGCCTTCTTCCTCTGTCTCCTTCATTTCTGCTCCTCCTGGGACCTCATGATCCTCAAATAAGTGAGTATGACCACCCTGTTCCTGCTCACCACATGGTCCGTTACCAAGACAGCCCACGGGACTAGCCTGTAAACACAGACATACACCCACAGCTTTACAAATAAGCATGCTTGTACATTTCTAGTAAACAGTCTAAATAAGCAATGCAGCATTTGTCAGATGTGAGATTTGTGTGTACACATTACAATATCTCAATATCTCAGGGGGGGTCAGGGGGCTTTGTTTGTGAGCCCCACTGCCATGGGGAAGAAACTGTTCAAGTGCTGGGAGGTTTTGTGTCTTGACAGACCAGTGGGGAGAGGTTCAAACACCTGATCCTGATGGCATTTACAACTCTCAAAGTAGGCCTATGCTGTTAATGTGTTCAATTATGCTCCCAATCGTACTTGAATACTGATGTGGTAGTGAAAATGGAACTAGATGGATTTTTTGCTATACAAGTCTGAACATTATGCTTTTATTAAAACCTTTGCACAGTTACAGTATAAGTAACCTTCAATGTGGAAATCATTTGTACTGATCACAAACATGCCATGCATTTTTATTAGTGGCACAAAACTAGCTCTCCCAATAGTCAGTTACCTGTCTGCTTGAGCCTCCATTCTGGGTGTGTCGCGTAGAGCCCATAGGGGCGGTGTGCGGTCGTGGTCTCAGGTTCAGGCCCAGGCCCAGCAGCCCTGGTGTAGACAGCAGACACTGCAGCTCCGCTATCAGGTCCTGTTGCTCCTGCAGCTTGTCACTCTGGGAGGGAAGGACACCAAACAAGTCTGTAACATATCATCTTAGGCAAACATACAAAAATATAGTATGTGTCTTCTAAGACCAGACTTCTAGAATTTCAGTGGAATCACTATTAGAAATCATGAATGTCATGTTGTAAAGTATGAAAATAGTCTGACCTGTTGCTTGTATTGCTCCATGGCGTCCTCTAGAGCCGCTAGAAAGTCTGTGTTCTCTCTCTCCAACTGCTGGACCTGGGCTTGAAGGTGAACAATGCTCTCCTCTTTCTCCCTTTCATTCTCATGGCTCCACCTCTCCCCCACAGACTCTGGTTCCTGGGTAATAAACCATAGTTTAAAAAACAAAATGCTGAGTAAAGGATCAGTCAATTCCATTAAAAAAAAAAGACTAAACCCATTTGAATTTGATGAAGTGTGTAATTATAGTATTCTTGTCTCAGTCTGTGCATGTGCTGTGTGTGATACCTGGTTCTTGACAGTAGTCCTTCCCCTCCGTAATGCAACACTGTCCTCAGTGGAGCTGTTCTCGATGCCACTGTCTGGTCCCGAGGCGGTGGTCAGTCCGCTCCGCTCCTCCTCCACTGAACATAGCCACTCCTTCACTCTGAGACTCTGTTCTGCAGTCAGAGCTCCCTCGCTTTGTAACTCCCGCAGTAACCTTGGTGTGAAACAGGATCAAAATGATTGCATCAGAATGAATTCAAAGTGATTACCCATTTAATGGTACAAACTTTATCTACATGTGATCAGCAGAAATTGGCAAAAAGTCACTCCAAGTCATTGCTCTGAAGGTTCCCCAGTCCTCTACTAGAAATCAAAGCAAAGATTAAGAAATGATAAGTCAGCCGTGTGGACTCGTGTTAGGCAGGCTGTTTGGTGCTGCCTTGAAATCCTAAGAAAATAATTTACAAATTTTGATCAATTTAATTCTTTCAAAATATAATCAAAAAATGCCATTCGTGATATAAAATAAATTAAAATAAATTAAGTAAAACATCCTAGACTGACATCCTTCACAGTAATGGATCATGACTGCTTGTTAAACCAACGTCTGTGATAACGACGCAAAATACCAAAGGAGGATGTGTACATTTTATGGCATGAACTACCACTCAGTGGTCAGGGGCATACAGTGTGTATACTAGATGATGTCAATTAATTAGAACAGGGATCAAAATCCAATTGGGCAAATCATCCCTAGAGTATATGGTATATGATATGGATTAAATTTAATTAAAATAATGAATATGCTCTAACCTGTATGCAGTGTCTGTGCAAGTCCTGTAGTGGGCGCTCTGGGCTTGCAGTCTACTGATCTCTGCCTCTCCAAGTCGAGGTCTCCTGTGAGGATCAGCGTGAGCAATGATACGAGTCTCAGAGCGCTGCCGATTTT
The DNA here is from genome assembly GCA_034670385.1 of Hoplostethus mediterraneus. Classification (NCBI taxonomy): domain Eukaryota; kingdom Metazoa; phylum Chordata; class Actinopteri; order Trachichthyiformes; family Trachichthyidae; genus Hoplostethus; species Hoplostethus mediterraneus. The sequence continues at coordinate 2,062,292 of JAXDDW010000071.1, forward strand.
CCAGGGCTCTGCGAAGGGCCTTGATTTGTTGCTCCAGTCCCTCCACCCGATCTGGCTCACCCTTGCAGTTGACAGTAGCCCGGTTCTGAATGTTTCGGGCCCGCGTGGCATAGTTCAGTGTGTTTAGGCTCTCGTCGAAGTCCGAGGAAGATGGGCTGATGCAGGCAATCATCAGTGTTTTTGAATTTCCCCCCAAAGAGTCTTTTAGGATCCTAGATGAAACAAGGATTATAAAAATTAAATCAAACTAATATGTTCCACACATGATCTGTTAAACTGGTATGAAACTGTGAAGGATGTACCTGGTGATTTTGGAATCTCTATATGGTACGTGGGTGCCTTTCCTCTTCGGGTCCCCCAGTGCCCCTATGACATTTCCCAGGGCCAACAGGCCACTGTTAATCTGGATGCTCTCTTTCAGCCTCTCTCCAGTGTTCCCTGTCCGCAGGATGCGCTCTGACCCTGCCAGGTCAACAAAGTGGAACTTGGAAGACAAGATTTGTGGCCCTGCACATGTAGCACTCCCAAAAAGCCGCGAGCCTCCCCGGCGCTGGTCCATGTGCACGGTGAAGACGGTGTGTGAACGGCTGGAGTGGGGATTCATTAGAGTTGCGCCTGTATGCCTGGCTGTGTTACCTGACTCCAACAAACTCAGCACCTCGTCAAGACCCTCCACTTCACACTCCTTCACACCACACAATACTAAAAATCACAAACACACATACACAAACCATTTACAATCAGGGAAATATTGTGAACTTGCACAATATTTTATATCATAAATCACAAAAAGCACATTTAATGAGAAGAGTCCACCCATTCCATACCAATGTTTCCCTTATCCTCCCTGATGTGGATGTCTTTACTGGCAGTCTCCACCTCCAGTAAGTCCTTGAACTCCTCTTTGTAGACCTCCAGGTAGGAGACTCTGACAGAAAAGTCTGTGAGGTCATTCTCATCCAGCAGCTTGAAGACCTCTGCAACAGCTCTGGGGATGATTCCCTGCTCCTCGTCCCTAAAGGAAGCTACAGACATGCATAAAGCAATCACTATCAATGCACACAGCTGGCTTTACACATTAAAACTGAATTAGAGCACAGTGTTCACTTTAGGTGACGGGGTTCAATTGATGTGCACTGTGCTTTCTTTCTGGTGTTGAAAAGCTATGTCTCTGCAGAATTACATATAGCATCTTCCAAACAGATTCCTAACTGTTTCACAACACAGTCAACCATATACCTATTATTAAGGCTTTGAATGAGTTATGAGATATTTTTAGCCCAGCTCACATTGATGATAAATGCTATGACAATTTCTTCTTAAAATATCTGACAAATCATAATACTGGTGCAAGTATTATTCCAGTTATTCCAGTTATTATTATTCCAGTTATTATTCCATTTTAAAGCCTATTTGCTGCATAGAGCAAATTGTTAATTGTAAATATCAGGAAAAATAAACATTCCTAATGCAATCTCAATGTAAAGAAATTAGTTTATATAGATAAATAAAAAATTTGATTGCAATCTCTTAAACAGTGGTAGGAGGCTGCATTGTAGGAAATGCTTCCAATGTAAATTTGAATGCTATTTTTCCTACCTCATGGGAGGAGCCATGACTGTAATAAGTGCTCTAATAAAAGATAAACTGCTCTGACAACATGAAAATTAAACTGGAGACTGGCAGCAAAGGAATAAACAAACTTACAAATATTGGCTTCTCCAATTGTGTAAGTCTTGCCTGAGCCCGTCTGGCCGTACGCGAAGACTGTAGCATTGAAACCTTGGAAGAAGGCGTCTATGAGTGGTTGGACTGACACAGCATAAACCTCCTCCTGACAGCAAGTTTCTTCAAACAGGAAATCGCAAACAAAGTGTCGGTCGTGGCCCAGGGTAACCCGCTGCTGTTCAGAGTCCACAGTAATACAGCTCTCGTGGCTGTGGAGAAGCTCTTTGGGCAGCAGGGGACGCACTCGAACCGCTACCTGCACTGCAGAGTCATCCCCTCTGCCTTGCCCCCCAGGCACTTTGGGAGACATTTCTGCTTCACAGTCAGGGTTCGTCTTCCTTCCTCTGCTATGAAGGTTTCATCTTTGAGCCACTAGAGGGGAAAGGAATCATTTGTCATAAAACATTTAAATGTGTCACATCAAATGGGATAGTTTAAATTGCTGATCAAAGTTTGAAAATAATGAAGATGGGTGTAAAGAGTGTAAAGAGAACTGCAGCATCATTTCTTGTCATATGAATGGCTAGTTTGGTTGCTTGTATGACAGCATGACAAAACAACCTAGCACCCCAAACCATACTGAGATTGTTATTTAGTGTAGGTAGGTAACAATCTTTGCCATGAGACCATTTCAATTGAAGCTACAATATGCAACTTTTTGCATTCGAGGCAACAAAGTGTGTGCTAGCCCTACAATAAAATCTGCAATTAAAGCAATGCTGATGTTCGCCCGTGATTTGACTGGGCCTTGTCTGCCACACGTTTAGCTTCACTTTACTTTTATTTCTTACCGCTTTCTGCGATTGTTGTTATTGCTATGACTATCCTGTGCCGTGGCTGCGCTGGATAGCCACAACCCAGTCCACCGCTGGCTGCACCCATATGCCACACACCCACAGGAAATGTTATACACTCCAAAATGTCCTGAACATCATTGAAAAGCCAAGTGCAGGCAAACAATTTGGACATGTACACACAGCATCAGAGACAGACTCCTATTTGTTTATTGTTATTTTAGCGTGAAAAAAAGTTACATATTGCAGCTTTAAACAGGATTGACCACGTCGATTTACTATTTGGTGTCGGTGCAACTGCAGAGCAGTTTACATTTCATTTACATTCTGTTTATCATTATAAGACAACCTGATAATCTCTGCAAACACAGATTGTGACTACTGAAATTTATGTATGGGCCAATTCTGAGCATGAAGACAATACTTTATTTTCACTGAACAATATAGACTTTGGTTCTTGTTTGGTGTGACTGGACAAAACTGATATATTTTATGTGCTTTTTTCCAACAGAGGTCTACATCCTTCTAAGTTTGAAATAGGCAGAAAATCAAGTTGCTTTCCTTTGATTTCTGACATGTCCAGTAACATTCTAGGCACATTCTAGTACACACATTACAGTCAATCAATTAATGTTACATATAGATATTTGCTACCCAAATCTGCTCCAATGTTGATAGCTTGTAATAATAGATGGAGTATGTTAAATAGCTTCAACAGTCCCTTGTTAGTTTAGTTATATGACAGGTCAAAATTAGCAAAAGGGTCAAATTTGTTTTGTATTTGTGGAAATGCCAGTGTGATTGTGACCTCTTTATCAAAGATGCATCATGCATCAATCGGGACGAATGTGGCATCGTTTTGTTATTAGAAAACATCCACCCAACTCTCCGAAAGCTACCTATAACTCTTAACCGTTCAGCAATAAGGCAATTCCTGCTCCTTTGACATCCATTAGGCAAGCTAGTTACTTTTAGCTAATGTAAAAAGGCTGCAAAGATTGAACCTACTCCTCCTGGACAGTTTTTCGACCCATCATGGTGCTGTTCGTTCGCTAATGTTACGTTAGCCAAGTTAGATAACCTAGCCAACTTTAACACTGTTTTATGAGGTTAACGTGTTAGGCAACGTTAACTACGCAAAATAGGTTGCATGCCGGCTACTTCTCAGGCTACTATAACGGACAAGAAGCTTTGCAAACTAACTTTTGACGCTAGCTTGTTACCTGCTTTAGCTAACGTTAGCCTGTTAGCCAGCTATCTGAACAACAAAAGCAAAACATGAGCATGAGGTTGTCTAGATAACGTTGACTAGAAGTGCTGCTACTTTTTTTGCGCAATGGCTAAACAGCATGTATTGATAAATTAGTGTTTTGATAAATTAGTTCACTTAGCCTCAACTACCTTTACTCACTTTCTGAAGTTGCCAAAGTTAAATCCAAACCTGGGGTCAGCAGCAGAGACTGAGGGGCAGTCGAAGGGAGGAGCCACAAGTTGGGGTTGACTCGAGGCTGCCTGGCCAGACTGATGCTTTGATGGTGGTGAACGACCAAACTTAGCACATTTCTTTGGAGGAAAAAACATACCCAATACAATATCCTCATATCCAGGAGGCTCTGCGTTGACTAAATGAGTCGATCTCATTGTTAGTTCATATTGTACACTCTTTAAAAAGGATTTCAACATATCATATAGGCTATTAATAACGACAAGTTAAGTTATGTGAATTTGTAATTAAAATGTTTTGCTGAAAAGACACAAACATGTAGAAAAAAAATCAATGGATGTATATAGATATATTTCTAGTATGAATGAAATATATAAATCCAAGTCCAGGCACAACTGTCATCTGTATTCATCGGGTGTTTTTATGCCTGGTCCTGGATTTGTATTATTTCTCAACACTAGAAATATATTTATTCAATAAGTGAGCACCTGAGAAGTTGTTTTGAAATCCTCTACGTTCAGTTCTTCACCTGGAGACACAATGTGTTGTCTGGGGTGAAAATGGTGAAATGGGGTGAAACTGACACATCCTTCAAAGGACTCATGGACTCATTTAAGGTTGGAAAGTTCATTTTTATGACAAGATCACATACAGTATATTCAGTGCAAAACGTTTTTTTTTATTTTTATCACATTGTAAGCCTAACTGGAAGCTTAACTGGAGTTTTTCTAATGCATTGCTCTTCTGCATTTGCTTTAAATGCAGGAGATTAAAAGCTCATGAATCAAAAATATATACAGACCTGGGGAACATATATTTTTCAGTGTATTTGTCAATGCTTTTAGTAAAATGTTACCCATGTCTTTCAATTGTATCAATTGCATCCCATCACATCATGTATTTCAAATGTTTTTTTCTTTCACAGATTTCACAGGTACAATTTCATTATTACTGCACAGATGGTACTTCAAGAGCAGCAGTACTTTAAATTTATGCCAACATAAATGTGAGCTGAAATAAGAGTTTGCTATGAATTTTAGGAACACAGTGAGTCATAAACAGCTCTGCTAGTTTTTAAATAGCTGTCCCTTTTGTGAGTTTCCACACAAAGTCTCAATTGGGATCTTTATTGAGAAGTATGTTTTGAATATTGAGGCAGACTGTGACTTGTTGTCTGGGTGCTGTATTTACAACAACAAAATCACTAGTCTTCCAAAGCATCCAAAACATTAGCATCAGTATATTTCACTTTTAGCTGCAGTTCTGTTTCAAGTAGGGTAAATCTAAATGTCATCCTTCTGATGGGGAAGTCTCGGGCGCATTGGTTTCATCCTTTGAGAAAGAGAAAGGACATAAGAAAATTGTCAGAAAAATGATGCTCAACATCAATGTTTAATTTCATTCCTGGTGGCATAACACAAAATACATCAAAATCTTCATTCTAACAAATACAATTGTTTTGAAATGTAAGGTTGAATCGGCCCTCGCAAACCCCATGGTGTTGGAATTAATAAGGTCATGGGGCTCTAAATCCAGCTGCCCTTTCCACTGAGTGGGTAGAGAGCCATCAAAATCCATATTATCCTTTTTCATTATCAGACTGTCACCTGTGTCCCACTATATGCTCTACTTGGAGAAAGGACAGGGACAGTCAATTCAGCAATGCATTTTTAGACCAATAAAAACACCAATGAAAAAGTAGGCCTTGTAAATGCTTAAGCTGCATCCCATGCATATTGTCAACTCTGATCCAAGTGCCACAAAATTACATAAACTAATAAATATGTTGTCATAAAACATTACACTTTAAATGTACATTGTCTTTTTTTTAAAGTATTTTTATTGAGTGACGCTTTATCTAGAGGTAAAATAAGGCTGTTCCATCTATGATGCAAAAGGTCAATTTGTGTAGTTATGTGAAAATGTTTATTTTTGCTGTACACAGAACAAAAGGCAGAGGAGCAAATGCAGAATATCAGTTATTGATTATGACGATATATTTGGTTGCTCATAGGGAGCTACTGTTGGGAAGGTTGCCAGGCAGACAGACACATAGATATATAGATAGATACAGTGTGCAGAACATTACTACTTACAGAAAATGACTCAACATCACCTGACTCCCATCTTCCTTTGCAATGCTCTAGCAGTCTCTAAATGCAGCCTCTTGCATTTCAGTGCATCTCTGTCCTATTGTATTGCATTTCCCATTGGCATACATTGATACATTTTGTAGTCAGCTATTAAAAAAAACATTTTTTCATGCAAATATGCAATAAACAAGCTGGAATTTTTTTTTTATGGAAAGTGCTGTTCCTGCTACACCAGTGACTGTTCCAATATCACCGCCTGCAATTTATATGACCAAACAAGGATTACATCCACTAAAACAATTAGGCCGACTGAGTGATTATTGCAAGCTGCCTACATTAATTATCTGTGTAGCGATCCGGTGCACTGCATTTGAATGCTGCTACACCACACATACATTTTTACACCCATATTTGTTTTGCAGGTGGCTAAGACATACAGAAATCAGTAGAGTCATGAATGTGTCAGGAGATGCTTGATGCTTCAAGGTCAGTTGCTTGCATTGTGAAGGAGAGGGTTTGCAACATAGACAATACATTTGACTAAAACATTTTATCCTGGTTGACTTTTTTGCAAGATTTAAGAATGTTAACAGTCATTTAGATTAATTACACTAGTGTGTGCCTAGAGAGAGAGAGAGAGAGTGAGAGTGAGAGTGAGAGAGAGAGAGAGAGAGAGAGAGAGAGAGAGAGAGAGAGAGAGAGAGAGAGAGAGAGAGAGAGAAAGAGAGAGCTCCCTGAGGCAAAGGGAAAAAGAAAATCTGATTCCAGTTTTTCCAGAGTGGGAGTGAAACAGGGATGAGAGGGGCTTTAATTCAATACCTGTTGGAGAGAATAATCATTCCCTTAAGGTAGCACTCTACCTTCACCTTATAAATTCATTACGCTCTCATCAGACAGTCTGTCATTAGGGAACCTGGCAGAAATTTCTTAAATGACTTTTGATTCACCCATCATTCCATTAAGGCTGTCTCTCCATTAAGCAGATCTGATTAGTGAAGAGACAAACGGAGACAGATTCCCCTGACAATACAGAGATGTAGATGTACAGTAGACACACATACACATACATATGAGCATCTCTTTCTCCCTTTCAACCTGTCCCCTCCACACACACACACACACACACACACACACACACACACACACACACACACACACACACACACACACACACACACACATACACAGAAGAAGTGGGAGAGCAACAATTTGGCAAATTCAGTTTAGCACATTGCATGTTAAAATTAATGCCCACCGTAGATTTGACAGGAGCTGCTTGATTATAGTTGGTGCAATATCATACACTATAAACTGATAAATGAATTCAGTTTCAGATTACATCAATACATATTTTCCTTTAACATTTTTAAACGCATGTTTCACAACATGTCACCCTCCCAATTCAAATAAAAAAGAGTGGTTATTTGGACAAAGTCTCTTCTTCAGCTGTAGGAAAGATGGATGCTAGAACTAACAGATACATTTGGAAGTGGCTTGGGCAACTGATATGTCTCTCTGGAGCAGATGCGGAAAAGAACCTCGACTGTGGTTTGTCAATAGATCCATCAGATGGTCAGACATGTGGAGGACAACACAAGGCTCAGCTTCCTGATCTGAGCTACATATGACACCACCATGTTCCTGAAACCTACACCAGTGGTTTGGCACTGTTCTCTCTGCTCTGCCCCCAATGCAAGTCTCCAGCACATCCTATTGGTTGAGGCGTGGGTTGGAATCAAGCTGGTAGCCAATTAAGACCAACTGCAGCCGGGAAGGATTTTAACCTGGGTGTTTGTGTTCAGTGAGGGAGGGCGACTGAAGGAGAAAGGAGAGTGGAGATGGAGCTGGGCCATCGACTGAGCTCAGCTTAAAAGCTGGCTTGCTAGCTTTGGAGCGCGAGGCTGACCTGGTATTGGAGCCGAAGGGCGTCCTGGAAGAGCTAGCGGGAGGCCAGTAATCTCTCCTGCCTGTGGTCTGTCTGTCCTGGCCCCAGGGCTAGCGAGTCCACAACAACAATCTATTATCTCGTTAGATATGACAGGGATGCCCTTCATTAGGAGTTTCACTGAGACAGATGTAAATTGGTGTTGAAGGTGTTGAACTGGTTTTGACCGCAGCAACAATAGCAATAATCATACTACTACTACTACTAATAATCATTTTAATACATTATACCCTGTGACCTCTTATAGCATAAATACTATAAAAGTATTCAGTAATGCTGAATATGATACAAGAAATGTGTTTGTGACAATTTGATACTGGACTTTGTCTACAGTAACCTGTTGAAGAAATCCTGACACTCGTGTTGTTGAATCATAATTTACACTTGCTGACATGTGGTCAAGTAAATTCAATACACTGGACCCTCAAACTATAGAGACTGTACATTTCCTTTTCAATTACAAAGCAAAATCAAATACAACACCTCTGGGTCAATACACATTAGATTATAATTCTTGCTCACCTCCCATTTTGTGCAGCTTGATTCGATTTCCAGAGGAGTGTAACCAAAATAATGGATGTGTGACCATTCTGCTGACCTAGAGGACTGGAAAACAGCATTACCCTGTGGCTGCAAATGTGTATATACAGGCTAATGTTCAATTTTCATTGTTTCAATAGGGTTGCTGTGCAGGAGAGTGATCCATCTATTCCCTAGGATTTGAGACACTGGGTCAGCTGGAACATGGTGACAATACGCAGCTTTGACTCATCAGGTGACAGGGGTGAGAGCACTAGCTTTCACCCTCTCAGCTGTCTGTCAACTGCCCTATGGGATGAGGCAGTGTAGTGTGGGGGAGCTTAGCCGAGCTGTGTGCATACATTGGTGGGATTGTTTTGTCTATGAGGGGGCATTGTATATAGTATGAAAAAAATTTGACAAATTTGGGGAGGGAGGGAAAGGTAAATGCAGTGTGAGGAAAGTGGTTGCTATTTTAGTATTTTAGTGTGAGTTCTAAGTCTGTTTGGTCCTGTGAGTCTTGCTGAGTCATGGCTCTCAGGGCACCCTGACTCTAAACTCCATCTGGCCATTCAGTTATTCCCTTCTGTCACTGGAAAACCATTTGATTTGTAGTAATCGCTCAGAATCTATCACAATATACTATCGGCAACTGCCACAAACACTGGGACATTCTCAAAACACGACATTTTCACTGTCTGTTTGTTACAGTTGTTTTTAAACATTTGCAGTGGTGATATTCACTAGCAGTAAAACAACACATAAGTGCACAACGTTTTGCCCACCCACACACACATTCGTGTCTTATTTCTAAAGGTTTACTTAGATGCCAGTAGACATGTTCAATGCACTTATATTCTTTTATACATTGAGATTTAATCAGTGTGGTGTTGTTGCTTTTGGTCTCAATGGCAGTAAGCATTATTGCAGGACTAGGTGAAAATGGTGAATTCCCAATCTCAAAAATGATGCACTGTTTTGGTTGCAAAACTAAAAAGGCCATTTGAGTAAATCTGTATCAAGTGAAGTGAAATGGTTGAAAACGAATTCTTCAGCATCTCCAACTGAATCACAGCTGTCAAGGCTTCAGAACTTGACCTATTGTATCTACTATTACACTCAAGAGGCCACTAGGTGCTGCCATTACTCAAACTACAAGATGAATAGAGTGATTACTCTATTCTATACTCTATAATAATTATTTTCATATTTCCCTTGTAAAAATAGCATGCCATGTTGTCAGGAGAGAGTAGTAGTATTTATTTGTTTTCTCACTCCAACAGTTCTACAGTTGCACTATTGAACACCAGAGCTTTATAGAGAGTCTGCATCATATCTATTTATTGAACCTACCATGTGGGTCGATTTGTTTTAAAAAAAACAACAACAAAAAACAATTTATTTATTTATGATGGCATACACATTCACACAACCATCATCCATTTGAAAAAATAATAATCCTGTTAAAATTGAGGATTACAGGACCTCCCTAATCCAAACATACTGGGGATGTAGGTAGTTCTAACTAGTGACATTATTAGCAATTACTATATTTTTTTAACTATGAAATTATGTCTTGTATTTACTATTTTGACATTTTTTTAAATTTGTGTCAGCTTGTGTAAACTCATTTAACTGAATTTACATTTTTCAGACGATCTATATAAATAGAGTAAAATCTGAAATCCAATATTAGGGTCTCTTTAAGTAATAAAATATATATCCTGAATAATTATGTGGCTATTATAGATTTGTTCTATTATCATGCAGCCTCTCTGAATGGACATCCCCATAGCCTAGCTGATCATATCTATTCATACTCCATCATGAGCAGATGTCCATGTTTCAGACTAAATCGTTGTCTTTACAACCTTTATATTAATTAAGCATAAATGATTGAAACCTTCCCATTACGTCCTATACTCTGTGCCCCATAAGTAAACTGGAGTCATCATACCCTACTTATATAGGTAACGAATCAGCACGTATTGACCACGAATTGAAGCATACTTAGTAGCTAACTAACATGTTAACACATGGTTAGTGAATGCCTAATCAGTAGTTAATTCAGCATTAATTAGTGAAAGCAGTGTAAAGTGTTACCTACCTTGATTCCTGATACCTTGACGTTGTTCGACTCTGGAGGAGCTGTTCACGACTGCGGTGCTGAAATGAAAGTGAAATGCTGGTCGAAACCATCAACTATTAAAGAGAAGCCTTGCCCAACTTCCCCTTTTACGATGTTCAATAAAGGGGAGGAGTAAACCCGATACATTACTTTCCTATCTATAAAAAGCCTGCCTTACCTGTTGCGCTCTCTCTGTCTCACACACACATCCACATACGCACGCACACACGCACACCACGAGGATCACTGTAGTCCGACTGCATGATTTCAGCCCAGGCTCCCTCGCCCAGACGCCTCTTCTCTTCCTTGTGTTGTTTTTCTGTCTGTATCTGCACAGCCTCCTCCTCGCTGAGAAGGAGTGCAGCTCTGCCGTGTGTCTGTGTCTGTTGTGGAGCAACCCGCTGGCAGGCGGCCTGTCAACACCATCAGTATCACTGACGTTACAAGAGAGACACCGCACTCACACAACAAACCTGCATGAAGCATTAAGGCACATGTAGTCCAACGGGCTACCAAAGCCTCCGAGTTTAAACCAATTCTGTCTTTTTGGATTGGAACCCAGTCTGTTAAATATCTATATATAGTAGGTATATTTATCAGCCAGATTGGAAGATTGGAGTCTTTGACCACCTTTAGATTGCTTGGCTGAAACTACCTAAATGCTCATTATGGCTCTTAATGAACGGACCTAATATTGATTATTATACAATGGGTAGACCAATATTTCTGATCAAAAACGCGTTCAAACATGCTGATAATTCCCCCAAAAAAACCTTATTGGTTGTTATTCCAACTCTTGAGGTAACATCTGAGCTAGTTTGCGATTTCTCCTGATTTCTCCTTTTTATTTATTCTTATGCATGTATAAAATCAGACAGGAGACACATTGATAACTAGGGTGATCGTGATGATTTATTTTTAATTTGCAATGCCAGTAACTAGATACATGCTTTGAAATACTACAGTATTCTGAATTTTACGAACAGTTTTCTAATCTACATAGAGTTGGACTTGCATCACATACAACATTCTGGCTATACATGTGTAAACATGTGTAATGATTACATTTGTAATCATTGTGCATTGATAGCAAATGGCATGCAGTACACGTTGTGGCAAGGTTTCGTTTCGGGGTGCAGCGTGCAATCATAAGGATCAGAATTTAGAATTTAGTCCTCAGTGTCAGTACCTTTTTAAAACTTTATAAAAGGAAATAATCATATCAGTTTTATCTTGTATTGGAGCTTTATATACTTTTACCTCCGATGAATCCAGATGCTCAAAGTTAACCATTACTGATGAGCTATTTTCGACAATTACTTTCAAGTGTTCTTTAAAAACAATTGCAAGTCAATTCTTCTATGGCTGCAAATGATGACGTGCAATTCAACACTATAGTACACATTTGCAACTTATGATATCAATATGCAACTTATTGATCTTTAATCTGTGGTGGTTTTGGATATTTGCCTCATAGACCACCACTTCCGTTCTCTTCCAATCCACTTGATGGATTGGAGGGAATGGCTGCTAAAACACTTGTCTCACTGTCTCTTCAAGCTGCGACTCAGTCCCTCCCCCCTTATGTCCCTGGCTCCTGGTTGATACTAAGGTAATTTCAGGTTTCTCAGAGCGGAGGTCCAATCAGCCAGTGAAGGACTATTTCTCTGTCCTCTCTCCCTCTCCCGGCCTCCTTTGTTAGGTAGCGTGGTTTCCATGGCAACCTGCATTAGTGGATTTCTGAGTGGTTCATTAGTGAGTGGCAGCCGTCCTCCCTAAATAGAGCCAGCACATGAAGTTCAGTTGGTCCCAAAGCTTTGTTACTGTATATGACAATTGTAGAGAAAATTGTCAGTGGAAAAAAAACAGTTCAGAGGGCCAGACGGACTTGTTGGACTGTAAGCCTGTCAGTCAATAAAAGATAACAGCTGACATTAGTACAGGGTTGTAGATATCAAAGCTTTGCACTGAACACTTCGGATTTCACAAATTTTAAGGCTTTTCACAAAGACTGATTGGGTCCACAAAGCATTTTTTGTTATTATTACAAAAGTTATTTTTTGTCCACGGATTGAAGTACTTTGTAGACTTTATTAAAGAGAAGGGTTTATACATTATTAATTATTAATTATTAATAGTGCCCCTGCTGTCTGTATGTAACTATATGCTCTTTACTCTGCCTGTACATCAAAGCTGCTACAATTTTCAATTCAGACCTCTCTCTGTGTGTGTGTGTGTGTGTGTGTGTGTGTGTGTGTGTGTGTGTGTGTGTGTACAACTGCCCTGACCTTCGTTGTCATGGTGACAAAGCATAATTATAATTACTTACCTTTTTCTATCAATTCATTTTTTATTATTACTGTCTTTTTTATCACATCTATCTAAATTGTTATATATTGTTACCTTGTGAGCTGATCAGTGGTTCATCGTCTGTAATTTGAATCAATTAATAAAATAAATAATTGTTCGCCAAAATAAATCTTGTTGCTTACCTCAAAATAATGTTTCTTCCAAAGAACTGAAATGGACAGAAGGGACACTTTCTGCTAGAGGCATCACTCCATAACTTTTGTTTCTCATGCTGAGAAATGTTGTTGCCATTTTACTCCATGAGCTCACAATATGGGCTCAATCTGTTAGAAGAGAAAAAAAAAAAAAAAAACATCTCCATGCCACATGATTCCCTCAACATGCATGACCAAAAAGAATCCCATAAACAAGAACATTCCCAATGTGTGAGGGATCTGAAATTGCATAAATTGTACAGTCACATCTGGTCATATGCACACAGTGGCTACCTCAAAGACAGAAAAACAAGGACTCCCTGCAGGGATCCATAGCCATTCACTTGTATGTGTTTTGAGAAGCCAGTCTAAAAGCTTATCATATTTCCAATATTTTCTGTGATCTGGATCATATCTTTATAAAGCAATTTTGCCTGTTTGCAATTATCAATAAGAAACCTTTGTTCCTACAAGAAATCTTGACAACGCCTCTGTGTAGAGCCGGGGCGCTTCCAGTTACATGTATTGGTGTAAATATGACAGAACACTTATATAATATATGTTATTACTGATCGATGCCTTTAGTTCTCTTCCAGAACAGTTCATTATTAACCTCTATTAATGCTTGTATAAACAAATGTTCTTTGCTGTCAGGCTGCCTTCCATAAGAGCATGTTATTTTTTATTTTTTATTGATATTTTTCTCTGGTTGTCTGTTCTCTTTTCATAGTGCATCATGTCTCTCGAACCCTGTTGGCAACAAGAGAATATTAGGGTTGTGCAAAAGTTCACACCAAACTATTGATCTATAAATTTTTACTGAATAATGAAGTCATAGCCCTTATACCATTACCTTTTTGGAGTGTGTAAAGGTGTCATTACCACCTGTGGGGAGGCTGGTTCTGACACAAAGGCACATTGAGTGACATACCTCAGTGGTCCAGGCTGTGAATGTAGAGGGTGAGAGAGGCCTCTCATGGGTCCTGATTGCAAAAAAACAGTGTTGCTTGTTGATCAGAGGTCCTGCAGTGCTCAGCCATTCAACATCTCATGGCACACTCAATGTGACTTAATTTCATAATTAGGGCTATATCCAAGGTATTAATGATTTTATTACGGAATTATTTATTATGTTTTTTAATGTTCTTCCTGTCAGAGTAGCTTAGAGAGAAATTTCCTGTATCAAGGCTGTAGCAAGGCTACACGGATAGTATTGACACCTTTACACACACAAGTAATGGTATATGGGCTATGACTTGATCCTTCAGCAAAAGTGGGCAGATCAATACTTTGGTGTGAGCTTTTGCACAACTGTAATATTCTTCTGTTGCCAACAGGGTTTGGGAGACAATACGCCCTGTGAAAAGAGAACAGACAATAATTAATCAAAAATCAAAACTAACAGGCTGATGAGAACTGAATGATCAATAATTACACTTCACTTTCATACAGTGCACTCGCACTGAGACCCATTAAAATGGATTGATTTCCTTTTGGATGTGTTATATCTTGCACCAATACACGTCTAGTGCCTTTTCCAGTCACGTGGTCCAGGCTGTGAATGTAGAGGGTGAGAGAGGCCTCTCATGGGTCCTGATTGCAAAAAAAAGAATTAGGGCTATATCCAACCAGACTCACAGAGCAGTAGATATTTCAGTCACTGAGGCAGGTGTTCATGATCTTATTATGTACTATGTGTTTTTTAATGGTCTTCCTGTCAGAGTAGCTTGAAATTTCCTGTATCATGCTGCAGTCACACTGAGACTGAGAATGGATTGATTTCCTCTTGGATGTGTTACATCTTGCACCAATACACGTGACTGACAATGGCTCTAGTGCTGTTTCCAGTCACGTGACTACATGTGTTGGGTTTTTAAATGCTTTTACTTCATATTTTTTGTGCAGTTTCCCCTGTTGAAAACCTCCCCAGCCTAGACCAGCAATGTACTGCCTACTGGTGTTGAGAGCAACAGCAAACATCAAGCTGTGAGTAAATCTAAACATATAAAATATAGTAATATGTAAAGTGGCAATTAGAAATCTCTAGAAATATGTCATAATAACTATCAATATGTTGTTGGAAGTGGAGTGAGAAAACCATGTTTTAAGTAATGTTAAGTGATTATTCATTGTAAAGAATTTATTTGTTATGGGCCAAATTGCATGGATGTATACAGGCATATGGTAAAAATATATATATATATTATTATGATTCCGTGAAAGCTAGAACTAGGACAGCAACTGGAAGAAGACAGTGGCCTCCCTGCCATATGAATCCTGAGGCTCCAGGTGTCTTTGGAATGCTAGGTCCAGCAGCTGTATGGCACCTTGGTCTGAATCATAGGTACATCTTGGTAGAGAAGAGTGTCCAGAGGCCGGACCACAGGGCAACATGGTCGTAAATCCAACAACAAAAGGAGGGAACTGGTGGATTTTCCTTTCACTGGCGTCAACAGTTTCCAAACTGATCATTTCTAAAAACAGGAGCTGGATATGTGATCAATGGACTCAGTACTCAACACTTTCAGAGCCTAAGAAAAGATTGTCCTACTGTAATAAGAACTTATATGATTTATTCTGAGACATGAATTCCATGTTACATTATCAATTTGAATGACAATTGAATGCCTTCAACCTTAAACCCTTAATCTGGTAATAGTCTGGGGTTCTTCCTTCACACAGGCATATATTCAAAGGTTGCTTTTTGGTTGAACCATCTCCATACTTATTTATATGAGGGTGATTAAGGTAATCAGCATACTTCCGGCTATTAAAAGTTAGGTTCCTTAAAATGCCACCGATGTTGATGTTTAACAAATTGAAGTTACAAGCCAAACATTTTATCCTACCAAAAGGGCTACAGTGTGTGTGAGCCACATAGACCAAATGAGAGAACACATTATGATGTACAGACTGCAGAAATGGACTATAAGCTTCATTCATACAGATAGATATGGTCAAGGAAATAAATATACAATGCTAGAGTTTGAAGTACAGATCAGAACCAGGATAGAAACCAGAACTGTGTTAACACCAACAGCAATAACATAATCAGAGAGACATGAACGCCTCATCCTCATAGCTCTCTCTTCATTGGACCTATTCACAGCAGTTATACCAAAGATACAATTACCTTGAACAGAATGCAGTGGAAAAAAACAAATGGTGTAACTTTGGGAATGTAATTGGGTGATACACATACTATTACACCTTTTGAGCCTCAATAATCAGGGATTGTCTTATCACTGCAATAAAGGCAGATGGGACCTGTTTGAAGTGTAGGCCTAATAAGCAATGGAGAGAAAAAGCGAGAGACAAGTAAACAGAAGAAATGCCAACCTCCATCTGGTTAAGAGTGCCTAGAAATAGATCCTCTGCGCACATTTTGCTCAGAAGAAACACTGGGACATTTAAAGTCTGGAAATCTTGGAGAACCAGGCTTAGTCTTAGGACTGCGATTGGTCACCAAGGCAACATGCCCAATTACTGGACTCATGGCTTAAATCTGCAGTCCATGGTTCAGTTAGATTTTTAACAAATACTGGCAGCTTGTCATCTCCAATGTTGACAGAATGCAGTATTTTTCACTAGTAGGCTGGAATTATGTACCTGCCCCCTACCTGTTTGCTACCATATATCTGTGGGATATGTATGTGTGGAGTACATTAATATATAAGTCCTATGTATATACAAAAGATATTTGTTGTGTATACAGTGGTGGCCAAAATTATTAGAACACTTGGCATACATTTAAGAGGTTTCAGTTGTTTTTGTTCAATTGGCCATTAAAATACCCAGAAAACGAATGAAATATATACCAAGGCATCATTATGCTCTATAAACCATAGAATAGAGCCATCATAAGGAGATTTACATCATTTTCCTTACAAAAAACAAGCTAGGCCTATTTCACTGTCAATGTCACACAATCATGTTCCTTCTCAGAAGAAGCCAAATTACTTGTGTAGTCATTGTGAGGTGTGATCGTGGTTAAATTGATGGTGATGCAAGAGTCTTAGGACACAGCTGTGTGATTCTTTTGAATTGCTGCAAAAGGTGGACCAATACCAAATATTAAAGTTAAAAGTGGATAAAAACAGTAGGACTCACTTCATCTGATATTTGTTGTGCTCAGAGCAACTATCTGCAGGTTTCATGAACATTATGAAATGAAATCATGTTTTGGAGGCAAGAAAAGGTCAATATTTTCAGATCTGTCAGGTGTTCAACAATTTTGGCCACCACTGTATATGAGAATATATGTGCATATGTACCTTACAGTGGTACTTTATAAGATGTTCCCCCACACATATTTTTCTTTTCCTTTCTTTTGGTCATTTATTTTTTATTTCGGGGGGGGGGGGGGGGGGGTCCGGGTGGGACAAGGGAACTTATGAATGAGAAATGACTGACTTTGTTTTCATTTTGTCTAATAAGAATAGTTAAATGGATGTACAAGTTAAAATACAAAAACCTGTTCAATGACTAGTTTGCTCCACAGCTCAACAACTTCTCAACTTAAAAGAACAGGAAATCATTAGAAGAATCATTAAGGTGATCACTACCAGTCAGTGAGGAGTTATTTTATGGGAAATAATACACATTAAACATTCTTTGAGGTAGGTATGTTCAACTATGTGTAAGTATTAGACAATTTAAAAATATTCATATTTATTAACATATATTTCTAGATAGATTTCTATTCTATATAAGCCATATATGCATCTCAGTAATGAAATAATGAAACAGTTTAATGTTCAACAGGTGGTGGTGGACAAAATCAAGTAGGGCCACCCTTTTACTTCAGAACACTTTCAATCCTTCTTGGATTGATATTATACATATCCTGAATTGTATGTAGAGGGATGTCCTTCAAAAAGCAAAGCCTCCAGTTTGTTGAGGAATCAAGGAGATGAAAATCTACTTCACACTCTGCACCCCAGAAGCCTCCCACTATGGTTCAGTGATAGATCTGGTAATTGGGGAGGTCACAGAAGATGTTTGACTTCATTCTGTTGCTCTCAAATTTGTTTAGCAGTGTGTTTGGGGGCATTATCATCTTGGAATAAAACAACATCATGATATTTGCACCATAGGGTGCACCTTGGCTGTTGTACAGCCATGCAGAGCAATCATCTGACCTAATGACTTCCACAAGATGGCTGTCCATACCATTAAAGATCCACCACCAGGTTTAACAGGCAACAGACACTGTGGGTTTAAAGCATCCTTTGGCTTCCTCCAAACGTGAACTCGTCTGGGTGCAGGTAAAAGAGTGGAGCTCAGGGATCCAGGTTTTGTGCTTCTTACACCAAGTTATATGCTTTGAAAGTTTGGTCTCATAATAGCAGCCTGCTTTGTGAAGCTCACTATGAGTAGTTTTTGTTGAGGCTGAGTCACACAGGTGTTGATTAAATTTTGTGTTTTTTAGCAACTATCCTGGTAAGTGTCCATCTGTTCCTGTCAGTGAGCTTCCACTTTTGTGAGTGACCATTTTTCCTCAATTTTTTTTTTGGCATAGGTTGTTTGGTTTTCAAGAGTGTTACCCTTGCTAAATTGAATAATTTGGCAGTTTTTGTAACTGATGCACCTGCAATTCAAGCACAGACTATTTGGCCTCTTTGAAACTGTCTTAGTTGCCTCATGTTACCTTGAAAGCTTAGATATAAAAGTGATGAATGTCAGACACTTTTTAAAACACTGCTAATTGGAATTCTTGCCTTTGTAATTGTAATTTAATTACTTACATAAAATCTAGTCCTTATTTTGTCTACCCCCTGTATGTGTATTCAGTTCTCTGTGTATTTTGTTCATTATATTTCATCCCAGGTCACTTGGTGATCTCTCCATCAGTGAGGGTGATGCGGCCTTGGCACCCCTTATACTTTGACGTTTTCAATAAGACTTGTCCTTCACAGCCTGTTTTTTTCTCACTAGGAAGAAATTGTACACTGGAATTAATTCCTTTGATTTAGATAAACAACATTTTATTCCCATTCTGGGGTGCCCAGGTGGGTTATCTCCCGGGCCTTTCTGTGTGGAGTTTGCATGTTCTCCCTGTGTTCACTTGGGTCTCCGACAAAAACACCTGGAGTTGGTCCCCGGGCACGGACTATCGTCGGCGCCCTCTGCTCCCTGGCTGACCTGGAGGAAGATCAGCGGGGATGGGATAAGGCAGCAGACCATTCATTCAACTTGGACACTCTAAAAAATGCATGTGTGTGTGTTGTGCGGCCACTTCCCCCTGCATGTATAGTGTGCAATGTTGCAATTAAAGTTGTTGTTCTTCTTCTTCTTCAAAGGGCAAAAAATACATCTCACATTCATTATAATTCTGAGTAGCTCCAATACAATGACATTGCTCAGTGAGTCTTGAGGGGCATCTGCTTTTCTTATGCAGCTACTAATGCATAACCTTTCTCCATTCTCTATTGTTAATGCTGAAAATGCAATATATTATTACAGTCAGTGAAAGATTTAACCAAAAATGTTAGCTTTTATGGGTCTTTTTTGCTAGTTTGAACCTATTTAATTTGAAAGTGTTAACTGAATCTCCCAAAACATGCCACAGAATACTAAATTCAATCTGTCTTAGTTTGTCTTATTTATTTATTTATTTATTTATTGTAGTTTAGTTAAGTTATTTTGAGATGACATGTTTTATAAGCATTCCTTATTGATTGCATCTCTTCTTTCTATATTTTATTCATTATAGTTCAATTGCTTTTATCTGTTTGTGCAAATAAAGGTAAAAGGAGCATTGATAACTTCATTATTGTGCAGAAAGTTTGCATGGGCAGATCAAACTGTGCTGCAACGCTGTAGAGTCTGTTGTTAATATTAGCTGCCTCTGCCATCTGGTGGAATAAAAGTCTTACTGACATGTCTGGTTCAGCTATCTGGATCAAATTACATACAGCAACATAATGACTGAAATTGTGTCTTGTTACGTAGCTTTTATTTAATTTAGCATTAAAATTTGAGTACAAATGGTCTATACATTTTATACTGTGTAATTGTTCTTGGTTAAAGATATAGGCAACACATTAGTGTATATATATTACAAATGTACAATGTACTCCAAGTTTTTACAGCTACAAAATAAAGTCGTTTTTGGATGTCACATACTCAGATATAACAGTGTTTCAGATATAAGATTCAACACACGGTTCCATATCACAATCACAGATTATAGATTTCTCTTTGAGTGTAGTGCATGTGTTCTTTGCAGGCAATGGGGGGCAGTGTAACACCATGCTTTAGGATGGACAACAGTGGTCACAGATAGCCTTCTGCAATGACACAATGAAATATACACACAAACACATATGAAATGAAAAGATAAACTGCTCATTGCTCTTTGCCGGGATGATGATTGATGATGCAGTTGCCTGCGTTGCATTGAAAGAGAGAGAGAGAGGCGGAAGGAGGAGAGACTAAAGGAAAGCATCAGTGTTAAAATCAGATCAGGGGCCACAAAAAGTATGAGTAAGAGCTGTGAGAGTGTGATTATCGCAATGTGGCCAAGAGAAGGATGATGTCAAACAGGGAATTTGACATTTTCCACACTCTATAGTGGCCTGTTAGGTCTCAATAGAGTTTAGAGAACTTTTATACTTTTATATATATGTGTGTGACACTTTTAATAACGCACATATCGGATGATAAATTAGGCCTTCGTGTGTGTGTCTCATCAATGTGCTGTAATGTCTCACAATAGCGGTGCGTAATGGCCATGCGTAGGCTGAGACCTCCACTCAGACCCTCACATCCAATTACCAAGCAGTTAAACATAACTCTGTACTATGAGACCTGCGGGGGCACAGGCAGGGTTTTGTTGCCCTGGCCGTACCATCCGTCCCTCACACAGACCTCCCATTGTAACAACTGGGCACTACTGCCATGCATACTATCCCCCCACCACCCCCCTCTCACCTGCGCGCCCACACTGAATGGCCCTAAGCTAAGCTAACTCCAGAGTCCTGTCTGCATCCACCCAGGCCTCAGCAGACCTGGTCACACTCTCCTTTGTTCCTTGAACTTCAGGCCAGGCCAGGGTATTCACTTTCACAAGTACCAATGATGGCTGAGCCTGTCTTCAAAGAGAGTGGGGCGGTTTCTTATGACTACTGAGTTGAGGATATTGATTTCAGTCTCCTACACTCCACACTGTCTACACTCATTCGGTGAGCTTTATCTATACAGTGTGACTCAGCCACATTGGAGAGAGCCACAGAGAAGCAGGGTGTTGGAGGTGGAATACTGGAGGATGAGAAAGCAGATGTAATATGATATGGTAGAGATGGAGAGGAAAAGAGAGACCAGGATGAAAAGTAAATGAGGGTACAAAACACAAGACTCCAGACCAGGTGCTCTCACAGGCTATCTTTATCAGATGCCCAGTCTGTCAGTATTTGTATATGTGCCTATTGTGCAACAGGCTGTGCATTGCCTAAGAAATACCAGGAGTAAAAGACAGCCAGGTCTGAGGTATAAGGCTCAGATGTAGATTAGGAAAGGAGTGTTATGTGGGTGAGATGGTGCTGGATTGGGAGCTGTGGGAGGAGGGTAGTAGAAGGGGTAGCTGGAGGGTGGGATGGTGGCGTGTTTATTGGATACTGGATCATCATCTCATGGGCTTTGTGGCTCCCTGGGGGGCAGACATGAGGACAGGCTGCCATTCAATTCTCCTTTTGCGTATTCTTACTCTTTCATTAAGACAGAAGCGGGAGAGATAGAGTGAAGAACAGTGAGAGGTCTATTTCTGAGTGGGAATAGAGACACTGGTTTTTAATTCAGTCTGGACCCCTCAGCCAGAGACTGACTGGCTAGAGTGAATCGTCTGTTATTCAGGCTGCTCTATTCAGCCATCAGTCTCTGTCTGCCTCCCTATCACTGTGAATCTTTTTTCTTCACTCAGTGTGCAATCTCATTTCGGGATCCTACAGCCAACACTCGCCCTGCCCCCCAGCCAGACTATGGACACCCCTTCTGCAACTACTCTCTTGAACTCTTGGGCTTGAAGGCAGCCTGTCTGTCTCTGATTAACCTGTACATCGCATTGCTATGCACAGAGACTCTTGCATTTGCAATATAATAACACATACACCAACACCCCCTGCCTACACACACACACACACACACACACACACACACCACCAGATCATGCAAAGACAGCAAGCACACACAGAGTGATGCTATGCCAAAAACACATTCATTCAGACAGCTAGTGGGGTTAGCCCCGCAAGTGATGTTTACATGTCCAGAAGAGCAGATAGTTGGTGGCCAGTGCAGCACAGAGGTGACACATTTCATCAAGCTTCTCCAAAACCCGCTCAACATCAAACAACAGATCTACACGTTCCTCACAAAGGATGAAGTCAAGCGCCTCCAAATCCTCACACTTACCTTACTTGTGAGATGCATGTGTGTCGTACATATTCACGTGTGTTTTTGTGTATTTAAAAGTTAACATCATTCATGCACTGTAAGGGTATAGTAGCTCTTTGAGCAGCATGTCTTTGGCTGTCTGTCTGCTGAACAGCACCGCTCTGTACGGCTAGAACTAAAGTGTTTCCCAAACAGCCTCTACTCACATACATCAGACTTCTCTTACAGTGTTGGTTCATGAAAGACAGACAGAGCGGAGCAAATTCAAAACATACAGTATCCAGTCATTTCTTTCTCATTATTCTGTACATTTAAAAATAAAAGGCCTGCGTTTTTTTGTTTTTCATGATGTTTAATGACGTTTGTATAAATTGCAAGCAGATTATAAGGTTATATTAAAAACAGAATATAAATAAAACATGATTGTAAGGGGGAAATCTTCACATATCAAGATCACATATACAGTATACATCACTTAAACATCACTGTTACTCACTTCTCATCCCTCCTGCCGCTATCTCTTATTTCTTTGTACCATAAACCTGTGATAGTTAATCCATACGAAACCCCTGTTCTCATACACAAGTCAATTGAGACATATCATTAATTTCATCTTTGTGTTTCATCTCCTTACAGATATTAAAAAAAACACCTTGTAATACGTGTATTGCATGCAGCTGTGAAAAACATCTGTTCCACAGCTGATCCACCATCATTTCAGGGAAAATATGTCTATTCAGGTCTACTTAACTAAACTTTTAAAAACAGCTGCAGCAGCTCCTGCAGTATTAGTGCAGGAGACATCCATGATGGGACACTAAAATGGTCACCACTCTATATCAGATTATCACACATCCATGACCAGATTAGAGCCCATGGATAAATCCAAACCAGTTGTTAAGGTCCATCTGTTCTTTAGCCAATACACCCCGAGTATGTTTTCATTCCCTTCCCCCCATCCTTCTTCCTCATTCATCTATCTAGAACTCATATTGGGAAACAAACATGGTGACCTTGGTGATGTACCTCCCCAGCTGGACCCGTTTCTCCAGCTCGCTCATCTCCACTTCAGCCTCCAGTGTGACAGGGCCCTGCACCGGGCTCACCAGCATCAGCTGACCAGTCTGGCGGTCTGAGCGCTGCACTGTGAAGTGGCGCCGAGCCTGCCTTCCCCCCAGCAGGGAGAAGCGAAGTGTGTCACCCATTGGACGCATTGCTGTCACGCGGAACATGACACGAGGAGCTGACAAGTTGGACACCACAGACAAGTAATGGTACGAGAAGGAGTTTGGGGCCTGAGAACACGCTTTGTTGTCCACGGGGCAGGGGTTACGTTCACAACGCCTGGAAAAAAGAGGTGAAGAGATCAACTAGCTGAGACAGGCATGTTCCATTGCCCAAGAGTGTGCTCGGGAAATGTTGATAAATGAATGTTCAATCTATGGAAAACTGTCTTAATTTCCCTGGAATCAAACTGGTCGTGCTGTAGGAGCATTTATTTGATCTTAGGCTTCATCCTCATTTTACATTCTTACATCACAACATCATTTTTTAGCAAATGGGAGAAAATCATTGAGGCTACTACTCACATAGGGGATGTCTTGACATAGGTAGCATTAGGGATTCGTGGACAGTCAACACGGACACACTGGAAACCACCATAAGTGTTAATGCATATCTGGTCTCTTGTGCAGTTGTTCTGTCTGTTGACACACTCATCAACGTCTGTGACACAGAGAAGGAAATGAAGAAGAATGCAATTATAAGGAGAAAAAAGAGACAGGGAGAAACGTTCTCTTTAAGGGAATCATGGGATACTGTATATGACAATCAAACAAAATTATACCCTCTCCGTTTCTGGGGTGAACTGAAATTGTTAGAGCCATTTTTAATTTTGAAGAAATGTAATTGCAAGTAGTTCATTCCACTATATAATTTCAGAGTAACCCACACATGGCATCACTTCTTTTCTTCCCTGGGCTGGATGTGGAACATGTAAGCAACTCAGTGAGAGAAGTGGAGCCCCCTGAAATTGGCAGAGCTTTGTTCTTGTTCTTAAGATAACTCTTTTTGTCTTGTTTGTATGTTTTTCATTTAGGCTGAGGGTGGATGGTAACCCGCTTCATAGTATGCAGTATGGTCAGGCTAGTGCCAGGTTAGGGTGCTGCTCTGCTCCCAACACTCAATGAAGGAAAGGTGCATGTCCCTGCTGATAAGAAGTATTTATTGGTGGTAACCTTGCTCACTACTAGGGTTAAGTGGACCTAACCTATGCTTTCAATAAACTTATCTGGCAGGGTAGACACATGGATCAATGTAGGAACCATAGCATCATCATACACTATGTGGCATCACCACAAATGCCAAAGGTCTGCCACACAAAATATAGCTTTGACTTAACTACATTGGATAAAGTCTACACTGGATGAAGTTTAAGTTTTTAAGAAATATAAACGATTCAGGTTAACCCACAGATCTGACAAAAAGAGTTTTTCTATCATCCACTCACATCTTGACCTTCCCAGAACGAAACTCTTCGAGGTCATTTCCACAACAGAGCTACTATGTGACTTGCTTGAAAAAACTCACTTTGACACCTCGAGGAGGTAAAACATGTCAAAAATGTTTTTTTAAAGCATGTCTTACGTCTTGGTCTCTATTGAATACTTTTAGAAATATAATAACAAATGCTCAGTAATTCATTGGTACTTAGGTCTTTATATTAAATATGGCATATACGTTATGTTGTAAGATGAAAATGGAAAAATAAGATTCGATAGAAGAAAGGAAAGCTTGCCCAGGCAGACACAGGAAGAGAAGTGAGCAGAAGGACCAGCTGTAGGTCCCACTGTAAGGTGTTGAATGTTGCACTGTGGTGCGGATGTGTTGTTGTCTTGTCTTGTGGAGTTTTGTCTAAGACCTTTTTAAGCTCCCTTTAGGAGCTGAATTATTGAAACTGTCTTGTTGAATGTTTGATGTAATGTCTTGTACAAATGATTTAAAGTTTGAAAAATGAAATACATAAAAAAACCCACAAATAAAACAATAACAGTAATCTCACCT
Organism: Hoplostethus mediterraneus; assembly: GCA_034670385.1. NCBI lineage: Eukaryota > Metazoa > Chordata > Actinopteri > Trachichthyiformes > Trachichthyidae > Hoplostethus > Hoplostethus mediterraneus. The sequence continues at coordinate 2,087,900 of JAXDDW010000071.1, forward strand.
TTACAGCTGCGTCCATCGCGGGTCACATTGTATCCAGCAGGACAAGTGCAGCGGTAGCCTCCAGCCGTGTTAACACAGGAATGTAAGCATAGTCTCCCAGCCTGCCCATTATGGAACAGCTCACATTCATCAATATCTGAAATACACAAGCACACACACACTGTAAGCACACACACACTTAACATCCTACATGGAAACTCAAAACATGCGCGTGTATGAATTGGTCTGGTTTCTTCACAGCTATTAGTCCTACCAGTGCAGGTGTTGCTGTCCCTGCCAGAGATGGTGTATCCTGGTTCACAGGTGCAGTGGGTGGTTCCCTGGACTTGTGTGCAACGTGATGGACGGACAAAGGGCCCGGTGGTGGCAGCTGGAAAGGTAGTGGCAGCGGCAACTGGGGAGGTGGTAGCAGAGGTGTTTGTCATGGTGACAAAGACTGAAGGGGGAAGAGGGAAGACACAATAAGTCAGAAATGGCGGCGCACATGTGCCAGTGTGGCTGGTGGACTTGAGTTACCAGTTCTAAAAACATGATCAAAGGATTTTAAAGAATGTAACTGCATGCATTTCATCATCTTTATTAATAATGATAACGTTGATTACAGAGTATGAAAATGTATATATGTATATGCATGAATATAATAGTGAATATACAAGACAGGGAAATCACAGGAGGATAGAAATGAACACAGATTTTGTGTATTACCTTCCACATTCAGGTGTGTGTGTGTGTGTGTGTGTGTGTGTGTGTGTGTGTGTGTGTGTGTGTGTGTGTGTGTGTGTGTGTGTGTGTGTGTCAGTAAAATGATGAAGTGTAGGCTGTCAGAAAGGATAAACAAAGCCCACACAGACCGGCCAGTGTTCAGGCTGACCAGTGAGAAAGAGACCTGTAATGGTCAAGCTACATTTAAAATCCACATCACCCTCTGTGTAACTTTCCCCTACAGTAGCATACTGTATGTTAGAGTGGAAAAAATAAAAAATAAATAGAGAATAACAAAACAAACTGGGCTCTACTGGTTCACTGCCTCTGTGTGTACATTAAGTCTGCACTCCACATCAAGGGGCAAGTCACTGCCTCCCAACCAGCAGCGTCCTGGACTGACTTTAGGCTTGAAATAGGCTTGAACATTCACTCTGTGGTATTCAGCACCGGCCTTTATCAGCAAGCTGTACCACTGGCCACAATTAAAAATATCTCATTTGGTAAACTGGTAGTATTGGAGCACTACAGGAAAATCTGGTTGGCTAAGAAGTGATATCTCATCATTAAGATCAAGACCCAGTGTCTGAAGTGTTAATTGTTGATTGCGTGAACGTGACCTGCAACAGCACAATGAACTAACACGACATCCACATCAGGAACATGTGGTCTGGGTGTTCTGAGTATGTGGTGTATTATACCTACATGTTGACACAGGGGTCTGGCAGGTAGCTCCAGACCAGCCTTTGGCACAGATACAAGAGAACTGGTTCACCTCATCCACACATGTCCCACCATTGAGGCACGGGGAGGACGCACACTCATTACTGTCTGAGGGGAAAAGACAGAAAGGCCAGAGATACAAGGACATATGTAACCCAATAGCTTTGATGCTTGAACCGCAGAGAGCATGACATCAGTGTGTGTGTGTGCGTGTGTGTGTGTGTGTGTGTGTCAGAGAGAGAGAGAGAGAGAGAGAGAGAGAGAGAGAGAGATGGTGCAAGTAGGTTTATGCTAGGCATAGCCAAAGTGAAGGAGATGCCCTGTCTCTATCAAACAGCCTTTGAAGCGTTATCTAAAAGTTGGCGAGCCATCAGAAGAGACCCAGGCTGGAATATCAAATGTCCCTGCATTCAATAAGCTCTCTGGATGACCAAGAAAGTACATAAAAAAGGAAATATGATCACAAGTCGCATGTGAAATGTATCTTATCTACACAGAAAAACGTTAGTAATATGCATGATGTACAAAAAGAGAGGAGAGGCGATAAGGGAGTGGGAGAGAGGAGGGGCACAAAAAGGATGATGACAGGGTTGTAAGAGAGATCAGTGGGTTAGATAAACGGATGAGTGATGGCCAGGGTGAGGAAGAGGAGAGGGGAGGACAGGGAGGTGAATGGGAGGAGCATGATGAGGAGGAGGGAGTGGCAAAAGTGACCATCACAGCGGGGCCAAAAAGCAGGAGGCAGAAGCAGACTAGCACCGTCTGGCGGGTCACTCACTTCGACAGGTAGGTTGCTGGCCGCTCCAAGTCAGGCTGTCCTGACACAGCCTGCTCTCTGACCCCACCAGTTCATAGCCAGCGTCACACAAAAAGTGAACCTCGTGGCCCATGGTCTGCACCCTGCCCAGTTTCCTGCCATTGATTGGTGCATCCAGTTTTGGGCAGGTACCTGTTGGAAGGGTAGAGGGTGATAAAAAAAGAAGAAGCATAGCAAATGTTTTAGCATTGCTGATCAGTCTTCCTAGAGGTTTCGCTCACTGTTGTTGGCTCTTGTGGGCTGTTTAGCTGTGCTCTGCAGCAGGTTTATTTTCTTCCTCAGGGTGCGTAGACTCTGCAGGTAGGAGGCTTCATGAGTTGACAGAAGCTTCTGGACCTGCTTCAAAGAGCTTTGCATTTCCTGTCGACTGGGACAGTCCTAAGGTGAAGGTAAGCAGAAGCAGCAGAAGAGTAATTTGATCGATTGCCTTGACACAACAACTTTTTTCAAACAAAAACAAGACATTTTTCCTAAAGACAAACATCATTATATTCTTGAAGAGAGCATGACAGAGCAGTTAGTGTTTGCATCTTGAAAGCCACAGTGAGCTTTTTTTCTGTCTTAAAATTTCTTGTGGAGTTTTCTTAAAGGGAAATTAATTTATGAATTCATATATGCTATTCCTCTGGCCCAGGTTAGTTAAATAAATATTTGTCAACACGGAAAACTCTCTCCCAAAGCTGGAAACCACAGAACCCAGAGCCAGTGATGTCATCAGGATGTACGAGCTGGACTTGCTCCAGTTACAATGAATGGAAAACTAGGACTCAAAGGATGTTAAAGCTTTTACACCCAAATGAGTTTCGTTTTATAGAAGTGTTCTGAACCAGAAAATGCACCTAGGTCAAAAGAAAAGGTCCTCACTCATTACACTTTTGATCACACTCAATTGAGCTGTCAATGTGTCATCACAGCCTCAGTGTGTCTTTCATTTTAAGTGTGGTGTAAAGTCGTAAATGTTCACACTAATCCAAACTGAGCTGCTCTAGGGCTTAGGAAAAAGTAGATTTTCATACTGAAATTCAGCAATATTCCCCTTTAAGATAATGTAGTCATATTTAAGGAATTTTTTAAAGTGATATTTCACTGTGGGGAAACATCATTTTGTAGCACATTTATGAACAGTCAACTGCCAAAAATGTCTTCCCTGACGATCCATAATGTCATTTTAAAACCCTTTAATCTGGAAATCATAAACAGCTTGTCATTCCCATGCACAAATACAATGAGACCCAACAGGAACAGAAATATTTTGGTTGAGTCAGACTGACGTTGTCATTTACCTGCTTGGGTTTGGATCTGGTATGAATGGTATTTTTTGTTTTGAAACTTCACATCCAAGTTAACAGACAGGTTCACATGAATCACACCATGGACTTTGTTAATATATTTATTCTGTGATCACAATTTTCAAGAATTTTGCCAGTCAGGAGAAAATCCTGCCGACCACTGGTGATTATGTATTCCTGAGGCTGGTGCTATTCTACCAAAGTGATGTATTGCTCTAATAACTCTATTAAAAAGCTCTAAATCTCCTACAGCTACTGAATGTGGTCAGTGTGCATGGCTGGCTTAATTAAGAGTACATAGCGGAAAAATATCAGCTTGGCTGCATCGCAACACCTCAGAGGGTCATAGTTTTGCTGAATGCAGTGGATTGGTTTGTAATGTTGTAAACTCATTGCACATGGACATTCTGCTGCCAGGCTATCAGACCCGCACTTCAAAGAGAGAGTTAGTTCTAGTGTGTGTAAACGAATATTCGCCGTAATGAGTGTATTTGGAGGCCTGCGCAGTACAGTGGTAAGATCAGAGTATGTTTGGCAGCAGTACCTTGTAGTGGTAACAGCCATCAGCAAAGCTGCACTGCTTACAGTGGAACCTTGTGTAGACTTAGGCCAAGTTGCAAACATGGACCCTTCCCTCTCAAAATCTGATAACTCTGATGTTATAAAGATAGAAATGGTCTTTACAGAAACTACCCAGTTTACTATTCTTTAGATTTGGATTTAAGTGAGAGCAGGTTTACAAATCTGCATTACATAATGTTATATAACTGCATGTGTAACTTTAGGAGAGGGGATGAAATCAGCTTTACCTATGTAACTCACATTATGGGCTCTTTGATGGTGTGGTGGAGGCTTTGGGGTCAGTCAATGGGGCATAAACACCTTTAGGGTAAACACCACCTGTGTTACAACCTCCCCTCTTATTGGCTGAAAGGGCCAGGGAGGGGCAGTAACTTGTTTTCCATCGACTTCTCTCCCTCATTACTCTCCTTCATTCAACAGCTTCGTTCTCTGCCTTGTTCCCTGTCTTCTCATGCATGTTTTCAGACAACCAATTAGTGTTTTCATGCAGCAGGAGTTATGTAAGAAAAGTCAATATTTGTTGAAAACACCTTTCTGATTTGGACAGAGCCGGGGGCTGGAGAGACTTCAGTCAGGCAGGGGGTGGCTGATGTTTATTATATGGTGTCAAAGCCCTCTTTCTCTCATGTGGCTTCAACTGGATGACGTTATGTTAGGCTTGTTAGAGGTGTGCAATGGTGGAGCTGAAGATTGCAATGTTTGTTCTATTTAAACATGTTATAAGACACCTATAAGTCTCTCTCTCTCTCTCACACACACACACACACACACATACACACAATTTCACAGATACATTCACTCTCCTTTCTTCCCTTCCTGTCTCTCTCTCTCGCTTACTTGTGGACACGTATATGGACACATAAACACGCTCACCCTTTCTCATTAACACATGCCTCACACATACACATGCCACACACACACACACACACACACACACACACACACACACACACACACACACACACACACACCTAAGTCTTTGCTCTACTGGCACAACCTCAGAGCTCAGTGCACTCTGCAGAGATCTCGGGCCTTGAGCATTTTGGAAATGTTTAGTTGTGTGGTGAAACGCGCCATAGACATATTGAGTCTATTCATAGACCAGAGCCTCAGGGGTCTTGTTCCTGAAGCTTGCGTGCAAATTGTGGATGGCTCAAGATTAGCTCTGTCACATTTCTTTCTGTGATGCCCAGACAATGAGGCCACAGCAAGACATGCTATCTACTTAAAAAGACAGAAAGATCCTTTAGATTTAGGAACCTCTTGCCCTTCACGTTTTTCAGATTTCAAAAAAGGGCATTCAAGTAAATCTTGTCCAATCTGTTCTCTGCTTGCTGGTGTAATACTGCTCTGCTGCCTCTTGATTATTATAAGACATAATACAGTAAATTAAATTATTAGAATAATAAAAGTATTACTACTACTGGTAGTACTACTACTAATAATAATAATAACAACAATACTATTACTACTACTACTACTACTACTACTACTACTACTACTACTACTACTACTAACAATAATGGTAATAATAATGTACATAAATGCTTTGGGGCCTACTGCTAACCACTAAACTTCATGTACTTCATATTTTTCTATATTTTTCTTTATCGTTTATTAACTTGTGATGTTTATTGTACCCATGTGGGCAGTCTTCTTCTCCACACTGGGTCACCACAGGCCTTGTGTCTATTGTATTTACTGCGACTGTCACCCTTCACTATACAGTCTAACGCACTCACTCACCTGTCCAGACGCAGGGCGGATCGGACAGAAGCTCAGCACCATGATGACAATAGCAGGTGACGCAAACATTTTCGACTAATCCCAATCCAAGGCGCAGTTTACAATCAGTCCTCAGGCTGGCGAAAGCCGCGGTGGGTTTTCGGTGGCTAAAACTGCGTCTTTGCAGACTACAGGTGAAAGAAATGCTGCATTGAGTCCTTCTCGGGGAAATGGACAAGCTGCTAGAGCGAACCGCTACGGGATGTTGGGTTTACCCTTCAAGAGCCAATCAGGGAAAGAGACTTTAAGAAAAATGTTGACCACATTATTACCCCTTTACTTAATTTGGAGTGTACTTCCCCTCCGGTGAAAGCGGCTTAGTGTTTATCTGGGTTTTGTAGAGAACTGGAACGGGAACAGGATTTTGCTGGAAAAGGTGGACTGGACGCATAATCCGCCTCACAACATGAGTCAAACGGTCGATTTGAAGGGTCGTGAACATGCACTGTAAAATAACATTTTGAAATATTCACTCACTTTGTGTGCTTTGCAATTTTCATTTGATTCATACACAGTGCGTTTTCACTGTGAAAGCCCCTCATCTGATATACATCTGTCAGTAGCAACTTGGCTTGAAGTCAAATTGGAGGTTGCATTTTCTACCAGGAATGACCATCATCATGGATGTACTTTCCCAGTGATAGAGAAGCTGTGCCCTCTGCAGGAATATGTGCAACCATGCATATTTTTTTCACACACGTAGAACACACCTTCTCAGAAGTACAACACAAAGTACTTTAATATTAGGTTCAGGAAAATTGGCTGTTGGTGGAGGTGGGGTGGGTGTGACAGTGTAGATAGGGATGGCATGGAGTGGATATTAATCCCCTTTACTATGGATTGTCACAATAAACTTCTTTATAAAACAAATTGAAAGACATAATAGCAGAGGTGTTGAATAGGGCTTTGGGCTCTTGAGTAAACCTGAATCTACTCTCAGCAGAAGTCCAGTGATTACACAAGCCACTGCACCAAAACTATGACTGTCTAGTTTCCAGTCCTTCTTCATCAATTGAATTTGAGGGCAAGTGTGTGAATGAGAAGATAGTGTCGATGGAACTTGTAGTATCTATGGTTGGACATAGCAAGGAGATGTCAGCCCTTGCTCAAGGACCAAAGCTGTGTGTGATTCCACCCTGAGGTAAACCAAATTACCTGGCCCTTGAGGTAAAATGCCAGAAAGGGTAGGATGGGTGAGCAGATAAACCCTTGGCTATGCAGGCTGGAAAGCTGTTTTGATTCCACAGGGCAAGCTGTCTTTTTGGCAAAATCTGATTGTCTAAATGAAAAACACAAGATGTGAGAGTGTCTGAGCATGTGTGTGTGATTTACTATGTTAGCTGTTAGGCAGTGGGAGTGACATTTGTATCTATCCAAACAGAAGTAGATGGAGAGCAAGGAAGAAAAATAAATCCAAGGCACTCTTGTCTTCAAAAAAGTAAGAAGCCTTTATTTTACAGATTAAAAACTGCACCAATGTGTTGTGACTGCATAGCACCACATAGATCACATCAGTCATAGAAATGTGAGGTTTCAACTTTGGATGTAGATCTATGGGCTGTTATGCAGACCAATCATGTGTCCTTACTCTGACATTCAGACAATACATACTACCTGTGCTCCTTCAGTTTGCACCCACACATTCATGCAGCTTCTAATGTGTAATGCCATGCATTAGTCACCAAAATAAAGGCTTTTAAAAATGTCTCTAAGAGTGCCTTGGATTTGTTGCATTTCATAGTAGGAACACCCCAACATCCAATGAGCAATCTCTAATGCATTTTGAAGCCAAGGCAGCATTCCTCCACTATAGGCCAATGTGGAAATAGATAGGCTTTTATCCCGAGCAGCACCTGCAAATGTGTGCAGCCACCACCACTGTATACAGTTTAAAGAGTATTAAGGAGGCTCCTGCTTTGAGCTCATGCAGGAATGAGCTCACTGGGATCCCTTTGGTCCTTGGGTTTACATATGAGATGATTATAAGTGGCCCTGTTCAGCTGAGTCAAGAACAGACCTTGTGTGCACAGGTCCTCCAAGCAGCTGTCATTTGGCTCTGCAGGATCAGACAGTCTCTTACTGCAGCAACATCAAGGAGATAAGAAATAACTTGGTGGCCTGGGGGCTTTCGTAGGTTCATCTTGGAAGTCGTTATTGTACATGATGGATGTGTTTGGTTTTGTGTGTATATCTGCTTCTCAGGTATTGGAAGACCTCCAGACCTAGAGCCACCAGAATTGACTTTTCTCAAAAACATGCTATGGTTTGCTGTCCATTCCACTCAATCCTATGCTATTGTGTCAAGCTGTATTCATCTCCCAACACTGAATCATCAAATGATGTGCCATCATGAGTCATGCTTCCCACACTGGGACCATAAAAATCCTGTCACCAAGTCTAAACAGACTCCCAGACAGCAGCGTCCATAGCTTCCCACACACACTACACACCTACGTAGTCCTTTGCCACCACTTAAATCCTTCCGCTTAATGCTCTGCTACACTTAGTCTGACAAACTACTTTATTCTACAATTTGTTCGTCTACACGGTATTGCTTGTAACATCTTGTAACCATTGTTTGCTGTGCTGAGGCTTTGTAATATCTGACGTAATATCACAAACAGACACTTCAAAGTCGAATAGGACCTCATGCACCCAACCCATCCTCAGCCCCTGGCATAAATCTTCCTCTTTCATAATTCATTTGGATGATGGACCTAAAGCCCTCCAAATAAACTCCCCCTACTTACAACAATGGCCACTTATGCTCAACCATGCATCCGAATCAACCCCTCCCTTTCACTAAGCTCAGGAAGTGATGATAGAGATGATTAAGCAATAACCTTTTGTCATCAATGACTGACCAGCACCAGTAACGCACTAGTCACCTGCCGTACAATACCCCTAGGATAACCAAGCCTATAATGACAGGAGAATAGTGTCTGGGCAGCTCTTGTCCTGTACACCTGCTGGTTATTGAAAAAAAAACTGAATCTGTATTAATGTTATGTAATATCAAGAATGAAAAAACTGTCAGTTAGTTCCAAGGTCATGATATTCAACTACAGTATTAAATTCATACTAGTTTATTTGGGCCTCCATGAAGAAAATTGATCTTGGTCTAATTACATTAAGAAAAGCAACTAATATAATGGTGCAAAAAACAACATTTGCTCTTTTTGTATAAATAAATATGCTTTGATCATGTAATTATTATTTTTTTTTAATTCTCTAAAAAAATCAAGTTAAAAGTTTATGGATAATTTGAAACCATAGGCCGATTGCAAATGTATAGAAGAACGTTCTGAACAATGTGAGCTTCTACCCTGGTATGAATCAGTGTAAGGCTGATGCTGTCAAAACTAGGTTCCCTACAAGGACTCTCAAGAAAAATGAAAGAAATGAGAAATGTCTCCTGATGGGGAGTGAAGAATTGAAGGGGCACAATATAAAAGTGTGGGTGTAGTGTCATCTGCCCATATAGACCCAGGCCCAACTTTTATCATAATTTGCTTTGTTGATGGTTATTGTGTCTTTGTGTTAATTGTGTTAATTGAATCATTTCATGTGATTAGTCTCAGTTTGGGGGGCTGGCCGATTGGATTGGATTTGTCTGTCTGAGTGATACATTGACTTAATTTGGGACGCAGAGGTGCTAGGCAACAATTTTCTTTGCAAAGTGGGGTAGCCTAATGCGTGACCAGGCTTTCCATAAAAGGAACATAATAGTAATACACCACAAAGCACAAAAAGGTCATGATAAATTCACCACTAGGTAGATACCGACACTTCTATCACAGGAAATCACAGGGTTGTGCCGTGTGGAGCTGAGCGGAGGGAGTGTGTGAGAGGATTTGACAGCGGGGACGAACAGGGAAGCACTTCAGCCAAAGTACTCGGCCACTGTTGGGGCTTCAGTAGTTGATGATGGGGTCTGTAACTGCGTCCCGGGGATGGGCTCTGTTGGCGGTTTTATCCCTGCTGACCCCGTTTACCAAAGCGAACCGGATTATCACAGACAGACCGGACGACGTGAAGTCACCTGCCATCGGTAATGAAAGTTCAAATTGGGTACGAGTACGAGTCAGGTGGCGATCAGGGATGTAGACTGCATGATGTAGTGGAGGGTAAACACATATATTTACTGTAGTCCATTTGCGGACTACAGTTTACCCACCTGTAAAGGCTGATAGAAATCGTTATTTTTATTATTATTATTTATCATAACAAGTAGCATCAAACTGCTGCAGGTTATCCTATTCAATTAGATGAACAGGATAAGCGCGAGGGTGGGGGTGGGAGGACATAAATTAATGCTTTTCTACAAGTATAAATTATTTTTGTTTATTATGGTGCTTTTTTGCCCTCTTTAATACCACATCACTGATGGCATTATGTTTGGTCAGGTAGGCTTGAGAGAGCTTTTCTTGCATGTTGAAATCCATCTGGCAAACCGCCAGTAGCCTAACTTTATATATCATTGTGTATGTGTTGCTGAAGTTTGACATCAATTTAAGAAAATACCATGACCATCTTTTGGCCAACCTTTTTTGTAAGTTTATTGACCAAATCCTGACAGATAAACTGTATATACAAATGAATATTGTTTCATGTTTGAATACTGCAGCTGCGTAGTGTATTTTAACACAAATTACACCTACAGATGATATCTGTCTGTTATCAAGGTAGTCAATTCTGAGATTGTGAAGTATTTACTGTCCCCCCCCATCACTCTCTCTCTCTCTCTCTCTCTCACACACACACACACACACACACACACTCACTTACACACACTCAACACTCAAACATCCCGCCACCATTTGCATTCCGTTGCCATAGGGATCGGAGTAGTGGTAAAATAAATGGGCGCTTCTCTTTTCTTCCAGGGCTTGGGGTGAAGGAGCAGTCGCAGATTGTTACACAGCACAATAGACTGCGCAGCCGGGTCAAACCAATGGGAGCTAACATGCAAAAAATGGTTTGTGGCTTCTATTCTCTATTTTGTGTGTGTGTGTGTGTGTGTGTGTGTGTGTGTGTGTGTGTGCCTGTGTCAATGGTGTGAATGCTTCTGTAGGAAGTGGGAGAGTTTACCATTATCTGTGTGAGTGTTTCAGACAGTAAGATGTGTTCTAAACAATATTTTCTAGCAAACATAATCAGTTAGACAAACTGAGACTATAACCACATTGAGGTTTGGTCTGTCTCTGGCATCCAGGGTGTCTCTCTCTCTCTGTTTCTCTGTCTCTCTCTCTCTCTCTCTGAGGTAAAAGAAGAGACAGAGAGCTGGAGGAACAAAGAGCCTTCTGGCAATTATGACAATTACAAACCAAAGAGTTTTAACCAAAGAAGACAGGCAGTGTAAGTGGGTCAATTGCCCCCATTAGACTGTGGAAAAAAATACAGAATCCAAGAGGCAAATCTTAAATTTACATTTTGTTATTTATATATGTATGCTTATATCAGAACTCCTATTCCCATTAATCATTTTCACGTAGATGCTCACACTCCTATTACACTATCAGTCTCTGATAAGAAGTGTATTTGTAGCCATCACTTTGGCATGAAGATCAGAATTGCCTAACAAGCCAGAGTTAGCCTACAACTTGATGCTAACTTATGTTTGTCCAAAGGGAACAGAAAGTCTTCATTGTCCTGATACAGCCAACGATAAAGGATCAGGACAAATTCAAGAATTATTTCTATATACGTACTCTTAGTTTAGAAAGCCCAAAAAGCCTACACCGCGGGGTAGAGAAAATGAGCTGCGTGAAGACTAAAAATTAAATTGTGAGGCGTTGAAAAATGAATAAAGTAAAAATCAAAATGCACAAATGAATTTCTGTGCAATTCTGAATGCAATTTCCATGTAGCCCCCAGTGACAGGCAGGAAGGACACTGCAGAAGGTGTTCTGGTTCTTGTCTACTTTGTTCGGCACCACAGAACAACACACACACTTACATACACTATAATAGTTAGGTGTAAGTGGGTAAAGATAATGAATGAATGAATGAATGAATGAATGAATGGATGAATGAATGGAATGAACTTTGATAGTTATGGGCAGAAAAGGCCTCAGCATCCACTGTTGTTGAAAGACAACTCTGCACCCGAAAAGTATTTTCTTTTCCCAAACTCAAATGTCTGAACAGAACCACGGATAAGGAAGGCTTTCTGTTACTGCTGATAGTCCCAACAGTGTGAAATAGTATGACTTAGTGCAGTGCTGTCCAGTATTTGTTGTGCTCTGCTGCAGGCTGGGTGACAATTTGGACTGTTAGAATAAAGTCAAAATCTATTAGTCATGCACAGTCTTGTGAGGGAAACACAATGAAATGCTTTAATGAATCAGAGATTTTTTACAGAATAAGAAGCATTGACCAAGTAACATTTTTCAGTGATTAGTGTGGATAGACAATATAGTTTCCATCATTGGTGTTTTATATATATATATATACACTAACTGTGCATGACAAACTTTATAGACTAATAAAAAAGAAGTGAGCCTATACAAGCACATTTGGAGGGTCTGAATGTGCAGCAATCCGCAATGTTAATGTTTTACAGGTTCATCAAATCCCACCGTCTGAATAAGAGCCAAGTAAAATTCCCTTTATATCTTATTTCATCTATTGCTTTGCCATATAGTACTTATCTTGTCTTGCTTGCAAGTGATTATGACCAAGAGGCAACGGTGGATTATTAAACTTACAATGCACTATACGTCCTCTGGGCCTAATGTGGGTTTTGTTCCAGGGCATACTGTCATTTTGTCTTAGATTACATCCTCAAAGCCACCAGTACAGACTGAGCCCCTTTCTTAGACTGCTCTTCAGCCTTAGAGAACTGTTCTCAACTGATAAGGTGGTAATGAGAAAAAGAGGATGGGGATAATCATTCTGCATTCACAACTGTGGTATTACAGGCAATTTTCCTGTGAAAACCCTCAGAGGAAGCTTTGCTGAGCTGAAGAGGCATATTAAAGAGCTTTACTGATAAACGTTAAAAGGCTCAAGGCTTTAGCTGTGTTTGTGATTCTCTAAAGAACTGTTTCACACAGGAGCCAGTAGGCACTGTGGTGGAATCGTGTTGGTAAAGTGATTATAATATGGTCCTGTAGGCTTTCCTCTCAGGAGGAGATAAAATAGTGATATTTTAGAAAGTCTCAGAAATGATGCTCTTCTCTTTCTTGCCCTGTCTTCGATTGTGAGGTTATGCCATTGCTTTTAAAGACAGAAATTCAAGTTCAGTTTTTACTTTTGATGTGTAAATTAGGACTGAACTTTTATCTCAGTCCTCTCTCGCTCAGACCTTCTCACTGCTCCCAAAGATTGGATCTGTGGATTGTCACTACAAAAAGCACTGCTTTATTTGTGGACTACACTCATAACAATACAATATATTCACCTATAGGTTGTTGATTGTGCCACAAAGTAGGCACTACAGATTAAGACCTGGTCCACTTAGTGAGACAGTCAATTCCTAGAGCTGATACAACATGACAAGCTGTAGAGTGTTTCAGATGAGGTATTGCCAGGTGACCTTATGCCCCCCTGGAGGCACCACAGCACATGCTGATGGAGAGACAGTGGACTCAAGGGGGCTTGATTAGCTTGTCGCCTGTGTCATGGTTCTGACATCTATCAGCCACACTTTGTCTTACCATGCCGAAAAAGTAGTAATGTAATGTAGACAATGTTAAAATTGGATTTAGTTTGAGTCGTTACATTTAAAGTTATTGGATTTTCAAAAACCCACCCTTCTTTAGAGGCAGTTTCAGACAAACTCCAGTGGCTCTCGTCACTAAAGAATTATTGAAATCTGTCCAATCAGGCCACACATTGCACACCTGAGCATATTTAACTTTTTGTAAGCAGCACCAATGGACTGGCAACCTGCCCAGGGCGTCTCCCTGCCTTCTGGCCCATGTATGCTAGGGTAGGTTCCAGTGGTTAAAGAAAATGAGTCATGCCAAAATTTCACTAGTATGAATGACCTCCATTGTAATCTATGAAGTATTATCTTTGGTTCCTATGTGTGGTACAGCTGCATGTCTTGATTAAGATTTAGTGGTGTTTATTTTCAAATAGGCTAGAAGAGCTTGGAAGTTGTGTTGATGGGGCTGGGAGTAATTTGAAGCAATATAAGGGATTTAAATGAGAGGGACGCCTGTAGTTGCACAGGTTGATGGACTTTCTAACCTCTAAAAGAACAACAAATTGGAGTTTGATAGTTGAGCAGTTGCTGAACAATATCGTCCCTGCCTCCATCCTACCTCCATCTATCTTTTCCTTCGCAGCCCTGAATCCACTGATGGACCAGCTATAAAACTGCTTCTGCACGAACAAACAACAATGATTAACTTTTAAACCTGATTAAATCACAGTTTATCAATACTTTAAACATAGTACAAATTAAATTGAACCCTTCTTTTAAATCAGTTTACTTTAATCCTAGATTAACTTTAATCCTGTTGTTCCAAAACTTTAAACTTCAATTTAAACTTTGAACAGTGGTTAACTTTTGACTGACACTTGAGGTGGTTTAACTTTTAGAATGGCAGCATTTTGGAGGTGGATAGAGGAAAATGAGAGTTCCTTGAAGAAAGAGAACGGACAGATTCAACCCAGTTGAGTTTTATGATAATGCCTTCGTTTCCATATTCTTCCAACTTTTAGCTGGGTTACGTCTCTCCTGTGCTTCACTCCTGCTGATTCCTTCAAGGCTGTTTTCTAGTCCCCCTGAATTCAAATGCTCCATTACCTCAACCACAAGATTTTGCTCACAAGAAGAGAAATTTGAGCTTCTCTGCTGAGCCATGACAACTTTTAGCAAAGCTGGTGTTAGTTTGCTAGCACAGCAAACACAATAGAGCGGGGAAACAGTGTAACATTTCTCTAGAACATCAAACAATAACTTTAAATTTAACAGCATGAGAGTGGCCTGGGACTATTTTCTTTTGGCCAAAATGTCCATTTTTGATAGTTTCGTTTTTATCTTTTGTGAACCAATCGTTATCTTGGTTGGTAAATCATATACATTTTGTTTAATTTAGCTAATTTCAAATCTCAGTTTACACATTGTAAAACTAGCTTTACTACTCTCTGATTATCACAAATGTTACATTAAATGAATGTTGGTGCAACCAGGCTTAGTCTAGTGAGTACAAAGCTATTTCCTCAGTAACCTCCTTTGTTTGGCGCTGAGCAGGGTCATTCTGCTGACATTTGATGTTAACAAGACGAGACCGGGGTCGATTGGCTCAGCTAATGAATGACCGCCCACCGCTGCACCAGCCAAACAGAGGACGACGTCACCTCATGTCTTAACGCTCACCACTTCTGTCATGAACAGAACTGCATTCTGGGTCTTGGGAGATAAAATAAACCATTGTATGTTGCTCTTTATTTGCACTGTGTTGATCTCCTCTGGGCTTGTGACAGGAAAAGAGGGAAGAAAGTGTGTGTGTGTGTGTGTGTGTGTGTGTGTTTGAGTGAGAGAGAGAGAGAGAGAGAGAGTTTGTGTTAGTGAGGGAGATTGAGGGAATAATCTGATCTCTTGACTTTAGAGACATGCATCACTGACCAGGTAAATGGATGAGTAAACATCGGTGTAGACTGTCCCACTTGGGGCACCAACCCACACTGGTCTTCTACTCGAGAGCAGCTTTTCCCTCCATTTACCCGAGAGCTATCAAGTTTCAGACTGCCAAATGCCTGTAGTTGTGTTGATATGTGGGACTGTCTGATTTAAGAACACTATTGTACGGCCTAAGGGTCAGTCTCGGGCAGTAGATGACGACTGAAAAGATGAAAAGCGCCATTTAACACATATCACTGTATGTGTTGTGGGTGAGTGAGATTTGTGTGCGTTGACTAATATTATTGTCTTTATCTGAAGGAGTGGAATGAGAAGCTGGCCATACTTGCAAAGGAGAGGGCTGCATCGTGCCACACAGACCCCTCCCCTCAGCACGAGCCACCTTTCCATCACATTGGCTGGAACACACATCTCTCTGCCTATGGCGCCACCTCGTTTCCTGACGTGACTGACTCTTGGTTTGAGGAGGGACGAGATTATCTCTACCTGAGTGGGGAATGTAGAGAGAATGCCACCTGTCAACACTATACACAGGTACAGCAAGCAACAGTCCTAGACAGCTTGGACTGTTTAGCTACCAAGACTATTTTCTTTGCATTTTATTTTTTTAAAGTGCTAATGTACTGTAGCTCTGTCCCTCTGTTGTCCTATAGCTGGTGTGGGCCACTTCAAGTCATGTGGGCTGTGCCAGTCATCTATGTCTGAGAGAAGGAGACCTCTGGGAGCTTTTCGTCTGTGCATATGCCCCTGGGTAAGAATGAAACCTCCAAGGGCTCTCACTTTTTCCCAAAATTGAGACCTTTAAATTAATTTTAAATCAATATAGTTCAAATATAACAAGACTAGGTGTCCCTAGTGATGGCTGGGCCGTATGAACCCTCCAGGCATGCTCACTTCAAAATCAGGGCAGTGGCAAAATTTTAAAAAATCAGGGCATTGAATGGTTTTGTGCTCACGGCCCAGCCAACAAATCAGTCCTCAAGTTTTAATCCTGATTGACATTGACAAAGTCCCACATCAAACTGTAATGCCGCTTTCAGATCACCAGTTTATGAAAAATATAATGTTATGATCCTACATGTAATGAAAATATGATGCCTAATTGTGGAGAACAAGGTTTGATTCAGACAAATTCAGACATAAGCTACTGCATTGTGCAGAGAAACTCATCAGGAACTAGTTGAGCACAACAGTATGAGACTGTGAATTGGATTTCCCAAAACTAATGGCATTGTTTTTAACATCAAGTTACTGCTCATCTGCCGCTACTGTAGATCTTCTCATATGTGAGAGGCTAGACCTTTGTGAATTTCTTTCTGTGTGTGCTCTGTAGTATGTACTTATATTGTTGCAGGGGTAACTGGGAGGTGAATGGTCGGCTGGTGGTGCCCTATAAGGCAGGGGTGTACTGCTCTCTCTGCACCTCTTCCATGTCTGGCTGCTTTAGACTGTGGGACCATGTAGGAGGATTGTGTGGTGAGACGACAATATTTACACCATCGAGCGAAGGGAAGGGCTACAGTAGCAAATTGTGTTGCCATTGGACAATCAGAGAAGCTTTCTGAAGGAGCGCTCTGGTCTTAAAAATGAACTTGTTTCACCCGGGCAATTTCTCAAGGATGTTACTTAAAGCCTGAAATGAAAAATGCCAGTAGTCAATAGCCAATAGTTTTCCAATGATAATAAACTTAATAAACGTATTTTCTGTAATACCTGATATTCCAGAAACGCCAAGAAACCCATGCCGTATGAGTTGTGGTCAGCACGGCCATCTTAACGTCTCATCCTGCAAGTGCAAGTGTGCCCCAGGGTTCACTGGACGCTTCTGCCAGGGTACCAGTCTTTCTACAGAGCCACACATCTTAGTAACCAAACTAGAGGACCAATATTCTCCACACTAAATGTCTGTTTTTCAGTACGGTGCAGTGTGCAGTGTGTACATGGTCGTTACAAGGAGGAAGAATGCTCCTGCCAGTGTGATGTTGGCTATGGGGGTGCTGAGTGTGCAGGTGAGTGCAACATGTTTCAGTATGTGTCTGTGTGTTTTTTTATGTACCTCAGCTGAAACACAGAATGGCTTGCCTTTAAAAAAATGAAACCAAACAGTTGCATCGTAGGTGTGTTATTAGACTCGAAAGTGTCAAAATATATCGTAAGTGGAATTTGTAACCTTTTAATATCCACTGGAAATTGGCAAAATGCACTTACTTTTCTAGCTGAACAAATAACAGTTTGATTTTGGTTTGATTTTCCTTTCAATTCTTGGCCCCAAACTTGTTTCTGCAAAATTTCATCCAGATTCAGAGTTAAAATGGTTTGTTAAAGCCAAGGTGGATTTGACTGTAAGCACTATTACTCAGCCAAATGTATAATAGCTCAGCCAAAAAAACATAGATTCATGTCTCTTCAAATAAGCTTAAGCCAAGATGGATGATCACTGCCATTATTTCTGCTGTCGGCTGCTCTGATGTCTCAACAGAGAAGCTGCAGTTTCCCTTCCACAGCTGTGATGTCAGGATAGACGGAGAGTGCTTCATGGTGTCTCCAGATGCTGACACCTATTATGGAGCCAAGAGTCACTGTCAGGTGAGAGAAAGGTGTGTGTTACCCACTGAGAGTGTGAGACAGAACCCCTAGAGATGCACTACATTGTTTTTCCCACTTAGTGCCTAAAGAGAGTATTCTGTGTGTGTGCTTACAGTACAGAAGGTTTGAGTGTACTCAGTCTGGCCTTTGGTTTGTTTGAACTGCCAGGAACGAGGGGGTATTCTCGCTCAGATCCACAACCAGAAGGTTCAGGACATCCTGGCCTTTTATCTGAGCCAGCTGGAGACGAGCAATGAAGTCACCAACTCCGACTTTGAGACGCGCAACTTCTGGATTGGTACAGTCATTCATCTCTGTCACTGCCCTACAAATACATATATAACCATGATAAGCACACAAACGTTTTCTCATGTAGAACTACGAAACAAACGATTTCATTAACGGTGATGTGTGATGCAATACTTATTGCTGATCCCAGGAGGGAAATTCGCCGTTTGCCCACACCCCTGAACAGGGAGGTCAAAGTGCAGGGTCAGCTGCAGAACGGCGTCCCTGGAGCTGCTGGGGGTTCAATGTCTTGCTTCAGCAGGATGGATGCTTGCCAACACAGGGGCTTGAACCTGGGTGCCTTAGTTTAAGGATTGTCTCCCTACTCACTAGGACACTCTGTCACCCTTTAGACCAGAAGCACCGCCAGGAGGAAGTAGTAGGGATGCTGTTCTGAAAAACATAAAACATAAACAATAACAAGCCTAACCTGTGTAAGAGAAATCAATGGTTTTGCTCCACAGGTCTGACATACAAACCTCTGAAGGACTCATTTCGCTGGGACACAGGAGAGATCCCTGCATTCAGCAGCTTCGCCTTTGGACAGCCTGATAACCAGGGGTAAGAGACACACTAACTCACAGGCATTACTGTACAATATATAGATGCAGAAGGGATGGTGCAATGGGTCTAAACTCATAAAACATCTATATCAGCTCAGTGGTAGAAAACATGTTATTTTTCACATGTAATGATGTGGAGATAGCCAACGTAATGAAGTGGAACAGAGTTAATAGGAGCTTGAGGGTTATTGATCTGCAGATGTATGCCTAAACACCTGCCATTTGTATGAGGTGCCACTTATTTGCAAGAGACAACTGTGATTAAGTGAATAATTATAAATAGTTGTTTTGCACTGTTTTTCATCTGTAATTGAATCCAGCATGTAAGCAGCATTTAAGATGCTGTAATCCAACAACATATTCACAAAGGATTACACTGTCTTTTGTGGAATAGACAGGCGAAGGCAGCGAAGTTACACCACATAATGCCTTCAGCTGGAGGCTGTCCTGCAATCCTCCCCCTGGCCACCAGATGTCTGCCTCCCTCTAATATCTATCTATATCTATCTGTGACCCCTGTCTATTTTAACCGGGGTGGTCACATTGAGAGTGACATCTCTTTTTCAAGTGTTCAAGAACACACCATACAAAGAGAAATGCACATTAAACAACAGCTGAGAGCGTGCTTCCCAAACTCACTTCTAGTGATGGGAACATGATAAAGGCTAATATTTTGTGATCTTAGCCAAAATGCGTAAAGAAAAAGTGCATATTCTTTACATTATTACCGATTTACCCAAAACCAGTCTAAAGATAGAACCTAGCCACAGCATTCACGCGCAGCTGCTGCAGATTACCCAGCATTCCTTTGCTATATTGTTAACAAAATTACAGTATTTTACCAGAAGATGGCATTGTCCCCATTTATGCAGGAAATGAATACAACTCATATAACGTATCTCATCTGCCACTCCTTCTCTTTCTCTATCTAGCTTTGGGAACTGTGTAGAGCTGCAGGCATCAAGTGCCTTCAACTGGAACGACCAGCGCTGTAAAACACGGAACCGCTACATTTGCCAGTATGGTGAGGCTCTTCTGGGAAAGGGTGGATGAAAGAGTGGAAACAAACCCAAAAACGGATTCTAAATGTGCCCTCTGGTTTACCTCTGATATGGGCATGAGCTTTCCTCTCCATTTTTAGGTTTATTTCCATTTAGGTTTGATGTTCCTTTTTTGAGGCCACAGTCAAAATATTTCTTCACCTTTACTGCCCCTGCTGCAGTATCCAAGGCTTCAGTTTTTGGCACTTTACTCACTGGTTTCTGTCTGCTGTAGTTCATTTGTCTGCTATGGACAAATGTAACGTCCCATTTAGTTGCAGCTCTAATGGGGCACCAGCATGGGTGTTTTTCAGAACTAATTTCAGAACAAATATTTTCTATTTATTTGGTTATTAAATTGAATTTTTTGTTAGTTCCCTTTCACATATCAAAGTGGGCTTCAAAATTATTGCTGTCACTCCCTCCACCTGCTGTATTATTGAAGTACTTTGTCGTAAAGCTTCTGTCCCTGACAATTAACAAGTGTACAATGTTAAGCCAGTGTGTCCCTTAATGATCTGAACACAGCATTTCATTCTCAGTGTGCCCACACATTTAAACAAGGCAGTCTTTCAAAATCAATGGCACTCAACTTCTTACAATCAAGACCCTTTTAGGGATCAATATGTATCGGCTCCACAAAGGCTTGCAATGTTTAAACACAAACATACCACTTACATTGATCGTGAGGAATGAGATGGTGTCAGATGTTTGGTTTTGCTAGGAGTATGTGTCTTTGCAAGTGGCCGGTCTGTAATCTCCTATTGATCATCCGGAGCTGAATGTGGTCAGTGTTGCAAGGATAGGATCACATTTTTACAGCCTGCTTTTTGAAAAGGTTTTAATCTATCTGTCTTCACAGCTATGGACGTTATCTCGCTCTATGTGTAGAACAGGGTAGATCATGATCAAGAGGCTATAGACACATTTCTTGTTTTTATGTGCTCAGTGTCTCCTGATGAGAAGCTGACATTATTTTTTAGTTTGTTATGTGATTTGTCATTGTTTTTCCGATGGCAATATAAAGTGCATTCGGTTATGATCCTGAGGTTTACTACCTTGATATTATTGTTTTATCTTCACCTTGGCAAAAATACTGTAACATTACATTTAGCAAGCCAGATGTCTTTCAGTTGTATAACCGTTTTGCTAGCTGACAGCAACTACAATATGCCAAAATAATAGCTACAAGAATAGCTACAGATGTTTAGTTTTCCATCTGTCAAGCTAGCATGCTTTCTGATTTAACACTAGCTGAACTTGGCTAAACTAGTAGCCATATTAGATTTTGTGGTAACATTAGTTGACAGCCATGGATGCCGGGCATTTTCGGAAACATGAAACTTGATCAGTATTGCCTCCTTTAGTGAGTTTAGCATTGAACTGATTGTTGTTACTTAAACATATGTAACTTAAATACCCAACAAGTATGCATTACAGATGTATAGGAAGTTTGCTATCCTTCATAATCACACAACGAAAATAGCGGTGAAGATCACCCATCCTTTGTTCATTGTCGGAGGAAAGTTAAGTCTGTGCATTCTACTTATCAGGCGACACACCCTGCAATCTCTGTATTTTTCTGTTCCACCCACCCCAACCCTCTTAGAAATGCCACATAAACACCAAATAGACTAAAGTGGACTGTAAGTGATCAGCTAAGGGCGAGTCATTAAGCAACCAGTTAGGTTGGCACACTGGCTGCAGTTGCAGGGTGTAATGCAATATTCGAGAATAAGCGCAGAGTGTGTCCTCTTCCCTCTCCATCCAAACCATCCTCTAGCCAAACCATGGAAAATGTCATTTGTGGTTAATTTATGATAATGTTAAGCTGGGAAGCAGGTGTCATATTAGGAAGCATGGATAAATAGGCCTAAAAGTAAAATGACACATAACACTAAGATGGTGAGCATTAGGAAAAACAAAAAATGGAGAAGAAGAAAATATTGGAAATTGAATCTATGTGCACTTCTCTTGTGACGTTGTAGAGAAAACCCCAAGATGAAAAGCAAGTTAGTCGATGTACGTCATTAGCAACATGAAAAAAATAAAATAAAAGCAACATTTCACTGGAGCAACAAACAGTGAAATGAATAGGCCCTTCACCCCAGTGGAGTAATTTCCAGCCTGCATTGCTGTGTGTTAATTGGTAATAACATGATAAGTGGATATTGCACAGCCTGAGGCAGGCATGGAGCTGTGCATCTCCAGAGTATAGTCAGTGTGTGTGTTCCTGTGTTTGGGTGTGTGTGTTTGCACATGCAGGGAGAGGTGTCTACAGTTTTAGTCTCTTCTACTGTGTTCTACATTATTAATGCCCTCTGCACAGTCACATTTGAATGGAGGATTACTAGGGATTTGCGATACAAACCGCACACTTTTTTCCTCACACTTATCTGTTTATTTGTATTTATAGCAGTATTGTGTTCAACATGTCAAAATTTGTAAATGTGTGTATTTTTATGTGTGTGTGTGTGTGTGTGTGTGTGTGTGTGTGTGTGTATACATGCATGTGCGCACTTTCACAGCTCCAGAGCACATTGCCCTATGGGAAGCTGGCTGGTGATGGAGTCCAGGAGCTGCATTCGTCCATACACAAGATAAGGTGTTACTATCTTTTGTGCCATCATGTAGGGCAAACACCCGAAAAGCCCAATTCAGATATTATACGAATGATACAGAAACCACCAAATGGCCACTGGACCACACCGCCATGAATCTACAGAGTCATTTGTCAGATGGCACCATTCACCAACTACCTACCAAAAATATTACATGAAGATCCCTTTTCTCACGCCTAGCTGACACCTTGGTGGGCTAACATCACACTGAACGTCTGTCTCTCCAATTGGTGGAATATTATTGGCTCTAGCTCTCTAAACCTTTCCCTATCTCTGTGCACCTTTTCCAAATATCCCTCAAGCTCCTGCTTAGTTGCCGTTAAGCTACCACTCTTCTCATTATTAAATAGCGATTTCCTAAATCTAAATGGGTCCTTGTAAAACGCTATTCAGGCTCGCTCTTTCTTTTTTCTGTTTTCCCTAATGTTCTCTGCTCTCCTTAATCCTACCAATCGCTTCTTCACATCTGCCTGCAAAATATTCCGTAGCCTTCTTCCACCGCCTCCTGCACTACCTTCTCTCCCGGATATGTCTGTCTATCTCTTGTTGTTGCCTGGATTTAACTACCTCAACACCTGCCTTCTTTCTTTTCTCAAGGACACCAAACCTTTCCACTCCATAATCACAAATAATATCCCCCTTTTTTTCTAATTTACTCTCAGCAGTTCCTTTAAGCTTATCTAACACCCTAATCAAGTCACTATTAATAATTTCTCATTTCCCACTTTCAGCAGCCCAAGGTTAACTCTAGGTTTCTGGGCACTAATCTTTTCCTATTGAATGGCTAGCCTCTCTGCCTTCCTCGGTGCTAGAACCTGCCTCCACTACCTGCTGCTGGACTTCAACCCACTGACTTGACGTACTTCTTATGAAATAGTTATCAATGCAGGGTCCCTGCGTTCCCTCTAACCAGCACCTCTGTCTTCCTTGGTATATTTTGAGGCCCTTTAAGGTTGTTACCATCTGCCAGCCGCACAAGCATGGGGTGAGACCATATGTAATGCTTTTGCTCAATCTTTTTACTACATTCTGAAATTGTTTGTTTAGTGTGTTTAGATTATTTAGATGTGTTAGATGTCATCGTTAATAGGTTGTGAATTAAATAAATAAATTGCAATATCACACTTCTTGCTTATGCCAAACAAAGCATTTTACTGCTTCTTCTCTGCTGGAGATGAACTCATTGTTTTTCCAGCATTTTAACCATTTGCAAAATTTAAACAGTTCTTCCTTTTTACAACCAATGCAACATTATGCTTCTCAACTCATAAGTGAATGTTGGATGGACTGCCGTCCTTTCAAGTGTGTGATATTTTATTGAAGTTCTCTTTCCGCCTGCCCCGCTCCACAGGGAGGTCAGCTATAGAACAGCACTCTGTGGTCTGGGAGGAATTCAGTATCTTGCTCAAGGACATTTCACCGAAGCTTGTCAAAGGGGCCTGAACCCAGGTCATCAGCTTAAAAGACGTTCCAACCTGACCTTGGTCAGACTGTCTAACAGGTTTCTTTCTTCCCGAATTTCCAACTAATGGAACAATGGTAACAATTCCACTCACTAGCTGACGTGGTAAAAGGCAGCTTTGGACTATTCTATGTACTTGAAGTTAATTTAAAACATCAGTTGTAAATTGGAATACCTTGTTATTTTATACAGTGTAGATTTGGGGAAGGCGAGTATTTGAGTATTGTCTGCAAGTCAACATGGTGCCAGCTGCAAACAAACAATGGGAAAGTAAAAAAATCATATGAATATTGCATTTGACAGCACAAAATATGATTTGTGTTTTATTGTATTATTTGTTAGTATTGTTTATTGTGCACACAGATTTAGCTTCATCCTGGTTAATATTTCTTATTTGCGTTGCGGCCCAGTCAATGTACACTGCCACTTCCAAACTGACTAAATGTTATCACCAGAATGTGAACACAGTGCCTGTACAATAAATAAAACATGAGATTCACACATTGAAGATTGTTTTGTTGTTGGTCTCACGTTATGTCTAGATTTGTGTCTGTAGAACAAGAACATTTGGGTTGTTCCATAACAGAGTACAGGCGAGTGACAAGTGAGTTTTGAAAGATACCTGAGCACCTGGTAAAGTAATGACTGTGTCATTGGTACTGATCTTCATCTTCATGTCTTGTAGAGAAACGTGTTCGGAGTATTGGAATGTTTTTTTTGCTCAAGACGAAATATCTTACGCAGATAAACTCAGCCTGTCTGATGGAACTAACCTACCATATCTCTTCTCCCTTCCCTCCTGTCAGTGGGTACGTGATCCAACTAAATGCTCGAAGCTCCAATGGCCAGACCTATACACCGATCAGCCATGACATTAAAACCACCTGCCTAATATTGTGTAGGTCCCCCTCGTGCCGCCAAAACAGCTCTGACCCGTCGAGGCATGGACTCCACAAGACCTCTGAAGGTGTCCTGTGGTATCTGACACCAAGACGGTAGCAGCAGATCCTTTAAAGGGGAATTCCGGTATTTTTAAACCTGGGCTCTATTTGTGCATATTAGTCATTTATACCCCAAAATAGGTACAAAACGTTTTGGAATTGCTCCGGTAGATCGGTAGATTGCCACTGATAGGCTCAGATTGTTATTTGTGTGTCTGACAACATTACGGAAAGGATCGCTACAGAGATAGACCTCTGTTTAACCAGAAACCTTTGTTTAACCTCTTCATGCAACAACTCACCTCATCTTTCAGATTTCAGAGTGAGACTTCTCCTCGAGCGAGACTTCTGTTTCTGGTTAAACAAAGGTCTGTCTCTGTAGCGATCCTTTCCGTAATGTTGTCAGACACTAGAGAGGGGCAAGAGAGGAGCAGGGAATGGTGGAATGGTGCAAATGAACAAACCAGGGATAAGGTCACAGGGTTAAACAGGTAGGTGGAAGAGCAGCAAGACAACCTCCTAAGGTGTCTTTCTGCTTTTGTGTGTGTGGCCACCATGAATACAACAGCATCTTGGTGTCATTGGTATGGTGCAGATAATATTGTTCACGATATTGCTCATGTTACCAGAGGAAAGTAATATATGAATCTAACACATCTACATACTGTGTGCACTAAGGGAGACGTGCTGTCTAATAAACTTTTTTTGCTGATGTGTTAGTGTATACATATGGCAGCCTCTGTGACTAAGAGAGTTAGAGACCTCTGTGTGTGTGAGTGTGTGTGTGTGTGTGTGTGTGTGTGTGTGTGTGCGAATCTTAGCCTCAGACCTGGTGCTAGCGTAGCTTCCTGCTGGTCTCATGGTGCCCTCTGATAAGCTGGCGCTGTAGAAGGTTTCAGAATAGTGCTAGTGCCAGTGGAATTAGCTTCCATTGTCATGGTAATGACAGTGATACTCTTGTCCCCGTCCAACTCAGACCAGCCATTGTATGGAAACAGGAATGCAATTTCTCCTGCAGCAGCAAGCGGAAGCAGGATGACAATCCTCTGTGAGAGTGAAAGGTCCCTAAATGACTCTCCATTCAGGCGAGGCTGAGGGGCCAGGAGCCAATTAAAGTGGGAGCAGCAGAACAGTTGCGTCCCAAAGACCTAGGGCTGTTTCTAAACACACACATTAAGGAACACGCACACACACATGCACACACATAACCGCTTTACTTTCCTTTTCACACAAAAACATCTAATCCAGCGGGATTTTTTCTCACAGAGCTGATTCTCCCAGGAGCACAAGCAGTTTTGCACTATATAACTCACTCAGTGTTCTTCAGCACAATATGTAGGTACAGCAGACTCAGAAACAAGAGGTATTGATTTGAACATGTCTTAATATTGGAGTTAGGGCACTTGTGGGAGGGAGTTCCTGAGCAGAGTAGATGCACTCTCAAACACTATCCATCTCGGTTCGATTCTTCGGCGGTGTTTGTGGCATCAGACAGTCTCCTCTGATTCCTCCAGGCATTTATCTGGCAGCAGAGGCCGCATCTTGATGGAGGGTAAAGGGTTTTGAAAGTGGTCACGGCGCTGCGCTCCTTCACCGGTGAATAAAGTGGAGGCGTGCTGTGGGGCTCCATTCACTGAGAAGAAGAGCCCAGATAAGTTTGTTTTATGCAACACCACCGATAATCACCCACCACAGTACCGCCAATTACTCAGAGTTTCTCCTCAGACAAAAACACTGCTCTTGAATGCCTCATTTATTCTGAGGGCTCTCTCTCTCCTTCTATCACTTTTTCTCTTTATTCCCTCGCCTACTTCATACATCCATTCTCCATCCTCTTTACAAGCCCTCCTATTTTTTTCTTTACGCTCTGAAAATATTTCAGTGTGATAGCATCCTATGTCCTGTTTTGACACTGTTGATGCCCTTTTAAGTCTTGGCAAACCAGACGAGGATCTGGTTCCTGTGCCTTTGACGAAACAAAGTGGTAGCCCCATAGTAATGCATCCTGTGATCACAATGAAGACGTCCATTTCTTGGGGGGAAATAAATCTACCAGGCTAGCTACGACCCTGCTCATAGCTAGCTACAAGAGGCCCTGTGACCTCTGAACCTATAACATGCATTGTATCCTTAACAACTCCTCAATTAGAGATACTCGCAATGTCCACATTCGGTTAAGTAAATGAGCAATCATAACGGTAAAGATCTACTCTCTCCACTCTAATATCAAATCACTTCATACCCCGTAAAACATTGTAGCATCCTGGCAATTTCAGTTTGCTGATGTTGGAGGAAAAACCTGACTGAAGCAGCACCACGTGGTGATGGAGCGATTGGACATGAGTTCTGTTTACACTTAATAGGACATCAGTTGCCACGGGGCGTATACGTTAGAAAGGAGGGATAAACACTAAGTGCAAAATGTCTACCTACTTATTTATACTCCAAAAAAGGGGGGTTTTGATAAAAGCTCTCATCAGGCAACATGATTTTTTTTCTCAATGTAAATGGGGCTCTTATGTGTTTAAGCATCCTGCAATAGTCACTGAAAGCTGCAATCAGGAGCCAATTAGAGCTCTTTACATCTCACCGAGGGCACCCAGCTGCACTGTGGGAGCAGATGATACAGGAGGAGAGGTAAGTGATTATGTTCCTGTGTATGTTTCTGAGGTGAGGTGGTTGCAGATAGATGATTTCCAATCATCTGAATGGATCAAGTAAGGACTAAGTGGTCTCTTTAGGTCCACACCTGCTCACGTCTCTATTACAGCCCTTTGCGGTTGTTGGACTTAGGACAGTGTTTGAATCTCAATCAAGCTCCTTTCAAAGGTGTGTGAGGATTGACCTTGGCATTTCTCTTTGATATGGGATATAAAGTACAAGTTCAAAGGGGCATTCATTCTTTCTCATTTCTGTTTCAGCTCTCAAAGTCCACCCAGACAAAGACAGGTTTACAGAAAAAACAGACTTATCAGACCCTGCTGCCCAATATGAACAGAGACTAATTTCATACCAAACCAATATTCAGACTATTCAGAGTGTGACAGTGAATATTCTGCTGAGCCTCACTCATCATTGAACCAATATCTCTCTGTCCTTTATCTACATGATGATTGTTCTCTCTCTCTCTCTCTCTCTCTCTCTCTCTGTCTCTCTGTCTCTCTCTCTCTCTCTCTTTCTCTTTCTCTTTCTCTTTCTCTCTCTCTCTCCCCTTCCCCTCGCTCACACTCGCTTTGTCTTTCTCTCTCATTTTCTCTTTTCACCGCACCCAGTATTGAGCAGCCCACAGCATTTGGATGCAAGATGAACTTTGATAAGAGTTAATGAGAAAGCAGCATTGTGTGGGGAAAGAATGGCCCTGACTGCACTCAAGAGCCTCCTCACCAGGAAATGGACCGTAAAGAGCAGCCTCCCACTCTGGGGCTGGGAGAGGAGAGGAGAGGAGAGGAGAGGAGAGGAGAGGAGAGGAGAGGAGAGGTGAGGAGAGGGGAGGAGGCATGAATAGACAGTAGATTGCCTACTAAAATACACTGAATTGTAATGCCATTTTCAAATTCATTTTGTAATATCTGTCTTTTCTTTTCTCCATCTCCACCTCATAGTATCATTTGTAAAGGAAGAATCAAGGTCATTTGACTTAAGATCGGCTTTGATAAATTCAGCCGACCTTGTAAACCAGCCACTAGTTTTTTGTAGTTCGTCAAGAAAGATGAAAAATACTAATTCCCTGTTCTGGTCACCTGCCACATTGTTTCTGGCGAACAAGGATGTGAACAGGAGGTGAAATCATATGCTACATGGCTGGTACACTTTCTTGTATTTTGCTGTCTTTCTTGTATATTTTTGGCTGGGTGTAGAGCTGATTGGTCAGATGAAGAGGTGTAGACATGCAGCTCCGTAACATGAGAGATATTCATGCCTCTCTTCAAACCGTTGATTAGAGGCATTTATCTAGGAGGAGAAGGGGGGGAGAGGGGGTGGAGGGAGAAAAAATGAGACTATATTAGAGACAGGGAGAAGCAAGGAAAGAAAAATGCATGAACAGAGGGGGGTGTGAAGGGATGGGAGAAATGAAGGTGGGTAAGTAGTCAGGAGAGTGGGATACAGAGGGCCAACAAAATGGGTGAAAAGTGGTCGAGCGACAAAAAACAGGATAGAAGGAAGAATATAAAGGGAGATGAACGGGAGTGATATATATATGATATAGAAAAAGGACAAGGGGATCTAGAAAGGAGCGACCCAAGAGGATTGTAAGATATAAGCCAAAAGAGGAAATAGCAATGGAACTGCTTGACAATGGAGGGACCTTCATTATCATCCCTTGACGACAAGGGTCCATAACACTGGGAGAGGAGGAGAGGGAGAGGAAAGAGATGAGGAGGCAAAGGAGGGGAACATCTTGAGAAGGGTGCTGATAAATGAATAAATAAAGAGGAGCGAGACGAGAGGGCTTCTCAAGGATGTCATATCTTAATTGAAAATGACAGCTTCAATTAAAAATGTAATCATTCTGTCCGTTTTCTAATTAAAGGCGAAACGGCCGATAGTTTTGTCTCATTAACTTCAAAGGGTGATGCCGCCTGACAGGAAGGGAGTTTATCATTTGACGAATGGAGGAGGAAGAGACGAAGAGAAGTGGTGCAAAGGATGAGGAGGAATGATTTGCTGCGTGAGGATATGCCACCTAATCTGCTTCAATGACATACTATAGAGGACTCAAAGAGGGAGGCGGGGGGACAGGGAGGTAGAGAGAGAGATTGGTAAGTGGATAAGAGTGGTTGATTGGGTGATAATGACCAGGAAGCAGGAAGATATTGTTCAATACTGTCATGGATTGTTAGGCCTGACACAAAGCAGAACGATAACAGCACTAAGTGACAATACTGTACAGAAACACACTTACTGCTTTTATGAACTCATTTTAATTACCTGTCATTTTAATTTGAAATAAATGTTTACCACAATATACCACTATTAAAATAAAATTAAGTGCTATCAGGTTTTTTTTTATCAACCAGTCCTTCAGCCAGGAGTGGTATCTAGGATAAGATCAATTTTCAAAATAGTTACTTAGCGAGCTTGACATTGCATCATTATTGCAATTAAAATTTAATTAATCCAACTCAAGTTCATCGCAGTCATACTAGTCAGCAAGTGGCATGAATGATACCATTATTGATGAATATAAATATCATCAATATCATATTTGGGTTTTTTTATAGATGTGATATGATATTAAAGTGCATGTCAACACACTCATTGCTTAAAATCACTAGTAGACCTAACCAGTTGAAAGCTTCTTTACAGCTTGGTTGCAGCTCCTTGTGAAGGCTGTTGTATTGAAATTAGGGCATGTGCAAAAATGAGATAATAGCCATGGGTTATTGTGACTGATGGATTCACTGCAGCATTACCTTTTGGCCAATCATGAGGCCAAGTTGGAATTGCTTGGAGTCCTTCCCAATGCCATGCCATCAGCGCTAATCTTTCCCTCTGTCTTTCTTTTCTTTTGCATAGTCTTGGTTGACAGGTGCAGAGATACCCTCACTTCAATCTTAGTGAAGAGGTGCTTTGATAGAGAAAGAGCTTCCTCTCTGGTTGTTCCTTCATTCTCTCTCTCTCTCTCTCTCTCTCTCTCTCTCTCTCTCTCTCTCTCATTGTATTCAGCTGCAATACCTTCAACAGCTATCTGTTTATTACATGTAAATGCAACACGCTGGATTGATTTTCCCTTTCCACATTTGCAACAGAGAAGGAGAGCAGTGAGATAAACAAGACGTGTATTCATATGAAATGGGTCCACATTTCGTTTAAACAGAATCACTGGACGAAAGCAGGATTATAGTGCCGAGAGTGGTGCCAAATCAGAGAGAGGAATTTAGACACATTGAAAGAGAATTTTATTCAGGGAAGGTTAGCTGATTTGTATGCCGTTTTCTTTTAGTTTTTTTTTTACCCATGATTCATATTCATTCACACTGAGCAGCTCCACTGGAACAATTGGTCATCAAGTGTCTTGCTCAATGTACCCACAATGGTAATTGTGTCCTGATGTCCAGTCTGACCTGAACCAAAAATATTTCTGTCTGAACTGAATAATGGGGAATCGTTCACAACAAAGAGCAGAAGCATAACTTTATTCATACTTGAACAACCTTGATCTGGATAAACACATAGCTCAAATAAATCAAATAAATAGACATACAGCAAAGATAAGCTTATCCTGAACCACCTTAGTTCACCCTTATGAACCCAAAACCTCTCAAAACCCTCCAAGTTCCTCATTGCCAAACAATATTCAAAGCCCAGTTTGAGAGAGAGGGAGAGAGAGGGAGAGAGAGAGAGGGAGAGGGAGAGGGAGAGAGAGAGAGAGAGAGAGAGAGAGAGAGAGAGAGAGAGGAAATAGACATATTTCGTAGTTATCTAATTAAACAGAGTTGCAGGCCAGAGGATGTCAGAGAAGGAGGCTGGTATATTACACCAAACCCTGAATACTGAGGTAGTAACAAAACCACCCATTTATTCTAATCTCATTCTATTCTCAGTACAAGTAGAACAACATAATCTGTCCTGCAGCTGAAATCCAGTTACGGTGCAAGAGACTGCATTTGGTGATTTTCAGAGTATCACCAAGGATGATGTCAAAAGTCTGGTAATGTCAATCGAGCACAGACACTTCTGTGTTTGACATAACTGTAAATCAACTAACAGAAACTGTACTTCATTTACTTATTTACTTAACTGAGTTAATGTAATGTGATACATAATATTACATATTTCTTTCATGTATTTGAAATAAATGTTTGCATTTGTCCCAATACTAAAATTGTCACAACAATTGATATTCTCTGCCACATTTGAACATGCAAAGAAAAAAACATTTACAGGCAGTTCTTACCCTATACACATCATTTCACAAATTTTCAGATAAAATAAGAGTGAGAAGTACTGTCATGCATGTCATGGCATATGTCTGCATGTATGTCCTGTATACACTGCAGACAGTAAGTGTGCTTTTGAGAGCGTGTACAGCTTGTTTAGCGACTGAGAGCCTCCTTTACACAACCATCTATTGGATCTCTGTAGCACAGAGGGAGGTGATACTTAGTTTGTGAGGGTGGCAGTAACTTGGACATACATAGGACCTAATATCCCCTTTGAAAAAACACATTTTCTCCTTGTTATCTTAATAAGTGTCCCTCCCCCTTCTCTGATGAGAGTCTCAGTGTATGAGTCTGTGTTTGTGTGTGTGTTTTTGTCTGTTACTTTTCCCCGTGAATCCCCCATACACATGCTGTAATTACATTCAGTCTCTAATTCTCTCAGTGTGAAGGTGAGGATGGATGAAAAATCTGTTCAATTAGACTGATTATTATTTCCATGTCTCCTCTATAGCATTTGTTTCTTTGTGTGCTTCCCTCGGCTCTGATTTCTGTCAGGCTC
Organism: Hoplostethus mediterraneus; assembly: GCA_034670385.1. NCBI lineage: Eukaryota > Metazoa > Chordata > Actinopteri > Trachichthyiformes > Trachichthyidae > Hoplostethus > Hoplostethus mediterraneus. The sequence goes on from JAXDDW010000071.1 coordinate 2,120,340, forward strand.
TCTGGCTGATGCAGAGCCCTCTGGTTAGTTAGAGTTTTATCGTCACAGCCGGGCGGCCCAAGTGAACGAGGTTCTCCCTGACACAGAGAGACAGGGCTGTGGAGGATGATGAATGGGGCTGTTTGTGAATGCTACTCAGTTTAACCATACTCTCCATTGCATCTGTCTCATTACACCCAGTCAGCCCTTGCAAGCGGTGAGGAAAGAGGCGCTAATGCAAAGTTAACTGGGTTTTACACTCTCGCCTCTCAGAGCATCATTTTAACCTCCCTTCTAACTCCTCAGCACAGACTGGCCAATATATGTGGATTATCCTCTGAAGAGCCCAGCCTGGTCCTAGCTGAGCCTTTTTCTTTGTTCAACACATCACAAGTTTGGAAATGGCTTTTAGGAAGCCTGTGTGTTCTGTATCCATGAGCCATAGAGATGCCCTCAGGATAGATAGCCTTATCCAAAACTGAGATCAAACTGGACAGAGGACACTGTGTTGACTCATGTGCAAGTTACCAGAAATAAAACCAAATCCCAACAACTAAGAGACGTGCTACTGTCTATTTCCATGATTCACAATGCCGTACAATCCCCCGCTTGCAGCAAAGTTGTGACTCTAAGATTGGAGCCTGTTCTCAATCATCCCCAAATTACAAATACATACGTTTCACATCCCTAACAAAATACTGAAGATAGGAGTGAGTTATCCATTCCAATGATAAGGCACTACAATACATATCTATTGGACAGACTGGATGAGAAAAGACACTGTAGCTCTAAAGGTTGGAGCTCACTGTGCAACACGGGGGTGAGAGTGTGTTGAGTGTGATAGCTAAGGGCTAGCTGAGAAGCAGAGTGAGTGCGGTGCCAGTTAAAGCTTTCTGGTGAAATGGTTAAGTGGACAAAGCCTCTTATCATCAGCCTGTCCAACCCACGCTGCTGCCACGGTTACCCAATGCTTGGAAAGGGGAAAATCTCCTCACCTGGGCACTGCCACTTTGATGGAGTCCTACCTGATATATCCACATACCAGCACCAACACACACACACACACACACACAAGCACACATGGCAGCATGCATGCACAGGCACAGACACACACACATACACACACACACAGGCAAACACACACACAGGCAAACACACCCAGACTCAAACTCCCTGTCCAATTGAGTTTGCAGGTCCAGTACCAGAACATAATGAGGTTTTCACACTGAGACACTCCAGCTAGAGAGAGAGTGATGGGAAAGAGGAGAACGGGAGAGAGGGGAGATGGGGGAGGGGTACAAGTGTAAAAAAAAGTCCATCCTACTCTGTGCTTTCTCTCCCTCTCACTCACGTCATTTGGTTCAACAGTGTCTTGCCTCTAGCCAATCACAGCACCAGACCCCCACAAAGGAGGGCTCCCCCGCCCACACAGATTCAGTTTGCGTGTATTGTCAGGCAGAAAAATCTCTTCAACACAGACTTTGTAATTAAGTTTGCCTCAGTGGCTGTAAACGGTGTAGTGCATGCATACTGTATATCATGTGGGCATCCGTTATGCTGACTGCTGGACAGTCTTTTAGTCGAATCCTCATATGTGTGCAGGTTATAGTTGAAGGTTTAGAAGTTACAGTCTCAGCCTGGTGGAATTACTTTCAACATGTATCTCGTATCCCCACAAGTTAGTGAAACAGTGCATTTTCTGTTTCATTAGCAGAACACAATTTACAGCCTTATGTAAACAGTTATGGTCATATTCTTATCTATATTTCAATTTGATTATGTCTGTTATTAATATATAAGTGTGTCCATGAAACGTATGTATGCACTGGGAGGGAGGTAGTATATATACTTTACATATCTCTTTTTATATTTGGCATTGTTTGGGATAATATAGTTCATTATTTTTATAGCATTTTGAATGTTTATATCTACATTACCCCCATTTCTATAGAAACCACAGTTAACTGTGGCCAAGCAGTGTTTGGTGGGGTGGTGACAATAAATGGGTTCATTCCAAACAAATTGAAGTGTCTCCTATCTTGCCTTTGACCGGACACCCTGTGGAGAGTCAGTTAACCTACCAATAGCCAACCATTTAAAAAAAAAGAAAAGAAAAGGCACTCAATGATAATATATGAGCTGTCTTCAAGTGCTTCATGGTGGCAAGAAAGAGAGCAGTGGTGCATTTGAAAAGAAGATTATCATGTCAAGATACAGTAATACCTCTGTGAAGACTCATTGTGCTCTGTCTGTCTGGTGTGCCTGGCTATGCATACACAGAGTGGCTAATCAGAGATGTGTGTGTGTGTGTGTGTGTGTGTGTGTGTGTGTGTGTGTGTGTGTGTGTGTGTGTGTGTGTGTGTTTGTGTGTGTGCTGCTTGGATGTGTCGGGATGAAACAGTTTTATATACTGACCAAGGTGACTTGATGCATGAACCGACCACTGACAGTCTGTGTTGTTTACTGGCCCTCTCTCCTTTTCTCTGTGTCAAACTGGCAGTGGCTGGCACACACACACACACACACACACACACACACACGCACACGCACACGCACACGCACACGCACACACACACACACACACACAAACACACACACACACACTGCTGATATGCCCCTTCAACACACAGGCTCATGGAGGTTCATGGTGAGTTAGAGTGGCCCCCCTCGTGGATTGGTCAAGCCAAGGTTTGTTTAACAATGTGATTGCACGTTGTGTATATGTGTAGAATAAAAAAAAGAAGTATAGCCTCAGCTTGGATTGTTAACAAGAGAGAAAAACGGCATCTGAAAAGCTCTGCAACAGGATGCAGCAAAAAGAGCCAAACTGACTGACATGTTTTATTTGCAAGCAAGCTGGCAGCCAGCGGCCCAGGAGGTAATGATGATGATGAGACAGGTAGCAGGAGGAAGAGTGGACCTTGACGCATGATACGGCTCGTATTACACATTATGTGTTGTGCTGTTAAAGGGTTTCTTGGCCTATGTATACACTTTTGCAATTTCGGGATTTTTCATAATAATCCCAACATTTTTCAAATAATAATTTTTTTTCATAATCTTTCTTAATCCAGCCTCTATTGTAAGTGATATGCAAAGTCATTAATGATCTATATCCTAGTCTGTAAGAGTTGCTGTTGTTTTTAATCTGCTCTGTCAGTAGGCCAAGTTATAGATGAGGCAGAGCAGGAGGATCCCGGAGGTAGATAGCTAGAGCTGTGACCAATGGTATTAGAAGCGCACAAAGACATATTTTAATACCACTATTACTATTGCTACTACTGCCACCACCAGTATTATGACTTGTATTATTATTGAATAGATTAAAAGTGCAGAAAAATAAAAAATAAAACAATATACAGGAAAAGGGTTAGGGGAGAAACGACATTTCAGTATGTAAGAAAACAGAATTACAAGTGATAGTAGTTAGAGTAGTAGTTTCAATCAAGTGTTTTTGTGTTCATGTTAAATGCTAGTGGTGATCTTATTGATTTATTTTATCATTGAGTCCCAAACCACTCCTGTGGCTATGAATTAGCCTTTCAGTCCTGCAGATGATGCTGTTGTGCTCGTTATTTTATATTTTTTTGCATGGTCATTGTGGATTTACCCAAGTCACAGTTATGCCAGCCAACCCTTTCTGTGTTGTTCGTTCAGGTGTTAATGAAGCCTCCTTCCCCACCCCAGCAATAATATGATTCAAATATCAGATAAAAGACACTAGCACCAAATAGCAAGCATGGTTAATGCGAAAGCTCGATTCTATTTTGGGTGCAGTGACCTACACAGAAAAATATGCAGTAGTGATCTGGCACATCCCTTTAAAACGACAACAACTTTGTTTCTGGGGGGGAGGGGGGATGCCACAGTGAGTTCCATTAGTATTTTGACAGTAACACTTTTTGTTGTTTTGTATTCCCACTCAAATTCTCCAATTCAAAAGAATATTAGATGCAGAGTTAAAGAACTACTATAATTAAAATTAGATGAAGTATTTTTTGGGGGTATGTTGTCAAGAGAATCTTCCTGTATGAGGATGTGTGGGTGTCTGAAGCCCGTAGCCAACACCAGTCACTTGATATCTTATTTCCAGGTTCTCTCTCCAACCTATTTGCATTTCAATCTCTATGAGACTTCAGCTGTGACTTGGCTCTAAATTACTCCGTGGCAGTATGCAGTACTGGTTGGTGGTCTGGACAAATGAGAACAAGTAAACAAGGGTCTTAGTTATAAATCTAGCTTTGAATCATCATGCTCTTGGGACAGAGCTTCAAGATGGGAAATGTAAATTGTAGCACATGTTTCTCTCAATTAAATCTCCCATAGAGGCCAACAGAAAAAACACAAAGGGATGTTTTGTCTCGAATCTCACAATCAAAATGCATTTTCATCTTTCAAACGCGTTTCTCCAGTAATCCTTTATTCTCCAGGTCCGCTGTTTCCCTAATTAGGTGATGATAATAATCATCAAGTATGTGCTTATCATGTGGAAATTAGAGTATAGTTCTACAGGAAGAGGTTAGTTTTAGCTGCAGTTCTTTTCAGTAAAGAAATTCCTTTGTATTCAGGAAATAGCGGACTTGAAAAATACCTAGTCTCCTATTTGAAAGTATCTGCAATCTGAATACTATTTTTAAATTACATTCACATATAAACAATTCCTCATCAGTTCTACGACTCTTTCTCCGTAAACTACCCCCCTATAATCTGCTCTGTTTTCTCCTACTTCTATACTGATTCCAACCATTTCCTAGTCTGCAGGCCAATTTTCTCTGTGTTTGTCTCCCCCTCACCCCTCACCCCCACCCCCCCCGACCCCACCTCCACCTCCACCCCACCCTATCTGTTTAGGTGAGTCAGTCCACTGGGCTGCATCAAGTGGAGTTCTGCTCCACTACCTCTTTTCCTCCCCACCGTCCCTCTCGCATCTCCCCTCCTTTCTCTGCTCTTTCTCTGTCTAATTCCTCTGATAGATGCATTAGGATCGCTGTCAGGTATCTGGAAAGACTGGATGTCACCAACCAATGACGTTGGAGGATATACCCGTCCTTACGAACTGTGCATGTGTGAGTTCACATACAGATACAGCAATTGTTTTCATTGTTCAGAGAGGGAGGTATGGATAGTATAATGATGGTGATCTATTTGTAAGTGTGTGAACTGTGTGTTTTGAGTGTGTTTGTGCACATGTGCAAGTACTTGCCTCTACTTGCACGTCTCTGTTTTTCACTATGAGTCTGTGCATGTTAGTTGTGGTAGACTGTCATTACATTTAAGGCCATTTTCTCTTGCTGATGCTACAGAGTACATGGTCATGGGTAGTGTGAACGCTAACAATAATACTGAAGAAAACAGACCTGTTGTTTTTTTTACTAATGTAAAAATAGGAAGGGAGGGAATATAGTTGAGGAGGTTCCATATGTTAATGTTTGTAACACGGGTGCTGCCCCAGGTTATTGTGGTATGGTACCGTCCCCTTTTCCTGCCTCACCCTCTACACCTCCAACTTCAGATACAACTCCAAATCATGTCACCTACAGAGGTTGTCAGACAACGCTGCAATTATGGGGTGTGTCAGTGTATCAGTGAGGAGAAGGAGGAGTGTAGGCTGCCTGAGAACATTTTCATGTCATGCCAGGAGAAATACTTGCAGCTCAATGTCAGTAAGACAAACTTCAACTGTAATCTGATCTGTACACCAAACCCTCTGATCTTTTTGCATGCCAATAGCTTTCATCCAAAAAAAAAAAAAAAAAAAGATAGTTGAATGGGATTAGTTGAATGGCATTGCTTCCATCAGTGGTCATCTTTCATCTTTCGCCGCAGGCTGAAAACCAAGAAACACTACCCGGACCTTTCCTCTTAGCACTTGCTTACTAGTCTTCACTTATTTGTCATAGCACTTGATTATTAGCTCTTGTTTATTTGCTTCACTTATTTGTATCATTTGTATCATTGTATCAACTTATTGCACCTTCACCGTAGCACTGGTTCTGCTCTTAGATGCTTGTTTAGGAAGGAGATACACTCAGGATTTCTGGTGACTATGTTGAATGCACTTATTGTAGGTCGCTTTGGATAAAAGCGTCTGCCAGATGCCTGTAATGTAACGTAATGTAATATAAAGCCTTGAAATGACACGGTCTCATTATATCTTAAAATACAACAGAGATTTTCACATTGTGCGTTTGTAACTCAGGGCTACCCTTAGAGGCTAGCGCTGGCCCAGGGCTGATTTATCCTCTCATCACACTACTGAGAGTTAAGTTAGCCTAGGGATAAAAGACTGTAGAATGCAGTTGTCCCTGGGTTAAGTGTAGTGTGAGAAAGGTAATAATAATTTTTGCGTTGACTAAGATTAAAGCTTGGCCTACAGCCAATCTTATCCTGTGTTGACTGTTAAAGAAGCTAATTAAACCCACATGAAAGGTTCTCCTCAGGAGCCAGACAGATGAAACAGCCTCAGGTAGGCTCTTGACTCAAAGGACTTGCTGTATATCACGCAAAACAAATGGGACAGCAATTAGCCAGCGCTCACATTCTTCTGTAATGACAGATTCAACTGGTACTGGTACATTTCAGGTACAATGCTATTTATAAAGACAACCCTAATGATGAAATGAATGATACACATATACCACATCTCTCTCTCTCTCTCTCTCTCTCTCTCTCTCTCTCTCTCTCTCTCTCTCTCTCTCTCTCTCTCTCTCTCTCTCTCTCTCTCTCTCTCTCTCTCTCTCTCTCTCTCTCTCTCTCTCTCTCTCTCTCTCTCTCTCTCTCTCTCTCTCTCTCTCTCTCTCTTTCTCTCAGAATTATTTCACTGCTTTTCATGACTTTTCATTCGTGTTCATTTGAAATATTTGAAAACACATTGTAAATGAACAGGCTGTGTTGGATTATTGTGTCTAGTGTGAGTGTTGTGTGTGTGTGTGTGTATGGGTGTGCGTGTCTGTGTGTATCACTGTGTGTGTTTGAGTGTATACTGTATGGGTCTGTACAGTGTCAGTGCAATGTGAAGTGAGAACAGGGCACAGGGCCTGGTTTCTGGGGCTGCTCAGGTGTCCTCAGGTTTCAACTACACACACACACACGCACACACACACACGCACGCGGACACACACACACGCACACACACACACACACGCAGCAGCGGCTTCCTCCTTCCCCGGGTAGAATTTGTAAGCCCTGAGCTCCATCCGAGCTCCTGTTGCTGAGGGGAAAGCAGCTGCACACTCACGTAATCCCCCTGCCAGCTCTCCAGCTAATGGAACAGCCCAGTGCTGCCCCTAATCCACCCCTGCCAAAGGGAAAGATTTGGTACATCCCATTGGTGCTTCTGAAGCTGGTTTGTCACTGACTCAGTAGTAACACAGCAGTCAGCCCAACACCAGCCTGAAAACACAGACAGAGCAAGAGTGAGGACGTAAAGGGAGAGAGAGAGAGACAGCTGAAAAAGAGCAGCAAGGAATCCTCCAGCTACCCTCTTTTCTCTCAGTCTCCTCAACCGCCCTCTTGTTTGGCGTCCCTGATATGACCCTGTTCAAGAGTGAACACCGCAGCCCAAGATGTAAGTATACTGTGTGTGTGTGTGTGTGTGTGTGTGTGTGTATGCTGCACTGTATTTCAGAGAGAAGCAGTCTCCCATTTTTGTGCTCTTCTTTTTGTGTTTTTGTAAAAAAGTAGCCTTTCTCTTTTCCTCTGCTTCCTCTCCATTTAATCATCCTGTACAACACACTTCGTCAGTCCCTGTCCTTCTTCTTGAATCCCAGGTTTGCTTCCTCTTTTCCCTTCTTGCTCCTCTCTGTGGTTTTCTCCGTATCTACACATTCATCTAACCGGAAACAGTCATCAGATGGTGAATTGGAGAAGGGGAGGTGGAACCACAGGGGATGTTGGGAGTTTTTTTTTTATGACAAACAGTGCGGTGCATTAGGAAGTGTTTCAACAACTTAATGTCTGTGGTATGATCCAACACTACAATCAGCGCAGCAGCTCGACCTGCCTGTGACATTGGCAGACTAAGGGTACAGGGTCAGCGCTGTCTCTTTGGACAGGAAGGCTGTTGAGACAAAAGAACAAAGGATGGCTGAAGGCTTAATTACATGGTACACCTTGATGCCAGGATAAAACATAGATTTTCCAATCATAGAGTACATTGTATAATTTCTATTATGGAAAAAAATCCTAACCATAGAGTTTCATTAGACATTGTAGTTATAGCGTTTCTCCTCTACCCAAGTTCAGAAGCAGCACTCGACTTGAGGCTGCATACCCATTTGAAAAGCAAAGGGATTGATAGGGCCGTGGTGGTGACAAGGCCAACAAGAGGCTGAAGAGTTGCAGTGGAAGTGAAATGCTGATTGCCTCTGTGTGGTATGTTGTGATGTAATGTGGCATGCTGGGAAGTCAAAACGCATTACAGGATGTCTGTAATTGAGCCCATGCATAGTCCCAGTGCAGTAATGCCACTCATTTGCCCTCTCTATCATTGCTTCTGTCTCTCCATGTATCCATATCTACTCTCCCTCTCTCTCCTATCTGCCTTCCTTTCTTTATCTGTCAGGGTAATATTGCACACCATTATATTGACAGTGATGCCTGTGATTACACTACATTTAGTGTTGCGCATGAAAACTAAACCTCTCCCTTCGCCGTGGTAGCCCAGCTCTAGATCTGACCTGAGGTCAGTTTGACTGCAGGAGATGGAGGAGCAGATGAAGCTCTGAGAGCAGCATGACAGGCAGAGTGCTGTGTCTATCAGCAAGAGGTCGCAGGCAGGAGGCTTTTACAACCACATTTGACAAACTACTTTCTCTTCCCCTGCATGGTGTCAGCCTGTGGGTGATGAATAAACCTTTGCATAAACTGAGGACGGAAAACTGTGTATGCATTTTAGTGGAAACAAGCCTACACTTTTTCTCTCGGATGTCTACAATTTTATGTAGCCCGGCGGAATACATGTTAGGCTATAAATAGAGGGAGATTTGAAGGGTATGAAATTGGGCAGCACCCCTGCTGTCAACGGAAAATATGTTATTCATTCCTCTTGTCAATTAGAGATTTAAGGCAAAACAGCATGACAAAAGTTTACCTGCCTCCCACCCCCTTCTTTAAAAAAAGTGGTTATGTATAACAAATGTGAAACTGCACAGAGGTGAACAAGCTCTTTGTACTATTGTACACCCCATAATGTATTTAGGAGGTTTTAGCATTGTCATTACGAATGAAAGAAAGTATGTGAAACACTAAGACGTGATGTTGTCAGTAATAGAAAGAAACTCTGAAGTGTACACAATACACATAAACGACCAGGAAATCATGGTCTTTTACTGCAGCACTTTCTTGCCAAGGTTTGAAATTGTTTCCCAAATGTGCCCAAGCTAGTTACAGTGACAGCAGTTTTAATAGTTTCAGTTTCATTGCCACAGTTGGTGGGGCCTAAATCGTTGTTGTGAAAGAGTTCAGTCATAACTGCTATATTTCTTCCTAGAGGGTTGAAGGAATGAAACAAAAGTCAACAATGATCACTAAAAGGATCACTAAAACATTTGTACTCCTCAGTTAAATACCACCATAGCAGTCAGCATTTAAGCATCAGTCCAATACCATGAGGTATTCTTGTGCTCTGTTTTGTCATTTGCTGATTGTGTAATTTAAAAAAATAGATATCAAACATCAAAAGAGGTGGTCAGCCCATAGCGTGCACAATGGAAGAATATTGAAGACAGAAAATTGATGAATTTGGCAATTTGACAATGTTTTGGACATGCCGCTCCACTGCATCCTGTGTTGACATAATCTTTAATATCCCACCATATTATTATATTTATATTTAGTTAAGCACCTTCTCCTGTCAAGCATTTTCTTAGGGTGAGTTTTGAATTTTAGAGGCTTTTCCACCCCGCCAAGAAGCAACTTCTGCAGGAGACAAGGCTGCTAGCCAACAGTCTGTGAACATGAAAATGCCTGCTGTGCATGATCTTCCTCAATTCATCTCTTTCAACAGAGTCCATGACTACCTGTTCCTACATAATCTGTTTCTGATCTCAGTTACACAGTTTACTAAATTAAAAGAATCAAATCCACCTGAAGCTCCATTGTAGGTAGTAATATAATAAAAATAACAATAAGAAGATACTTCATTGATCTCTGTAGGGAAATTCTCTTTCACTTGCCCCCCATTTCAGGGAGGTCAGAGCACGGGGTCAGCTACAGAGCAAAACACCCCTGGAGCTGGAAGAGACCCAGTGTCCTGCTCAAGGACACGTCAGCAGGGTGGTGCTTACTGACAGGGACTTGAACCTGGGTCATCCTGTCTCTAACCACTAGGCCCCCCTGCATGTTTTTGGTATTGTGTATTTTTTTCCATTGTGATTAAGCCAGCTTTAGACACAAGCACTGGCTCAATATGAAGCTACAGCCTGGCAGGCAGCCTGCCATTCGTACATACAAAGCACAGTGACAGACTGTAGTCCATGGCGGGGGTTGAGGCTTTATAATCCTGTGGTTATGATTATGGCTGATCTCATGTGACCTTGGCATGGCCTCTGGTGCCCTTTGCTCCTATTTACAGACATGCTGTCTAAATGATGCTGTCTGATGATACTACTACTGTTACTGTTTCTGTTTGATTGATGAGATTTCATTCACTGCGCTACAATGTCAGGAAGTGTAATTTCACATCACCAGTCCACCACTGTCCAGGTTTAGTGACTGGGGATGTTTGAATTCTCTCTTTGTTGGAAACATTCAGTGATTCAACTAAAACAGACTTGGGCAAAAAGGCTCATTTTCTCTCCTCCCTCTGCCTGGAACTCATAAGGATTTCAAACTAAAAGCTGGTCTCTCTTGGTGAGATCCTCAATAAGCTGTCTACGCTTTCTTCAGATTGGATCTATTTAGGCTTGGCCCCTCATCCTGCTGCTCTCCTGCTTTTGGAAGTGAATTTTGACTTTCCACTTACCTTTTATGTCATTTTTATTATACTTTTACTGACAATATTTTATGTCCGAATGGCACTACCGCTTTAAATAAAAGTTAAAATATATTTTTAAAAATGGAAAAAGATATTGTATTGCATTATATTATTATTATTATGATTTTATATTTTGTTCACATGATTTTAAATCAAAGCTATGGTATAAAGAAGCAGATTTTGTATGGCTGCTGAATTGTATTCATCAGAAAATGTGTCTTTTTGCTCAACCCTACACAGGGAGGTCAGAGCTTGGCAAAACAGGTTCTTGAACTGTTGTGTTAACAGACGGTGTGTGTGTGTGTGTGTGTGTGTGTGTGTGTGTGTGTGTGTGTGTGTAGAACGCAACTTGTGAAGTCATCATCATAGAAATCCTCATAAGTATAGTATGAATGTTTTGAGGACATTTTTCCTAATGCTTGTACTGGAAAAAAGCTTGTGTGAAGGTTACATTTACACTAATACCTACATATGTACAGTATGTACGCGCCTGTGTGTAGTCAGCACTGCAGAGATTAATTGCAGTATGTAGCATTTTGTTTACCAAAGAGCAGTTGATGACATCCTGAGGGCTTCCTCCTGTAGAGCAGGACAACTGTGCTCAGCAGCACATCCCCTCTCTCTCCCTGTATAATGGCTTCATCATGTAGTTCATCAAACACAACATGAGATACAGTTATCCCTCCGCCATACAATCACTTCTGCCCCATGCAGCTCAGCTCATGCACTCATAACATTGTTTTTCTTTCTTCCTTGTCATTCTGTGTAGATGAGGTAAAGTACAGTGTGTTTTTATAGCAGAACACAGATACAGAACACTACATCTGTATATAGTCCAGGGTATACAGTGTATACACCAATGTATATATTATATACACTGTGTTGGACAGATAAACATAGTGTATGCAGGCTGGCAGAAAATTGCCTCTGCTGTGGGAGTTAAATGTGCATAACTATATATACTGTGTATATTCAGTTCTGGTCAAGACTATTGGCACTAGGGGTGTAACAATCCAGCTCACGGTTCGGTACAATACACGGTACAGGGTTCACTGCTCGATACAGTCAATATATTTTTAACTAAGTTTAAATTAACCAAATTGATCCTCTACTTCAAATTCCCTGCTTTCCATTTGCCTGTTGTGTGCTACACACTTGGGCTCTTCCGGGTCTCGAGTGACCGTCGGTGTCAACGTCATAACACCAGTCAAGCAAACTAGGATCTGGGATTACTGATCCCGCCCTCTGGCCTTTAAAGTATGTAAATGAAAAGAAATAGTAGGCTACATTTCGGTGGCAGATATTTAGTTAATATCGCAAACCATTTTTCACCTTTTCATGTTTTTAGATAGCAAAATATTGTTATATTATTATTATATCATTACACCCCTAATTGGCACAGTTGGATTTTATGCAAGGGAGAAACAACAAATTGAAACAACCTTTGGTCATGATCAACAACAAGAATACAAATAAAATTTAAAAAATCTTTTATGGCTTCAATATTGAAAATTGGCTATGGCTATGATCATTGGCACCCTTAGTTGCACAGCCTCTACCAATGACGACTGCCTCCAAACATTTCCTGTAACCATCAATAAGCTTCCTGCTCCTTTCTGCTGACAGTTTCTCCCACTCTTCAATTGCAACCCGCTCCAGTTCTTCAATGTCTGAAGGATTCCTTTGACCAACTGCACAGTTCAGGTCTCACCATTGGTTTCGCCATCAGGACTCAACGCTGGCCACTCCAGAACAGTCCAACATTTTCTCTTGAACCATCCTGGGTGATTTTTAATGTGTTTTGAGTCATTACCCTGCTGGAGGACCCATGGCCTTCAATTGACATTCAGTTTTCGGAGCACATTTTGCACTAAAATGCCGTGGTAATCTTCTGAACAATGACGCTCTTAAGACGTCCATTACCTGAGGCAGCAAAGTACCCCCACAACATTATGGAACCTCCACTGTATTTGTAGGTAGGATGTTCTTTCCATTAAAAGCTTCATTTCGTCGTCTGTAAACAAAGCACTGATCTGTTGGTTTCATCGGTCCAACATTTTCCCAGAAGCATTCAAGTTTGTCCAGGTGGGTCTTGGCAAACATCAATTTGGCCTTCTTGTGTATCTCTTTCAGCAGTGGGGTCTTCAGTGGCCTTCTTGGTTCAGTGTCCGGTGTATGGTACGGGCTGAAACCCGAACCCCAGACCTCTCCAGGTCAGCAAGGTGTTTTTTCAATGACTCTCACCAACCTTTGGCGACATCTGAGATCAGTTTTCCTCTTACCACCACGTCCTGGGAGATGAGCCATGAGCAGCAAACTTCTTACTAACATTTCAAACTGTGAAAACAGGAACACCAAGGTCTCTAGCGATGCCTTATAGTCTTGTGAACGCTTATGTTTGGTGATCATAGTTTTTCCTCAGACAGACCTTTGGTTCATTTCAACCATGTTGGCACCTGCAGTCTGTCACAGGTGAGTTGAATTACACTGCAAATGAGAATCTATTTCCTCCAACAAAATTGATTTGAATTGTTCTAAAGGGTGCCAATAATCATGGCCATGGCCACTTTTCAATTTTGAATGTGAGGACTGTGTGAAGACCGAAAGCTGTTCCAATTTCCAATTATTTCAGAAGATTTTCTACATTATCTACATAGAAGGGAATGCTGCCAATAACCCAGAAATCTACTGCATACTGTAGATACTGTAGTAGGTTTTTTTTGTGCACGTTCAAACCCACATTTAATTAATTGTAGCTTCCAGCCATTGGATACTCAGGCTGTGAGTGTGTGTGCAGCTGGCCCAGTCACACTCCATTCACCAGCCATCTGTCTGTGTCAGACTGGCCTGGCCGCCTCCTCTCCTCTCCTCTCCTCTCCTCTCCTCTCCTCTCCTCTCCTCTCCTCTCCTCTCCTCTCCTCTCCTCTCCTCTCCTCTCCTCTCCTCTCCTCTTCCTCCTCTTCCTCTCCCTTTTTGGCCAGGTCTCTCTTGTAAAATAAACTTTTAGATGGCACTTACTAGTTAAATCAAGTTCAATCAAATCAATTAAAAAAAGACAATTCTCTCCTTTTATTTAAACTTTTTCTCCTTCCCTTTTCTTTCCTCTTTTACTCCTTTCTTAACTCCTGTCTTTTCTCCTCTCCTTGAGAGTGAGAGTGAGAGAGAGAAAGAATGCTGTCTTGGCTTGTGATAAGTGTCTAAAGTGTCTAAAGCTTCACCAGGTTTCTGAGGTACGCTTGCAGACAGAAGACAGAACTAGAGGTTAACAGCTGGCTCAGAGTGGGTGAAGGTTACCAACAAGGACTGCAGAAAGATGGATGTGTGATTCAGCTAATTTTAGCCTTAGCCAGCACATTATCATGCCTAAAGACTACACCAGCTAACATTAAAAACAGTTTAGTGTTTGCTGAAAAAGAAACAGAGAACACAGGGTTGGATGAAGCATGAAGCAAAACAGGGCTATTGGTGATGTACCTTGCTTTCTGGTTCCATGTTGTTTGCACCGATGTTCAACAATCATACAGGGAGAAATGCATCATAGCAGAGGCAGAGACACCACTTCCTCCACAAGCAGTAGCCTTCAATGGTCCATAATGCAATGCAGCCACAAGGCATGAGTAAGGGGCGCAACTCTCAACGTTTTCTCGACTGGAAAACCTCTCGCTCTGCTATCACTATTGCTCTCTCCAACTTCCTACGGTCACTGTTGTTAATGGAACAAGAAAATGAATGTGGGTCCTGGACTGTCAGTCAAACCAACCAATCGTACTTGAGATTACTTGATTGGCTGCTGTGAAAAAGCGGACATCTCAAATATGGCATTTTGAAATTCAGACCAGAACCAAAGATGAGCTAAGAAAGACATCGGGTGGTTAAATCTTTGTGAATTTCCATACCTGGGAATTGTATTTAATTTGTAAAATCATTAAAATGTACAAATGATCCAGTGTATTGATTTCTATGTTATATATCGTGTCATTCTGTGCTGTTGCGCTGTACTGTGTCACTCCAAAGCTAACTGTGGCTGCTGTTCCTTCCAGACATGAGCATGAGTGGAGAGTTGAAGGCCAGCCGCTCCAGGACGGCAAATAAGAGAGCCAGCAGCACCTCTTATGGGTGAGTATGAAATTAATCTTCTTCATACGCAGATGGATCACTTCACACATGCATGCACACACACACACGCACACACACACACACACAAAGTCCTCACCTCACCCTTTACTCAGTGATAATCATGTGCTCTATTATTTGCTGCACCTGAGCACTGCAATCAATGCAGCATTATTCGTTATTAGCGATGCTCCAGCTGTGCATGTAGACTGCTATTGATTTTAGCCAGGGGTGCTGTCTCTATCAGTCAGGGTCAGCAGGAGAGACTACAGTGTGTGAACTTCATTACTCTTATCCTCAGACTCTCGCCTTGTACCATTAAAATTTTAATTTTAAATATTGTAGTATGCGAGTATCATGACCCCACCCTATCCTTCAAAGCACTTAATCCACTTAGGGTGCCCCTTTCTCTCTATGCTCCCTTTCCCTATTCCATCTGTCTCTGACCAACTCTGCACAAACCTTGAACTCCATAATACATTTGTCCATTCTAACATGTAGTCATTCCATGGTGTGCAACCATGCATTAACAAGGTCAGCACGACTCCCCTCCGACACACACACACACACACATGCACGCACACACACACACACACACACACACACACACACACACACACACACACACACACACACACACACCCTGACTGAGGATGGAACCCACCTGAGGTATCAGCCCTGATATAACCTTGGGCCACCTGATACATTGCAGAGCTGACATGGACTTTTATTAAAGAAGACCAGGTGGGTTATTTCTGTCCATTCCAGGTTTCTGGCTATTTCACCGAGCCTGGTGTCACGCACATAAACAGTGATCTGTACCTGACCTGAAAAACTGCCAATATAAAAAGTAATTTTAAACGGAGGCCGGCCATATTCCTAAGTTGTTTTATTGAAAGGCACTTTCAATCTAAAAGTATTTATCCTCTGACCTGCATTGCATTGCTAGCTTTCAAGTGGAAGAGAAAGTGAGAGCAATAATGCATCTAACAATAGCCAATCTACATGATCATTTTCCAAAAATAGAAACTACAGCGCAGCAGAAGTCTCAAATATAAACCGCGATGAGTCGACTACCAAAAATCTCTCCGTCCAAACTCCAACAATCCTGCTCTGTACTGCTGACAGCAATGCTCCCTCCTCCTCCTCCTCCCTCTCTTTTCACAGAGCTGGCCAACCAACAATGTTGCCTGTGGCCTAGATTACTGTGCTAGCAAGCTTTCTAACTGATGTAGAAGATGCTAAGGCAATGTAATCTACTGATGCAACAATGTGCGCGTTGCCAAGATTTCTGGAGCGCTATTAGTTGTTATTGCTAGAAAGTTGGTTTATCAAGTTGATAAATAAAATCCTCACTTGCCCTACAGGTACACGCCAGATCTTTTCATTTTCCACATCCAGATGTACTCCGGGGACTTCATTTCTCATCACACGTGATAGCAGGCGCTGCTTTTCCCCCCTCTTTCTTTCTTTCCACTATCACTCTATGTGTCTCCCCCCAGGCCATTTGCTCCAGAACGACCCTGACAACATAAGGGTTTTGTCATCATTTGTCGTCCATGGTTCCTGGCTGTCACAGGTCCCCTCTAGCTTGACAAGCCCCAGCTGTGGAATGAGGAATGGGGTAGAGAGAGTGGCAAGCATTCACGGCCCAGATGCTGTTGCCACTGCAGCCTTGGCCTCGGTGTGCTCCAGTGCACTGCTACAAAAGCTCACTGTACTGTGTGGCCTGTACAGGGAGGCTCAGGTGCCAGAAGAAGAGTCTCAGAGGCCAGTTGGTGAAGTGTGTGTTTGTGTGTGTGTGTGTGTGTGTGCGTGTGCGCGTGTGCGTGTGTGTATTCATCACTTCCCTATGGCTGTATGGGTTAACCAGGACAAAGAGCTGCTGAAGTGAAGCAGTTTTCTTGCTTTTTTTCTGCTTTCTGTCTCACCACTCCCTCTGTGAATCTTAAAGAAGAGGTTGAGAAATGATGAAGACAAGAAGGTAGCTCCACGATCTAATGTTGACTTACGTTCTAGACCCATGAGAGGAAAATCTATCGTAGGGGTGGGCGATGATCGTGTTTAGAATCGTAATCGCGATTTAATTATGTAATCGTGGTAAATTTTCAAAATCGTTGATTTCGATTGTTATTTAGGCGACAAGAACGAGGAACGTCTAGAAGCGCCAGTTAGCAAAGCAACCAGTGTGTGTGTGTGTGTGTGTGTGTGTGTGTGTGTGCGTGCGCATCAGATGTAACATCACTTTCCTGCGAATGAACGGGCCAAATACTCTCCCCAATACTGCGTTCATGAACTGTCCGCTTAAAAAAATACTACGTGGTATTCAGTCACGTCCCTCCGCCCCGTCCAGTAACGTCGTGTTCAGACAGGGTTTGGACCGTTCGTTTTTTGCGAGCCGCGAGCGAATGTGTCAAGCCGGGCAGGAAGTCAGACACAGGAACGGCATAGAGCATCTGGGCCATTTCAAAATAAAACAAATTTCAAAATAAAACAATAAACAAATAAAATAATCGTTCATTAATCGTAATCGAGGTAAAAGTTTGAAATAATCACGATATTGAGTATTTAGTCATATCGCCCACCCCTAATCTATCACTTAAGCCTCTGTTACCTCCCCTGTTCCCTGATGTTTTGACCAAACTCTTAAGGGAGGCTCTGCTGCCTAGTCTGTGGCTGTGCGGTTTTGTCAATATGAATGTCCAGCTTGTGTTTCTGGTCATTTCAGTAGTCATTTTATTGTCTGCTCCATTTAGCATCTCGGTGGAGAGGGGGAAGAGAAAGGGAGGAGAGGAGACTGGTCTGAACACAGTGTGGCTTGGAGTGTAGTGAGCATCTGGTCTCAGATATTTTAGTCTGCTTTCTTCATGTGCTCCATTCTTCTAATATTCCCTCATCTGTTTTAATTATCAGAGGGGCTGGTCATGGAAGAGTGGGAGGTGGTGGGGGGGGTAATAATACAGCAGACCCATCTGTCATAGGCTCAAAGGGGCTGAGGCATTAGGCTATGAACTCTGCAGTTGCCAGGAGCAGTGGGTGATGATGTCCAATCTGATACACAGCATGCCGCAATTTACAGGCTAATATGGGGGCAGAGTTTACAAAGATAGATGGGAGGGTGGCAGGAAGGGGGCAAAGAAGTGGGCTAGGGCAACTTTAGTTTTGCCAAGAGGTGAGACAGCCTCTCTTCAGAATAGATCCTTTAAAGCTATAATATGCAACTTTTCACCTTGCGGCAGGAAGTGTATTGTTAGTCCCACCCTCCTCCCCTCAGTAGGTCCCGCCCCAACACCTGTCACTCATCTTGATGAGCTTTCTATTTTCTACATCTAGCCTGAGGCGGTAACCGGCATCTGTAAAACCACCACAGGCGTTGAAGAAGCAAACTGTGAAGACGGGCAATCTGCAATAAAAAAAAAAAGCAATGCTCATGTTCACCGCTCGTGTTTTAGAACAGGTTTCGTCTTGCTTCACTGTTCTTTCATCTCTTACTGTTTCCTGGCATTATTGTTGTTGCTACGGCTGCTAGCCTCAGCACAAGGATCGCTACAGCCCAGCTCACTTACAACACATGCCCACTGCAAACGGTGTACACCCCAAAACGTCCTGATCAGCCGAGGGGGAAATCAGGGGGATTTAGCCGTGTAACACACAGCGTCACAGCTGATAATGTAATAATATACAACATTCTTTTATTGTTATTAGTGAAAAAGGTTGCATATTGTCGCTTTAAATCTATAGTGCTGGATCCTGTTACCCCCCAGGGTGGATGGCCATGATATAGTGTGAAAGTGGACCGGTTGTGTCTAGGTTTCAGCTCATGGCAGGGGCCCAGGTTATGTTTGACTCTGAAGGGTAACTGGGCTGTGGCTGCAACAGTCATCCCGTAGCTTGGGCTGATTTGTAACCTACTAGGTCTAACACAGGATTGGCTGATCGACAGGAAACACCAAAAGTATTGGAATGTGTGTAACTGGTTAGTTTTGATGTACATTGAAAATAATCAACTGATAAATATGAGGCAAAAATACCATCATCCAATACCAACATCTACCGATTAGTATTTAATTGCTTTCATATTGATGGCAGATTTGTTGCAGTCGGTTCGTGCAATGTCAGATCAACATGAATATTGGTAAAATAATAATTTGTACATTTCAACATCCCCAGACTTTTGATGTCTTCATTTGAGATACACACTAAAGAAACCATAACCATGTCAAGGGGATTTGGGGTATAGGATGTATTATCCCATAACGCTTTCCTTGTGGGAAACATGGATGGCTGTATCACTGGCTTGATGACCAGCCCTTGAGCTCGTATACTAGCCAAACTAGCAAACTAGTTAACCCTCCCACCACAGTGACACTGGTGTGTGTCATCCCTTCGTTTTCTATTGTAAGATGTAAAAGAATATATCACGGTGCACTCTGATAAATTTCCCCCCTTTTAGTTCGCCCACACAAATGCCCTCACACCAGACCATTCTGCTGAGTGGTAAAATAAAGTGAAATGAAGTGTGGAGAGAGAGCTAGGCTGTGTGACTATGTGTATGTTTCCATTGGAAATAGCAATAGCGTGTTCTGACCATTAGCCTTATCAGACATCATGTGGTCAATCAACCAAATCTTGTTTACATCGTACCATACATGTCCCTTCCACTTCAGCATCAATTTTACAGTGTAACTGACATTTTCCTATCCAGCCTTTTTCTGGCTCCTTGTCTGTATTGTCTCCGCGTGGACGGCGGACGTTTTACTGTCTGGAGTCCATTCCTCTGAGGGCTGACGGGGGTTGTACTGTATGTAAAGGTCAGTGCAGTCAGAGGTGGATGTACTGCTGGGGAAAAGGTCAGACTGCAGTAGAAAGAGAGAGAGAGAGAGAGAGAGTGTGTATCTGCTGATTTCAGTACTATCACCGGGCCTTTACAAAAACAGAGAACAACTGAAGATGGGAGAGAGGTGGGATGGTAGGTGAGGTATGGGGGAGAGATAGAGAGAGTGATGTTATAGCTGTAGGCATGATGATTCCTTCAGTGGAGATAAGGTCATGAGCCGGCGGCGGTGGCACTGCTAGCTTGGGGGATGACCATGATCACATAACTTGAAAGAAAAATAAGTTGTGTGTGTGTGTGTGTGTGTGTGTGTGTGTGTGTGCGGGAACAGAGTATGGTGATGATGCAGGCCAGGGGGTATCTATCCATATTCTCTGTGGTCTCTGTGCATTACCAAGCCAGATGAGTTATCTCCCCTCTCCCGCAGGCTTATCCCTCTACAGGGGTTGGCCCCTCAGCTAATGAAGTCATGTCTACCCCTACTGCCTCCTTCTCTGGGATCCTTCCCAGAGGAGGGAGAGAGGGAGAAAAGGAGGCATGAATAAGGATGAATGTAGAAATGTGAGAGGAATAGGGTGTAATGTAGGGAGTAACATCAGTACAGAGGAAAGTGTGAAATTAAAACAGAGAGGAGTAGATAGGAGCGAAATGAAGGCAGAGAGAGAGAGAAATGACAACAATCAGGGAGTGTGAGGGGGTGAAAAAAGCAGAGGAGGGAAAGCAAGTGAGCACTGCACTGCGTGCCGCTGGCCCCCTGGCGTGAACAATCCATCTCAAATTGATCTTCCAGCTCGGCCCAGCAGGGCATTCTGAATCAATCTCAAATTGATCTCTGTGCCAGAGGTCGGGAAAACTAGCAGTGGAGCTTATCAGAAATATAGTGGTGCTGGGAGGATCTGACAGGGAAACTTATCACACTGCGCAACAGGAAATGGGCTCTGAGCCCTCAGGGCAGCAAGAGGACGAGCCGGCTCCCTCCTCACACAAACACACACACACACACACACACACACACACACACACACACACACTCACAAGCATGTGCATGCTCACAAGCACACACAGATTCACATGCCTCTGTACGTACCGTGCACAAGCACACATTGACACATGCACCCAGGATATTCAACTCAGTACAAAAAGGGTATACTGTGTAAACATGTATAGACACAGTCAGGCACACACACGCGCACACACACACACACACACACACACACACACACAAATAACCTTGTCTGTTGAGCACACAAACAAGCTCTCACACTGCCCAGGCATCAGTACACACCTAAAGCCTACCTCAAAATAGTTCGTCACAGCACTATGTGTCGATGTATTCTGAGTTAGACAGGTGAGACTTGATGCCCAGAGCTCTTAATGACTTATAACACATTTAATCTGTCCGCAGCAAGGCTCTGTGAAAGGCCCGAGGAAGGACGATCAATACTGGCTTGCATTTAGACATTCGGCTTAGAGGAGCAACCTGCGTCTTCCAGTAAAAAAAAAAAACGACATTGTTCAAAAGCGCCCGTCACCATAGGAGCGCGGTGATAGATTCGACCTTGATATTCAGCATTTCTGAAAATACTTGAATATATCCAGGTGCTCCTGTCTGAGAACTCAACATCAAGTGGGAGGAACAGCTTGTGAGTTATTTTCATTCATGTCAGCATTCATGTCAGCGAGGAGGCAAAACTCCTCGCGTTCACGTATTCATCCTCGCATTGGGCCTCATTCACGAAACGTGCGCACGTTTTTATACGAACGTGGTCGGATTCATCATTTTGGTCGTATCTGAATTTGTCCGTTTGTTACGATCAAATACTATGTGTGCTTGGAAACATGCGGAAATGTGTTTGTGTGTTTGGAAACATGCAGGAAGGCTTTTAGAACGGCTTATCCTTCATGAAAAATCCATTACAGTAGTGCCAGTTTTCAGTGGCCTTGTAGATAAAAAAAAAGACCTAAAGGGCTGAAATGGCATATTTGCCGAATTGTCCTCATTCATAACAACACAAGGTTATCCAACTTGTAATGGGTTGATCACATGGACTGGACACCTTACAAATACAATACCATAGTCCTGCCATCTGATGAAGATGCAGCCTGGATCTGATCTGTGTCCAACTCCAATGCCGACTGCACACCCGACAGTGAGGTCTCTCCTATTATTGATTGACCCTTCAGTCTGCAGACGTTTACGGTGTTGAACAGGGTGTTTACCTGCAAACCGGCTTCAACAGGCACACGCATCCAATTCACGAACGATTGGCATTCATCAAATATACACCTGTTTCATGAACAAATCGAGGTTTCATGAATCCCTCGTTCCTGTTTTAGTACACGCACAAATACGACAAATTTACAAATAATTTATGAAAACGTTTGTGAATGAGGCCCAGTGTGTTTATCCTTGAAGTCATTAGCTAGTGAAGAGAGAGAGAGAGAACAAACAGGCTCTTCCTGCCTCTGTTACAGCTTCAACAGCCTGCAGGACAGTATATTAGGCAACCTCTGTGGACTCCAGTTTGCTCAGCAGTTGATCACAGCCTTTGATTACAGTCTGTAGTGGCCAGTGTTGTTCTCGATCAGTTCTTGTTTATGTTCCTCAGGGATTGTGGACTTTGTAGTGTTTTCTCTCAGCTCCCAGTGCTGTGCGGGTTCACCAGATTGAAGCTGACACCAACTTTACAGAGCACGACAAGGGACGAGAACACAGAAAAATGATGCCACGTTCGTTCTGGTGACAGAGCGAGCTGCAGAATGACATAGAGACCGAGGGGAAAGCAATACAGGGAATGAGAGATTGAGGCAGGGGAGGAGGGCTGGGGTGTGTTTGAGCATGTCAGCGTTTGGTAGGCAGCAGGAGACCCTGTTCTCTGGCCTGGCCTGCAAAAGCTCTCTGTCAGCACAGAGGGGTAATGGGGGTGAGCAGGGGGAGCAGTGGGAGTGGGGACTGTGTGTGTGTGTGTGTGTGTGTGTGTGTGTGTGTGTGTGTGTGTGTGTGTGTGTGTGTGTGCCCCAAGAGCTACTGCATCAGTGACCCCATCAGAATGTTTTATGCTCTGGACTACAGGGAAGAAACACAAAATAGTTAGTTAGTAGTGTGAGTATGTACGCATGCATGCACTCCCACTACCAAACACTCAGTAATAAGCTACATATATATATATATATATATATACTGTATATGATTAGAGAGAGAAAGATACAACGACAGATCAGTAAAAAGGTACCAGGCTAGCTTGGCCTTCTCTCTGATACCTGTGCTGCACATGCTCTCTGATGACCACGTTATGGTAATTAATACTTCAGGGAAAACAGGCCAGATCTTTGTTGACCTGTGGCCTCCATGAAGGACACACAAACTCACGTACACACACACACACACACACACACACACACACACACACACACACACACACACACACGCGTCAAAGCACCTCCCTTACAGCTTTACACTCCATTTATTCTTTCACACAAACCTGAGGTGCCTACTGATGAATGCCCTTCAAATACCACACACATGCACACACGCGCACACTATGCACACAGCCCAATATACACACAGATACAAGCCACCGACACACACACACATATGGATTGGATTATTTGTAAGGGTATCCAATAATCACACTTTTCATTCAATAACAAAAAACTGGGATGAATTCTATCTGTGCATTTAGTTCTGCTGCATTAGTCCTGAATCACCATAGAATTAATGGCTAATGGCTCTTGTCTGTTATCCATCTACCAGTCCCCTTAGTTTACCTCTGAATTCTTAAACTAGTACACTCGTCTCCTTGCTTCAGCACATCTCTGTCAACTTTTTTCTTTCAATCCCGCTCCCTCTCTCAACATCTACCTTTAAAAAGCAATGTGTACTGTAAGACTCAGAGAGGTTGTTGATTGAACAGGGCTGATGTTGGCCTAGGTTAAGGTTTCCTCCGGTGAGGATCACAGACTGCAGTCTGAGGTTGACTCAGCAAATGTCAGTCCTGTCGATCACAGCTAAACCATAGACAGCTCTCCTGAGGGCCGTCCTGATTGGCAGCTTATTATTTGCCCTATATATCACTGAAATGTTGAGCTCCTCTCCTGTTGTCCAAGGTGGGAGCTGTCTTCGTCAACTATCCTCAGCGGATGGATGACAGATGCTTCCGTTAAAATACGGGCACATATCTACTTACACACACACACACACACGCACACACACATACAAACACATACACTCAAAGCTGTGGTATTTTTGTGACAGTGTCTTGTCTTTTTTGCTTTAGTATAAGTTATTTTAGCTCAGTGTAACCATGCCGCTGTGCCCTTCATGCAGTAGTGCCGAAATGAGTATTAGGTTTTAATTCTTTAATCATCTCAGGACAACAGCACAGTTCACGGTTTGAATAAGATGCAGGGGCTGGACAGAGTTGAAAGGGCTGGAAGGATTAATTACTCCAGGCAGTCTCCGCCAACCTTTTAACTTTGCGTATTAAGTCCATTGTAATGGGGATTTTTTGGGGAGGATCAGGCCCCTGTTAGAAGTGTCTTGATATCCCTACTCCTCGTGCTTTTTACGGGAAATGGCGCTGTGGCCGCCATGGATGTCACTTGTCACCTTACTGCTGTCTAATGCAGCTAATTAGCGCTAAATATCCTGATGAGTACATTCGAACTCTGAAATTTCCAATTACCGTTCCCAGCCAGACCCTGAGCTTTAATGAATAACACAGAGCTAAAGCTATTAGTCCTCCTGGAGAGGAGCCACACACACAGACGCATGTACATGCATACATATACATGCTTCTGAGTGCACGTGCATACACACACACACATACACACATACGGCAACAATCAGATAGTGATGTCCAACTGTATCGCTGCCAGGCAGATGGCATGTTCTCCAGCCACCATATCCACTACTTCTCACAGCCACACGATGAAGCAACTTTGTTGAGGGAACATCTTTTTAAATTTAAAATATCTTTTCAAAGCTAGGGAAAGGTTAGCCCCAAGGACTCTCTCTTTGTTTTTGTATTTTATTATGTTGTGAGTCGTATGCAGATGGTCTCAAGTCATGCAGAAGAATTGGACTCATCCCACTTCTTCCACTCATCCCGACTCTCCGCCTCCAGAAAGATTAGACCACATTGTCACTAGAAAGGGAAGCAAGGCTCTCAAGGCGCACGCACGCACACACACACACACACACACGCACACACACGCACACACACACACACACACACACACACACACACACACACTTATGCTACTGCCTCATTGCTGTATATTATCTTCTGCCTCCCTCCAGCCAGAGTGTCCTACTAACATACCACAGAGCCTGACTCTGGCACACACACACACACACACACACACACACACACACACACACACACACACACACACACACACACACACACACACACATTCATAAAATTGATAGACCATATGTCTTGTCTCGTTATTTAAGATGATGTTTGATGATATCAATTTATCATCTGATATGATTGGATTACATGAGATGTTTCTGCTGTGACAAAGACACAGTATCATTCATTCATGCCCAGTCCTGCCAGAGGTGAGCAATTAAAATAAAAGCTTTTGGTTTCTAATCACAGTAAACACCTCTAACACAGTCTGATTTGAAAGGCAGATTATGTTAGTCTTTTGTTTAAACAGTACAGGTCTCTGTTGCCAGAGTGCTCTCCTCTCCTCTCCTCTCCTCTCTCTCCTGTCTCTCTCTACTATACAGTAAAGCAAAAATAGAACTACATTAAAAAATTTGTTCAATCTTTATTGCACCCACCACTACCCAACCTCATGTACAGTATTACTATATCAGCGTGCTGGGACAGGGTTATGTGTCATATATTTTTTCCTGTCTCTACAGACCAAGGTTTAGCTGTGCTGTGGCCTGGCTGGTTGTCTGTGATCAAATCCGTAGTCCAAATGATGACATTATGGATTAATGGTCACAGATTGTAATTATGTCTGCTGTCTCTCGTGGGAAAACATTTAATAGCATTCTCTTGCTACTTAGCAGCGTCAAATTGATGTACTGTATTTCACACAAGAAGTAACAATGAACTACTCTGTTTTCCATCAGTTGTTTCACTGTTCTCTGGCAGTGGTGCTGAAAATAAACATTGATTCTGAGTGCACGAGACACGCTCATTATTTTCAACTCTTTCTTTGGCTAGCTGGCTAATCAAACATAAACCATACCATGCCACGCCACGCCTAGCCCCTGCCGGGCTGAGCGTAGCTAATGGACACGGGGCCACTGTATCAGTCTGGAATGTCCACACCCTGACAGCTGTGGGAGAATCTGACTCATTCCTCTCCCTCCGTCTCTATCCTCCTTTTAAAAACTCCCATTCATCCCTTCTCACTCTCCCCGTCCTCTTCACTCTATCCACTCTTGTTTCCAGTGAGGGATTTGGCAAGGTGGCGCTGCCAGTGCCTGCCATTGACGTGTGAGTTTATCCCTTAATTACATTTGATTTAATACATGCTGCGCGTGCACATTGATTTACTGACTTTGCTAGTGACCAGAACATCTATAGGCCTGCATACAGCCTTTTAGGAGGCATGGATACAATGTATTCAAGAAGAGGAGCAGGTACCAAACTGATTTTAGAAGGATACTAGGTATACAAATATCATAGAAAAACTATAGTAATATTATAAGAATACCATAGCAGAAAATACCATCAAGTTGGATTAGGTCACTATAAACTCACTGCCGAGGAGCACAGATGTTCCTATAGGAATATTATAGGACTATTGTAATGGTTTTTCCTCCTGAATTACTATAAAAATGCCTTTTAGGAGGTATGGATACAACGTATTCAAGAAAGGGACAAGAAATCTGTGATACATTTAGCCCAGAGAAACAGACTGGTATACCATGCAAAGGACCTGGTTTGTTTTAGTGTGTTAGGTTTAAATGAAAGGATCTATTGCCTTTGCATGGATATCGAATCCAGCCAAAGGACCAGTTGTAACAGTAGTTCTGTTCTATTGGGGGTACATGGTAATACATTTGGACAATAAGCTTAGAGCTGTTGTAGTCTCATCATGGTGAAATAGGACTACCTCAAAGATTCCTCTCTCATCTGTCTTGCCTGATCACTTTCTTACCTGCTGCTGTGCATTTTCTGTGGTTCTGCTGCTTTTCATCAAGTACTTTCTTCTATCCATCTATGGAGAAACAGGTTTCTTTGTAGGCTATCTTTGTTATGTCTATCATGAGAGACATTTCAGTCATTTTTGTTAACATACCTAGCAAGTTACAAAGCTAGTGCGTGTTGTAGCTAGCTAGCTAATGTTAGCTAACTTTTTAATTTCTATTACAGTAATAGACTATGTGTATATGTAATAGAAGTGTGCACTTCTCAAGTTTACTCTCTCTGTCCCACTCACCTACTCTCTGGGATTAGCTGCTCTGACCTGAGGTCAGTTGTGTAGTGCTGCTGTCTGCCTGCCCTTCATTACGTCTCTCAGACTAGCGCACACATGTGCACAGCACCCGATCTGGTGGTGGTAGCTCCCCCCCTCCCTCTCTCCCTCCCTCCCTCCCTCTCCTTATGTGTTGCAGTTCTCTCTAAATGCTTTGACAATCACTATGGTTATTTGTTTATTTGAAATCATTATGTATGCTTGAGTTGGGTAGCCTTAGCCTAGGTAATGTAGATGGGCTGAAGCCCCCCCAAAAAAGGGTCTAAGATCGCCCCTGCTCTAGCCCCGGTCCTGGCTCCCGTTCAATGCCTTATTGATGCAGCAGCACTCTCCAGCTCCTCTCTATGAATGCAGTGCTCTTTAACTCCTCTTTCAGACAGTGTGGCTGCAATCAAACCTGAAGGGCTGTCAGCCATGCAGGCTACTCAAACTAAAGAGAGGCAGGGTGAGTGCAAACTGCTTCATAACCCTTATCTACCCACTTCTGTTTCTCAGTCTGAATAAATTGCTCTCAGGGACTATGGTTTAACCTTGATGCATGTAGACTATAAATTTATGAGGCACTAGAGTTCTTATGACTCTAGTACCTTTGATGCTCTGGCTTATAGCCATATATAACCTCCCTGCAGTACATACAGTATATCACAATGATGTGGACCAGTCTGCCAAACAGTAATGGATGTCAAGGAGCAGATTACATGGTGATGTGCTATTGATCTGCCACTATCCTGCACCTGTCATTGATTAAATCAGCTGAGTGTGTGATCGCTGTGTGTTTAAGTAGGATCTCTTTCTATATCACAAGAGGTAATGAAGACGCTCTTTAGCCAAAGTTATTTCTCCCGCAGGATGAGCCGGAAAAGCTGGTGTGTGTGTGTGTGTGTGTGTGTGTGTGTGTGTGTAACCCAGATCAGAGCAGGTGGAAAGAAATGGGGTGTAGTTAGGCCATGTAAATGTAATTAACTGTTTAACAGATGCCCCCGCGTGCCACTTTTTCTACAAAAAAATGATTCTAGGACGGCATAAAAATGATGCATCAACCTTTTTTAAAATGTCTTTTAGAAAAAGTGACGCGGGGCATTCGTTAAACAATTTGCAAGGCCTTAGTATGAATTAACTGAAGATGATTGTCGTCTTTCCTATGACATGCTTTACTATGCTCTAATAACATCTAATTGATATAATTTCATTACCCATAACATTGGTGTTGGAATTGTGTGCGTGTGTCATGGATCCTGGCAGCAGTTCTTCCTCCCTGTCTCCCTGTCTCCCTGTCTCCGCCCACCGACCTGGTTTCCCTCTCCTGCTTGTCACCCGTTCCTGCCCAGCCTATCAGAGGATTCACTCAATTCCAGCCTCCACACCTGAATGCAATTTGTAATCAGTATTTAGTATAAATAGAGACCTGTTCATGCAATTCCCTGCCAGAAGGTTTTAGCTTGCCTAGACGGAATAGCCTGAGTATCAGACCTATTATTTGCCAACCTGTTTTCTGACCAGCCTTTTGCCTGATCTCTACTGATCCCTGTCTGCCTGCTCCTGACCCCAGCCTGCTTTCTCCTGACTACGTTTTTGCTACCTTTTTTTTTTTTGGTGCCTGTTTGGTATTGACCTGGACTGTCTTGACTACGTTTTGGATCTCACACTAATAAAATTGGTGTTGAACTTTTACTTGTGTGTGTGCTCTTGCGTGTGCGCTCTGTGTTTTCATGAATTGCATGTATACTTGTATCTAAAGCAGCACTGATGTGCGTTTCACAAGAAACACTGAGAGCAAGA
The DNA here is from genome assembly GCA_034670385.1 of Hoplostethus mediterraneus. Lineage (NCBI taxonomy): Eukaryota > Metazoa > Chordata > Actinopteri > Trachichthyiformes > Trachichthyidae > Hoplostethus > Hoplostethus mediterraneus. The sequence goes on from JAXDDW010000071.1 coordinate 2,149,472, forward strand.
GAATGTGAATGCAAGTGAAATGAAGTGAATAAGAGCGACAGTGATTAAATGAAAGGGAAAGCGAGAGTAGATTAGCTCAGAGGCTGTCCTTAGAGAATGTCTGAGAGGGAGAACAAGCTGCGCTGAAGCCACAGCGTCTGGCAGCACTCCCTTCATCTTCCCCTCCTCCTTCCTCCTCCTCCTCCTCCTCCTCCATCAATGCCTCTCTCCTCTCATCTTGGTCATGCTCACCCTTAACACCCTGTGTTCTCTCTTTCTCTTTCTTTTCTTTCTTCTCTCGCTCTCTATTTCTCTGTCTCCCTGTCACGCTCCATCCTTCATTTCCCTAAATGTCAATCCATGAACACAAATCTGGTTTTTAATGTTTGGAGGCGCTATAATTGTAGAATGCCATTCAAAAAACAAATTCATCAATGTTGCCTCCACATTTTACACACAGTAATCTAATTTCTTGTTGACACCATGCTGTTTTCAGTCTCCCTGTGTAGGTGTGGGTTGGATTTCAATATGTTCACTCTTGATTATTTTGTATTGCTGTGAGGTTTTTCCCTTATTTCACTGCCAGTCCATTTCCCCCTCCTGTTTTGATGTATGGTGTCAGGCTGGCTGATGGAGATAGATAGAGGATGATTGTATGACTGATAAGGACAAGGGGACGAGGGAGATACCCTACCTGATACGAGGAGGTGAAGTATTAGTATTCACTAGAGATGCTTCTTCTCAAGCTCTGAAATTAAAGAGAGAGAGAGATTTTAGAGACATAGACACAAAGGGTGCTGTGTGGAACAAAATGCACTGTAGATATGGAGATAATACAAATAAAAACAATGTGAAAGAGAGGAAATAAGAGAAATTGAAGTATTTCAGAAAAAAGCACAAGGTAAGAGAATGATAACTGCTAATTGAGGTCTTTTATTTTTTTTATTGATTTTCTTTTGTAGTTGTTGTTGTTGTTTTGAAGCTAGATTACCACATAAAGTTACTCATTTCATGATTCACTTCACCAGATTGTTTGACTGCCTTACTGCTTCCCATTCCATTTGACATATTTTCTCTGTCAAGTGGTATGTACACATACACTGCACTCAGAAGCTCAGAAAGATGTTACACGTCAATAAGAGTATGTGTTTGATTTCGTTGGGCTCAGTCCAGCCTTGTGTTATGTGAAGTGGTCCAAGACTCACCAAGACAGAAATCTGACAGCAATCCTGGCAACAGCCAGTGGGAGTCTAGCTCAACAGGAATGAAAAAGAGAATGAAGCGGAAAAGGCACCTTTAAACAACAAACATTTCCACTCTAATAGACAGTTTACATCTATTGAGATTCCTAACTTGCTCCACTCCTGACAAGTTGTTATACAATAAGCCTCATAAAATCAACTGGATTAAAAGAGGTCTCAAAGATCCGGAGGGTTTTTACTGCAGTGCGCTTCTGCTGTAGATAGATTTAAGCTGTTGTTTAATTTTGTTACACAAAATGAAAAGGTTGGGATCCAAATTTCATTAATTACTTAGTAGGCTCAAAACAATGAGTTATATAAAGAGCAACCGCAGGACACAGTGACAGGCTTCTATATTACATCAAGCTTAAGCTTTCCTCAAGCAGCATCAAGAGTGTCAAGGTAGGCGGCCCCTAGAAATAAGAGAAAGCATGATGTAAAATCATCTGGCCCAAATGATAACATAGTGGGGTGCTGGCACTACAAATTTGCAGAGATACAAATATATATATAAAATACATGTTTAAATATATACATAGATTGTAATGCAAACTGAAAACAGTTCAAAGGAAGCATGAGAAGTAAAGTACTTCATTCAGTCCATCGGAAGAGACTGTCCAGACTAAACATCCAACGGGCTTCAGTTTAAAGGAGCAAGCGATCATAGTCCCCACCCTACACTCAGGCTTCATATTTTCCATAGCTCAGAAATAATATAAGACTTAACATAATAAATAGAAGAGGAACTGGGTAGTTAGCATGAGCAGGGATAGCTACCATGACTCAACAGACAAAGAGAAGACCGGTACCTATACAAACTAAAACTGCACCAACAGTAAACCCAAAGAAAAGAAACAGAATAATCACTCAGAGGAAGCCAAGTGTGCTAAAATGTAATGCGACAACGAGAGTGAACGTCGGCCAAAGTGGAAGGAAGACACTCCAAGTTTGTCTCGGTCTGTCTGCAGCTTGCTCAGGTTCTTCCTCTCGATAGATGCAAGTTGGGCTGTTAACCCTTCCTGCCCCGGTTGCCATCTTTCCGGTCAACAGTCACTTGTACGTATTGAGTTGAATGCGATGACATGCATTTATCAGGATTCAACACATTCACACGTACCTACATGGTTCCCCCAGGCAATAGGGCATAACAGCTGGTGTAACAGTGATCACTTACTTTCTGTTTACATTTGTGGTGGCTGAGAGCGGGCATGTTGGAGGACGCCTCTGGAATACTTTGTGCACAAAAAGCAACTTGTCTTTGTCTAACACACACATGCATGGACACTCACTCATACACACATACTGTACACACACACACACACACACACACACACACACACACACACACACACTCCTTATGTGAGAGCAGTTGGGCTGAGATGATTTATAGCTGGCCATGTCTAATGGATTGCTTTGGCACTTGAGAAATTATGAAAAGAAATTAATTAGCCTTTAGCGACCCTGCTGTCCATCTGCCGTTAGCTGCATCCTACACACACACACACACACACACACACACACACACACACAGTCCCTGGCACTCGCCTGCTCACTTTGGATGTAATTACTATCTAAATGGGCTGTGCTTACCTGTCACAAATGTGTTTGCACTAAATAAACATTAAAACACATTAAAATTCCTGTTTGTCATATTCTAACTATAATAACTATACAAAGGTAACATTGTACAATAACCAACATTAATAAACAGTGAATTATTTAATATTATTAATTAATAGACCAGCTCAAAGGCGCACGGCACAAGGTGCAGGTGCACCTTTATGCTCTTTTTGTGGTTTTACCAAGTGATGTGCAAACGTGAACAGATCCTATTCAAACGCTTACCAACCCTTTTTGTGGATAATATGTTGGCCAATTTGACTTTGACATGAATCCCTCAAGCAGGAAAAAATAAGACACATCTGTTGCGGTGTGAATGATTGTAATCCAATATAGAATTGTCAGTGTGCACCATGACATTTTTTTCTTCATAAAAGGCTGACTGATTGGTTAACTAGGCCAAATATTTGCTCTTGGCAATACTGCACCTCCTGTACAAGGACATCACTTTCCTCTTGGGAGAAGCTTTTGTGGTGGAGCCACTCTGGACTATCCTCTGCCATCACCAAATTTTCATGGCGGAGAGTGCACTACTTTTAAAGGGAAGGAAAAGATGTGATTTGATTGGTCATGAATTGGCCCTGATTGAAGCCAGACCCACCAGACGTACTGATAATGTATTCCTTCTAATCCATCCCCTTTTCCAACTGCGAAATGCTGAAATTACTCAAATTACAACCCAAAACATTGCTACAGTGTCAAAGCCAGTGGAAGTCAAGGTAGAGGAAACAGGGAAAGAGTGAACAGCAGCTTTGTTCCCCTTCACTGGGGAGTTGGTTAATAGTTGTTATTTTCTCTCTGTCTTCTGCTTGAATTCACTCGTAGAAGGCAGAGCTTACCTCAGCTGAGGCTGCTCTTTCTAAACTCAGTCGCTCTCTCTCTCTCTCTCCATTTCTCTCTGTGACTGATATAGGGGAAAGGAATCACTGGAAATGCCCTTGTTACTTGTGTGTCCTTAAGTGCGTACAGCTCAGTATATTACTAGTGTGTGCAAATACAATTATCTGTGGGTTGTTGTCAAGTCCCAAACCTGAGAGCTGCAAAACAATTGTGCCGACTGATAGCCAGGAGGAAGATGTTTCAGTTGGCCGAATAAAAACAACTGAAACAACATGCAGACCTCCACTTCAGATGAGATAACAGAAGGTAGTCTTCAAATCGGAGCCAAATTGTACTACACCGTTTTGGCAAGTTCGCAGCATAAACATGGGCACTTGTTGTAGATTATTTTGTGGTTGCCTGCCTCAGGAGCTCTGAAAACCGACTGGCTTCTGACAGACGAGAGTCAGAGTGAAGGTGTAGCTGGAGGGAGCTGGAGGAGAATTGATTAAGTTCCTCACCAAATAAATAATACACCAGATCCACAGACACACACAGGCACACACACACACATCACAAGATATTGTTTTAGAGGAGGGAAAACCTCTCAAGTGTGTGTTCTCTGTTGTCTGTGTGTGTCTGTGTGTGTGTGTGTGTGTGTGTGTGTGTGTGTGTGTGTGTGTGTGTGTGTGTGTGTGTGTGTAAATAAAATATCCCATTTAGTCCCCAGCTGTATATCCTGACATATTTACAAAAAAACATCTCTTCCCCTACAACCGGGAGAATCACCAACTCCCTGAGTGACAGACAACAGATAGCAGACGTGGGTGTGACCGTTTCCCAGGATATGTTGAGATGTCTTGAAAAATAGTATCCTCAAAATCCCAATATTGTGTCTCATCATGGGTGATACGTGGATGTGAGTGTGTACATCTTGTATGAGAGAGAGAGATATCACCCACATTAAATCTAATACATCCCACCATGTTTAGAGTCCATTAAAGGCACAATAAGTAAGATTGTCACTGCCCTGTCACACAACAGAATCACAATATATCTGTGGGGGTTTATTAGGGTTGTTGATCAATACCAATAAGTCAACAATTACTTTGCCAGGTGCTGAGATTTCTGACTTTCTACCCCCCTGTGCAGGATTAATGCCTCTTTCAATGTCTTTTGGCAAAAGAAAAGTCTGACCATTCCAATAAAACTGACTGATTAAAATTGAACTGAACTGAATCGAACTGAATTAACTTGAAATGAACTGAACTGAATTGATAGAGAGACAGCGATGGAGAGAGAGAGAGAGTGAGAGCGAGACAGAGAGTGAGGGCAAGTTGAATAGAGAGAAAGACAAATGAGAGAGGGAGCGAGAGAGAATGAGACAGACTGATGGAGCGCGAGCGAGAGAGCGAGAGAGACAAAGAGAGGGAGGGAGGGAGGGAAGGTGAGCAACAACAGGGAGAAGGGGGGGGGGGTGGATGATTACAGGCTATGTAGGGATTAGGGAGAAATGCTGAGGTCTGACACACCAGAATGTGATCTCTTTACGCTCTGGTTTAGTGTCACTCTCCTCCAGTCATTTCACCTCAGGTACACATCAGCCACCATCCCATGTGAGCATATGTTCACTCCCTTCCACATTATCCATCTGCCTCTGTTTCTCTTTCACTTGCTCTCTCGTCTCTCTTTTTCCTCCCTCTCTCACTCACTCTCCCTCTTTTACCCACACACGCCTCGCAGCATGCCTCACCAGTAAACAAGTTTGAATATGTGGGAGGACATTGTTCCCTGTGGTCACCGGTTGCTGCAGAGCACGGGACAATTCCTATGGATTTTCCCCCTTGGATGCTGCAGCACCACAAATCCAATGTCTTTTTCCAGCTGGCTAGAGATCATGAACAGAGTATTCTTTCCAGCTGAAATGGGTGTGTTCTAACTCTGTACAGATACAAACAAGCGCACGCGCACACACACACACACACGCACACTCACGCTTACAGAGTGAAATATGTGGTTGGTATTTTTAGCCCTGCTAATAAGGTCCAGAGCTGAAGTGTAGCATGTACTCTCGACTCTCGAAGTATTTTACTAACCAGCCTTTTCAGATAAAGTGTGTGTGTGTGTGTGTGCGCGTGCGTGCCTCTGCTGCATGTCTTAGGTGCGTCTCAATAACTGTACGATCAGTCACTGTAAACCTTTGTATCACCTGTATCATCTAAACTGCTGTCAACTCCCCCCACCTCACCCCCCTCCCCCCGCTCTCTGTCCACCTTTCCACAGATCTGAGTTTGACCTGGACTATGACAGCTATCAGGAGGACTACTATGACAGGTACTGTCAGAAAGCTACGCATGGCAGCTCACATACCTTATTGCTTGTCAGTGTGTCATAGGAGGCTAAAGGAAGAGGCTACAGCGGATTCTTCATCCCTGCTGTCTGCTGCAGTCCCCTCTCCCCTCGCTGTCTGTCACTGAGCTGTCATTCAGCCTATTTTTTTGCTTACGACGACGCATGTTACCGATCGACAGCCAGGGGGTTAACGCTTCACACGTACGGGCACACCGACCTACAGCTACACGCACATATGTACACGACTGTACGAACACATACACACTCGCATACATGTCGAGGTCACAGATTACTACGCGCAAACGCGGCCGGATCGTGGATTTGTGCCGTGTCGGTCATGTTAGAGGATTCGGTGAAGATCTAAGCCACTCTTACTCAAGCTAAGTCTCTAATAATCAGAGTCAGCTCAAACTTAGACTAGTTATATCACAGGCTTAAACTACATCCATCCCAGGTTAGGTCTGCTTGAACTAAAGGGGCAATAAATAAGATTTTTACTGTCCCATAGCACAGAATGACCATAATATATCTGCAGGGGGTTGATAGGGTTGTTGATCAATCAGTGAATTACTTTGCGTGGTAATGAGATTTGGGGTTTTTCAAAACTCAGTCTCAGGCCTATAGACTCCCTTTGGGAACAAAAGCTCCCGGACCATTGGAATTTCAGGACACTCCCCAGAGACACTACAGGAGGAGATAAGTTCTATCAATGTTTTTGCAGTTTCGTCTGGTTGCCAAAAGAGGTCGATAAATGGCATAGATTACTTATTGCCCCTTTAAAAAAAAACTGGACACATTGTTTGGCGCTTATCACACTTCCACTCTTGTCTGGGTAATCAGTTCACAGTGTGTTAACCCTTTTTGTGTTACTGCAAAATGATATCCATTCCAATTTCCAGTGAAGTGGTTAGGTTAGGTAGGTTAGTTAGTTAGGCCAAGTACTGCTCAGAGCGGCTCCACATTGACGCTACATTGAAATTGCTCAGGGACCTTCCTACCTCCCTGAGGCATCACTCATAAACACTTCACTCAGCACATGTGAATAAAAGATTGTTGTCACACACACACACACACACACACACACACTAAGAATACACATCTCAATCCATTGCCTCTCTCTGCCTTCTCACAAATATCAATGGTCTGTTGCTGTGAGTATAAACTGTCGTATTTTCTTTGCTTTGCTTTTTTTGTTTGTTTTGCCTTGCTCTGCATTTTTCTTTCTTTGCTCAGGGGAAAACACTTGCCACTGATTTTCAATTTGCTTTTAACACAGTGCATGATTATGCCCCGTGTTCTTGGCTAGCTCTACTGACAGCTGTGTGTGTGTGTATGTGTGTATGCACGCGTGGGGGACTGGCTATGTGCAAGTTTTGTTTTGTGTTTGTTGTTTGTGTGTGTGTGTGTGTGTGTGTCAATGTGTGAGAAATGAGAAGTGAGAAATTACTGTTTTTGTCCGCTCTTCTCCTGTGCCGACATGAGAGAGAGTGTCTTTCAACACACAGATAACAGCTCAAGCGGAGACAAAGCTGCTTTCCGTGTGCGGTCTAATCCATAGAGACAAACTCTCCCTCTCTCTATCACACACCAACACACACACACACACACACGCGCGCACACACATGCACGCACGCACACACACACACACTTTTCTCTAATCCTCACTCGTCTACGGTCTCTCATTGTCTGAGCCTGAGCTTCCATTGTCTGAGATGACACTTCAAAGACTGTAGCAACACATTGTCTATCTTCCTCTGCAAACTGCTCTGAAGGACTTTAAACTCCCTTAAGTCTTGGGTCTCTCTCTGTCTCCCCACACGGACAATGCTCAAAGCCTCTAATCTCACACACTTATTGTGGCCTAATACACTTCATCCTGACGTGACATTGCTCTGTGTGTGTGTGTGTGTGTGTGTGTGTGTGTGTGTGTGTGTGTGTGTGTGTGTGTGTGTAAGGGTGTTTATGTGTGTGCAGACAGCTCAGTCGGTAGAGCGTGAGTCTCAGGGTCGTGGCTTCCCGACCTAGTGTCAAATACCTTTTTAAGTCACTCTGGATAAAAGCGTCCGCTAAATGACGGTAATGTAGCGGTCATGAGACACTTCAGATAGAGTATCTTCCTCTTTGTCCGGCCCGGACAGCTCAGTCGGTAGAGCATGAGACCGCTAAATGACTGTAATGTACTGTAATCTCTGTATAGGGTAGAGAGGCTTCACATAATGGAATAGAATAGAGCAAACGTTTCAGGATCCTGGGCTCCCTCTGACTGACTAGCTAAATAGCTCAATCAGTGGATCCACACTACCATCCAATCCAAGGCTTTACAGCTGACAGTTTGCCTGCCTGAAGTTGGTCTGTGAGTTAGAGGCGCTTTTCACTCTCCTCAGCAGTTTGAACAGAGGCGCTGGCTTATATACATTCAAGACCTGCTGGTTAAGTCAGACAGTTGCCTCTGGTCATAGGCTAGCCAGAGCAATTACTATATTATCATCATTTGTGTTGCTGTCGTTAATAGTATTACAGTCGTCATCATCACAACCAATGCAGAATAATCTGGATAATCAGAACGATAAAATGATTATTATTACTGTCACTTATCTATTTTAAAGGAAACACCTTTAAATCACTCAGTGTGGTGCAACTGCTACTCCTTGCAATACAAACATCTATTAAGGCCCCTAGTTCCCTTACTTTGTTGTGATTGGTCTTTCACCTTGTCATGGTCGGTGAGTGTTGGTTTCTCTTCATGATAGAGTGGAGGTCAAATCAGTCTCTTTCAAACAGAACAGTACTTCTATTTCCATTGCCACATTCAAAGGCACACACACACACACACACACACACACACACACACACACACACACACACACACACACACACACACACACACAAACACACACAAAGATTGACACACAGTCACAGAAAATGTCACACACACATATACATATGCGCATACACACACACAACATTGTCATTGTCAACATTGTAACCCACTACAGAGTCTGAGTGCGATACACCCTCCTGTCACCAGCACTACTAGCCTGACGGGGAGGTATTGATTGGCCCTGACAGAACCAATTACATTCAGTGGCAGATAGGGACACAGAGCTGTCCAAAGGGAGGATGAAATAGCAGAATGAGAAGACAGAGAAATAGTGAAAGAAAGGAGCATGGTTTAAATAATCATATTTATCCTTGAGATGACTGAACATCTCATTTCTTTCATTCTCAGGTCTTTCCCTCACTTCCACTTATTTCAGTTTTATATAATCCCCTTGTTTATATATTGCACTATGCCCTGTTTCATTAAACTCTTTAGATTAGGTTAATTAGGCTATTATGAAAAAATAACATTTGTGTGTATTTCTGCTCTTTGTCCGATCTGCTTTTGCCTTGATTTTCTCTCTCACTTTTATCATGATTGCAGACACCGTTGGTTGGGTAATACATGAAGCACAGAGCACCTTCATACAAAGTCGATACAAACTCGATATGCTGCATGCTGCAAAACACTCGCAGGAGACTTGTTTTACAAATACTCAGCAGTGTGTGTTGAATTTCTAGGGTGTATGACTACCAGCGTGTGCCAGCATCCCTGCCTCCTCTGCCCCAGGGACCCAGTCTTGCCAAGCGATCCCGTTCCTCCTCTTATTCCTCTGGGCACAGACGCATTCGAGACAGAACTCACTCCAAAAGCACCAGAGCCCACTCCACTAGTTCATCCACGGCCAAGTGTGAGTAACACGCACCGGCTCTAATTCACATGTGACTCAATTAAGGCTGCACTACGCCTTAATTGTGATGCTGTAGTATTTTGGTATAAAATCACTTCACTAAGTCACGCAACGCAAGCTACCTTTCTTCTATCACAGCCAGTAAGATGGTGGGGTTTTTTTTAATGAAATTGTCAGTGCAGAACCAATAGTGAATATGTATGCTGTTTCAGTACCCACCATCTTCCACACATTGACTGGTGTGCTGTGGTACCCCATTCAAATCTCTCCCTAAAGATATTTCAGGGTTTTGTATGCTTTTCCATTCCCATGCATTGAATTCTCTTTCTGTGTCCTTACAGTGGGCATGGAGGAGTTGCAGGTGATTAAGAGGGAGCTGACTCTGATAAAGACACAGATCGATGGGCTGCTTGACAGTCTTGACAGGATGGACACACAGAAGAATGACCACAAAGGTGAGAAATCCATTCAGAAAGACAGCGGACGGGTATGAGATCGAATCATAGATAATCTATTAGCACACCAAAAGCACATTGAATGCCGACTTCAGTGAAATCACACGTTCAGATTTCCGCTTCATTAGCTCCGCCAGTCACACTGCCAATGAAAACGATTCAGGTTCATCTGTATTGCAGGGACACTAGGGCGTATTTTGCCTGAGAAATCACTTATTTAATTCCAGGTGATGATGAGGTCAAATGAGGTGCGTTGTCTGCATACATGGTTGTGAGCAAAGTGTGGAACATGCTGAACAATGAGATTGAAAGTAGCTGACTGAGAATTAGCTTTTGAAAAAAATGTGGAACTGAGAACAATATGAGGAGGGAAGTATAGGAGCTGCTGCTGCCCTCATGTGGTCATTTGAACACAACACTGTTATGTGCCTGCCAACAAGTAATAGCAATAGTCCCTGAGGAGTGGTATTGAGAGGAGAAACCTTCATTATCCCTTCTAAGAAAATGGGTTTTACAACAGTCCTAATCAATCTGATCATGAATTAAAACAAAGACATGTTACAGCGCTACATCTGCTCCAACCTCCCTCCCTCCGAGTACTAGAACCTATGTTACATTACTCTTGTTTGAGATTTTGTTGAATAAGTTAAAAAAAACAGTGCTTTAATCTTTGTGGGAAGCTCCACGTTTTTTGTTGCTATTTTTGTCTTTATTTAGACAGTTAACAGTAGAGAGGGAGACAGGAAAGATTGGGTGAGAGAGGAGGGATGAGATTCGACAAAAGGTCCCGGGTTGGATTCAAACCCAGGATATCACACACGCATACATGGTGCACACCTTAGACCACTGAGCCACCAGGAGACCGAACACTTGATTTTAACATATCATCAGACTGAATATAGCCGTTGACAGTGTACTGAAAAAGGGAATGCGTCTTTAAAAGAAGTGTGTGTGTGTGTGTGTGTGTGTGCACGATTGTGTGTTGAATCTGACTTTGAATATCCTTGGGCGATTGATAGCTCTCATCTTCATATTAATTTATCCCAGGATCTACTTGATTCCCCTGCCTCTCACTGTCAACCATTGCTGTCTCTCACCTCTCTCTTTCTATCTCATCTGTCCCTCATTCTGTCATTCTCGCTCTGCCTGTCAACTGATGCAGAGTCAGTGAAATGTGCTCAGACCTTTCTGTCCTTGACCTACAGTAAACATATATTTACTTAATGTTCCTCTCCAAAGTAAAGGGAACCCAAGCCTCATGTGTCTGAGTGTGTGCCCCTGTGTGGTAGGCTCTCCCCTGAGGGAGGACAGTCCAGCCGGCTCACCGTACCCTCTCTCGGCCAGCAGCCCTGAGCACTCCCTCTCCTCCCTCTCTCCACCCAGCTCCCGCCATCGAATCCAGAGGGAGAGCCCTGAACTGAGGGAGGCCATTGATGATGACCACCACACGGTAAATGGACATCACGAATATGTGTGCATTTATTTTTCAAGTGCATTAGCGAGTGATGTCTCTTTTTGTACGTAGCGATAGTGAGTCTAGTTCTGATTCTTGTTTTCACTTCGATTTAGCATTATTATTTGTTATTCATTGACAAAATCAATCAACACAAACCTGAAAACAGTCAGTTTCTCCTCGATACAAAAGTATTTTTCTCAAAAAACCATGTATATGAATCAATTGAATGACACATTGCTGTTTCTTGGTAGCCACAGAAAACATGAGCATCAGTTACAGCGGTTAAATGAACTGCCATTATAAACAGTAGTCCCAGTAAACTGCATGGTGCTATAAATGAATCCAAACTAGGAATTATTGGGCTCAATTCACCACAAACTTCCAGTAGAGAAATGAGAACAGGCTGAGTAGAGTGGGAGGTCACACATTAAAAGCAGGGAATCGGGGAAAAAAAAAAAAAAAGCCGACAGAAAGCAGCTCAAAGAGACCAGAGAGCATGGCACCAGAGATCATTATCGAAATTTGAAAATGATATCAGTTTAAGAAAATTCTACTTGGGTTGGGTCTACTTGAGTTGATTTCATGAGGATTTTGCGTTTAATATTCATGTAGAAATATCGTGAGGCTGAGTATGGATATGAAATGACTTTTTAGACGTCAGTACTGTGAAACCAATCTGTACTTGCCAGATGAAATTTTACTTACTCATCCCAGGCTTGCAGTTTGATGAATTGTCTCTTTGTTTTTACTCACTGTTCTGTCCGTCTGTGTGTGTGTCTGTCTGTCTGTCACAGATGAGCAATCACAGCTCTGACCTTGATGAAGAAATGTGAGGATGGAATAGGAGAATACAGAGAAGACATGGATTGAGTGCCAGACACAGAGGAAGAGAACAGCCACCATACCAACCCAACACCCATATCAGAGGCTCCACTCCCTCCAATAGGGTGTACATATCACACAATACAATACATTCAGCTGTATCGCAGCGTCACAATTTCCATGACCAGTCTTCAAAGTAAAACAAAAACACGGGCTCATATTTTCTTTCCTAAACATACATACATATTGTCTCCCTCTCCTCACGTTCTCATTTCCTCCTTTCTGATCAAATAAGTGATGTATAAAGGCACACTAAGTACAGGTACGGCTAATTGGGAATAAAATTGCTCTTGTCTATCTGCCACCTCATGTACACACACCCACAAATGTTATCCACAGAGTAATTATAAATGACAGCTGGAATCTGGGAAGTGAAATTCATTTTTCTTAATCCTGTCTAAGCAGGCAGTATGTTTACATGCACACCAATATTCCAGTATTATACCAAATAAAAGATAATACTCTGAATAAAACAATGTAAGCAGCTTATTCTGGTTATCTTACCCATATTAATGCTTTTTTTCTGCCTAGGCATATTCTGAAAACACGCAGTACATGCCAATATTAGACAATGCCTGTCAGTCACAGTAGTTTGCAACATTTAGGTGCCGTCCAACAGTATTTATGTCAGCCCTTTACTTTTAGCGTGCTTTCAGGTAACCTCCACTAGTTTCTTGCAGGAAAGTGACAGCAAAGCTATACAACATTAGAGGAAGATCAATGCGTTTTCTCTACTGTTTCAATAAATGGATTGAATTTCCATCTAAGGGTACATAATTATATGCAAAGCACATTTAATCAGACTATGCACAAACTGTATAGAAACAGAAATATTAAATATGTTTTTTTTTAAACCATGTAAACAGCTTACTTATAGTAGTAATAGTACTGTTTTTTTCAGAATAAGGGTATAACTGGAATATTGTGTGCATACTGTATACTGTTTTGGCTGTAAAAGAAACATATTTATACTCCCCGTCCACTTTATTAGGTACTCCTGCTCGTTAACGCAGATAGCCTGCTCCTCCAAACAGCGAATCATGTGGCTGCAACTTAATATATAAAGCATGCCGACATGGTGAAGTGGTTTAGTTTTTTGTTCTACCAAACATTAGAATGGGCAAGATGCTGATCTAAGAGACTTTGACCGTGGTATGACTGTTGGTTCCAGCATCTCAGAAACAGCTGCCCTCCTGGGATCTTCACCACTACAGTCTCTAGAGTTTACAGAGAATGGTGCGAGAAACAAAAACAGTTCTGTGGCCAAAAACACCTTGTTAATGAGAGAGGTCAGAGGAGAATGGGCAGACTTGTTCAAGCTAACAGAAAGGCCACAAACACTCAAATAACATCTCTTTACAACAGTGGTGTGCAGAAGGACACCTTGTTGAATCCATGCCACGAAGAGTTCAGGCTGTTCTGGAGGCAAAAGGGGTCCTACCTGGTACTAGATAGGTGTACCTAATAAAGTGGCTGGTGAGTGTATATGGATTTCATAAAGCATTCTAGCTGGAGAAAGCCATAGACACTCAAATTGTATTTTTTTAAGAGAGCTTTTCAATGACACTCAAGTCACTATATTACTTTTTGCCTGCCCTTTAGATATCATAATCTTAATTTGTCTTTTCAAATTATATGAATCCTTGAGATATTTGACAAAATCACACCCTAATCATTCAATAGCAAATGAGGTCATTTCCTACGTGCGAGTACCAGTGTGCCATTTCCCTGAACATGATCTACTCAGAAACATGTTATACAAACAACCTGGTTATATCACGTTTCTCATGAATACAAGCATTTAAACTTATTGGAGGACTATTATATCCCTTTCTCTTCCACTATGGATCTGGCACTTTAAGATGTGGAGAGGCACAGGTCAATGTGTAATATTGTGTATTATTGTAAACTTTCCTGTAATTGGTCAGCTGTCTGATTTTGCTTTAGGACTTCTCATTTGTTCTTTTTTAAGAGAAGAAAACAATGATGTTATTATAATTCTAATGGTGTTAGATGTTTTTGTTTGCGTTCTTAAGACAAGCCAAGTGGAAACACTCAATGTCACAGTAGTAAAAGTATTTTCATATTGACTACGAATACCTGGGAGTGTGTTTTTTTTAGGATGCAGAAAGACGAATCAAGACAGCAGAGGCAACAGGGAGCAGAGGGAGAGAGACACACAGAGAGACAGACTCGTTGTAAACTCTGTAATAATAGTCATACAAAACAACAATGGACAAAATGTCCTCATCTAATAATGCCAAAGACCAAACTATCATCTATTACAGAGCAAATTATTTCATAGCAGCTCTGGCTCTCACTAATAATAAAGGAAATAAAGGAACTACTTCCTGACCAGGGCTGTTCTACTTTATTCTTTCTACTTTTTTGTAGATTGCCAACTTTGTCTGCCCAACTATGAAATGTAATAGTTGACAGTTAATCATGTTTGTCATTTTGCATTCAGCTCCAAAAACAAAAGCAGTTTTAGACAAATTTAGACAAAACTCAAACTCAAAAAGCTAAATAAGTATGTTACATTCCACAGAAAGGGCATCTATTAGGGACCATTGGGTTAACAACAGATATGTACAGCATTTACAGCAACAGCACCATGCAAGATTCTCCACTGGAAATCGCCTGATCTTTAGTTCAAAGATTTATCTAAAACCCCTTACTTTTACATTTGCACACTACCTTACGCTTCACTGTATACAAATCTAGTTAATATGCATTGTTTAATGCAATCAACAGTCATGTTGGGAGAGAGGAGAGCCAGAGAGATTAAGATATTGAGACCAAAAAGGGACAAAGGGGTCTACATCATTGGCAATCAGTTGGTCAAACAAACAATATTTCTGTCACTGTATGACTATATGACAATATTTTGGTGTAGAATGAGACTTTATTGGGTGTGATTTTGAGATAAGATAAGATTTTTTAAGATAAACAAAATTGTATTGGGTGAAAAAAAAAGACATGACACCCAATTTTACAAGAGCTACACAACTAGAAAAATTATTGCTCTGACTGACAGTGATAATATAACAGTAACTGATCAGCTAGCAAGGAAAGAAAAAACAATCTAAACTGATGGTAGGTTCAAATTGCCAGATTATCCTGGGGGAATGATTTTCATGGATTAAGTTTTATGCATGATCAATAAAATCAGCCTAAAAAAGCCTAATTCCCCTTCCACATCAGGTTATAAACTGGATGGAATATTTCAGCATCAATATTATTGCGATATGATGAGCAACACACATTATACATAACTATGAGACACATTCTTGTCACTGAGAAAACAAACAATGTGCCATATAGTTTGGTGAGTGAGAAGTGTAGGAATACTGAATGGATTTTGATCGAGAGGAAAACCACAGCAGTGATTTGAAAAAGGGAATCCAGTCCACTAAACGTATTTTGGTATAGTCACCATGTTTAAATGTATCATTTGCGATCTAAAGACAAACGACAGCTAAATCTGAGGTTGTTGTTTTAGCCCAAAAGGCTTCCTCATATTTGAAAACTGACCTTCATTCTTGTAGGTTGGGAAATCTGAGGTCATTACCCCAGCTGTCAAATATACCAATTTTTGTAAAAAATAAAATGCTAAATTGCTTTTATTCCATTAATTGTGCTGCATGTGTCTCAGTCTCAGTGTAATCCACTTGATCGTTTGATCGTTTCCAGCATGTTCAAAGTATTGAAAGCAAAGTGTGACAAAAGCAGATCTTACACAACCACTGTTCTATTGACAATGAAAAGATAAGCACGTGCACTGAATGACATGCTGAACAGCACAGCAGGGTGAGGGTAATACATCAAATCTGATGCTGTTAAATTTACCATAAAATTACATTTTTCAGTTAAGATTGCGGGCCTAGTTTGGATTTTGTTAATTTGTGCACATGAGTGCTCACAGGCTGCAACAGTTAAAGAGTCATATTTTGTCTGCAAGTAAGGTAAGCATATAACTTTAATACACTGTTTAATGTCGGAGGCTAAATGCAATGTTATGTTGAATATACATATACACACACACACACACACACACACACACACAGACACAACGCACAGTGTAGTATATGTAACCAGTAATACACCATCTCATCTCTGTGTGCATGGCTGACAACTGAGAGGGCCAGTGGAAACGCCAACATCATTTATTGTAAAACTACAGCGTCAGTAAATTAATATTCGTTTCTTAAGAAATGTTCGGTCTGTAAAATGTAAGTCATGTAAATCACAAACCAATTTGGTATGTTTATTGTTGTTTGAATTCGGGAGCACATATTTTCTGGTGACCGTTTCGCCTTTTTAGCCAAAATCCGCACGCCACATTTTATACACATTTCGAGCAAGTCTGATTCTGAATATCCTGCAGCGCTGGAAGTGGAACTGTTTTTGTAAGGAACCAGCGCGCCACACAATTTAGCCTCCCTCGATTAGCCTCTCAGCGGCTAATATTTTGTCTCTTAATAGTCGTCCTAGTATGTTAACTGAAAATATCTACACAGCTTTTGTCCACGCAGAGGTTTCCGCGACATTCTATGGATGAATTGGGTTTGTGGTGCTTTGGACAACAAGAAAAAACTTTTTGACTGTTGTATGATACCTACTGTAGGGAATTGCTGACCCGACGCATAAGCCAAAAAACATTTCCCTTCCTTGTTTGCTTCTGCGTCGTGTGGCCGAGGGAGCGTCTTTACGTACTGCCGCCAGTAGCAGCGCGCCATACACCATCGAGTTCAGTCGCGCTGTCGTCATCAGGTGAGCAGGCCGGGCGCGGGCGAGCCTGCAAAGCAGGAACGGCCAGTTTTTTGGGTCCGTTGAACAGAGCAGAGAATCAGAGTTGAGACGTGCTTTATCATTATTATAAAGCCAGGATATGTCATTCAGAACCAATATTAGATTGTTTTTCATTGATCTGAAGCATCTCTCTTGCAACAAGTCGCAGGAAAGCTATAAAATATAAATGTATAGAGAAATTAGGTATTCTACTTTGTTCTACTATTCTGGTATTCTACACTTTTTGTTTGTGTGTATATGTGTATTATGTGTATTATGTGTTCATTTATATGTTTAAAAAAGTTTTCTTTATGTTTTCCCTTTTACTGTATTGTCTTTTCTGTCACCTGTTTGTGTGTAAATGTATACAAAATTGTCATGTCATGTAGCAAAAGCATTTATGTATCACATTGTCAGACTGTATTCCTGTATAGTGAGTGTCTTTACCTCCTGTGGAGGAAAATAACTCAAATTCAATTTCCCCCTTAGTCTTATAATGTCCTTTCTACCAAGCCACACAGTGTAGACCAACTTCATGAATAGCATATTGTGATGTCTACATAACAACAAAGTCCTATCTGCAGCCATCTGTTATATACAGCCTGCAGAACTGGTGGACTAAAGTTAACTCTTATTATAGTTAATTAGTAGAATCAGGCAATGAAAATCATCTTTGTATCTTTGTATAATCATTTGCAATGTTCAGGATATTTTGATAGTAACACATAGTGTGTTTATGACATTAAAACATTACAGGAACAGATTAATTTGCCATCAAAGTATGAGTACCTATTGGAGCTGGATCAGCACTGATCCGATACTTACAGATACTATTGGTGCACCTGTAGTTTTTGGACTTGTGTGAAGTAATAGTTCTTGTATGAAATCAGAAGTGCCCCAGGTCTTCAGATGAACCTCCATTCACCTTATTTTGGACCGTTTGAGGTTAAGTGTGGCAGGGGCTTAGTGAAGACACTTATCTGCACATGCTTGGCTATAAGAGCAGTTCACATTGAAGTAACGTCATCATTGAATACAGATTCCTTTGTTAATGTTCTTCATAGCTAAAGTTGTGCTAAAGAAACTGAGAATGAGAATGGCTAAAACTGAGAATGGCTATGGAAAGTTGGAATCATGTCATGGCATGTTTGCCACCTGCACAGTTTCAAAAGGACATGCATCAGAAGTGGTCAGGCAACTTCATCCCTGGAGACATTGTGCTCATAGCTGTCTCAGCACCTTGCAACTCATGGTTAACAGGGAAGGTTGTTGAAGCTGTCCCAGACAGGAAATGACAGATCAAGTGCAGATCAAGACTAAAACTGCTAAAAAGCTGTCTGGACTGGCTTATCATTAACATTTGCCAGGAGTCCTGAGAAGTTTCAGCTGACTACCTTTTGCTGACCTTGACACACTGACATGGACATTAACCTGACTTACAGAGTGGTGGTGAATATCACCCTCAACCTAGGCTAAGTGCTAGTAACACTGGCCTAGAGAATAAAGAAGCAATCAAGACAAGAAAAAATAATAATTTAACTATGTCTTTACTTGTCTTGTTGTCTCCTAAATAATGTGTAATTAATATTGTGGTATAATAATTACAAAATTTAGGAGGCATGTATGTACTTATTGTGTATTTGTATTGCTCACTCCCTCGCTCTCACTTTTGGTAACATCATTTGGGGTTGGGGTGGTAGCAGTGAAATTATATATCACCTGTTCACCTGTACTTGGGTTGGGTTGAGTAGGGAGCCCATATTTTCTGTTGACGGCTTCGCTTTTTTGCCAAACTCTGCATGCCATATTTTATGCACAGCATTTCAAGAAAGTCTGATTTTGTAACCTGATGCTTTGTGACTGTTTTTGGAACCAGTGTGTCACACAGCTTAGCCTCCTTTGACTCTCAGTGGCTAATAGTTTGTCTCTTGATAGTCATTATGAATGGAGTAGCTTAAAAACCAAAAAACGCCTCCTTGTTTGTCTCTAAGGGATGTTTTTATTTACTCAAAGTTTGACTAAACTGCCAAAAATCATAGAAATCCCATGAAAATTCAGTTATAAAGTGTAATGTTGCTTATTTTAACTGTTTGGGGAGTTTATACCCAAGATCCCTTTATACCAGTGCTTTGTTGTTCTTATGGTTCTCTTTGTTGTCCTCTAGAGTGCAGCAATGGCAGGTCCAAGTAGTCCCCTGACCACCCACATCTTGAACACTGGAATGGGAGTCCCTGGCTCCAACATGGCCCTCAGCCTCTATCGACAGGACCCTTCCACTGCTGTCTGGAATCTGATCACCACTGGGTAAAACCTAAGAACAAAAGCTATATTGCCACATTGTGGTTACCACTGATAATATTTGGAGAACTACAATTGTCACTATTGGAAAATTCACAATTTCTTTCCTGTGAAGAATTTAAAATGTTTCAAATCATGTCCTCCCTCCACAGGACCACTAATGAGGATGGACGTTGTCCAGGGCTCATCACCAGAGAAATGTTTACATCTGGTGTGTACAAAATGCACTTTGAGACTGCTCAGTATTGGGAGAGTATGGGGGAGACCTGCTTTTATCCATATGTTGAGGTGAGGAATGGTTCACATCTTAACATGGTCAGCTGTCATCCAGTAAACAAATTATTCAATCAGACTTCATTGTGTTCTTATATTTGTCTATTAAAAGGTAGCCCAGCAGCTAATTGTTGCTAATCTTGCTTGTTATGTTATTATATTTTTAAACTGAACTTAGCATTGCAATGCTTATTCACAATTAATAATTTTGAAGATTGAAGTAAATCTAGTTGTTGGTTTCTTCTTTGCAGATTGTCTTCACTATAAATGACCCCAGTCAAAAGTTCCATGTTCCCCTGCTCCTCAGTCGTTTCTCTTACAGTACTTACAGAGGGAGCTAGAGATCAAGTGTCATGAACCTCTTTAAGGCTACCTCTCTCAATTAGCTGTCACTAATATATCAGGGGTAGAGAGGCAACTACACCAGTTACAAATAATGCTGTGTATTTGAGATGACCAAGTTATATTAAGGATATATAATTATAAGGATGTTATAATCAATACAATAGGCTATGCACTTAAGCAAACCATTTATTCCAATTTATAGACTGTAATTTCAATGCTACAAACATTGTTGATGTTTATTTAAAAATGTGTAAAATTATGATTGTTTTTAAATATGTCAGTGTCTAACTTCACAGTAAAAATCTCACCAACTAGTCTTTTTTTCAAAGAAATCTGTAATGTATATTTTACACTATATGTAACATAGTGAACATATTTATAAGAATATACATTGTAACCGTAGCAGTGTGAACTTGCAAGTCCTTTCCATGGGCTATTTCTGGGCTGATATAGGATAGCATTGTATGTATTTGATCCATAAATAAATTAAATTAATCGATCCATAACGTATTGGCTGTTGGCATTGTCTTTATACTCCAGACTCTGTGCTCGATTGCTTCAACCCTGGATGTTGGTTGGATGTTTTTGATGGCGATTACTCTCTCCTGAGCTAGCTACGGCCTTGCAGGTGTTGGGCCGAAAATCGAATGAGTGCCGAAAATCGGACCCCCTTCCTATCTGTGGTTTCGTAATCTGAAAATGTATATAATAATTGATAAAATATATCAATTTAATGTTTTTGTGGACACTACTAATCAATGCCCTTAATTATAAAGCTTTGCGAAAACATTTTCTTCAATAATAATAATAATAATAATAATATTGTATCTATCTTTCTCTACCACCTCAAATCAACTATTATTAACTGATGTTGCCGCCCTACTCTGTATGTAAAAAGTATGACCAATTTTGGCAGTGTACATACACTTAAGGAGGCACAGATACTTATGGAAATACAAACATCCTGCTCGCCGAAAATTGATTCAGAATATTAAACGACAGATTGCGGGGGGGAGGGGGGTCACTTTTCGGCAGTCACTCAATTGTCGGCACGACACCCCAGCCAGGAGTTTTTTGTGCATATAGTAACGTTGTCTTGCCCCTTGAACGTTTAATTTTGTAGTTCTTATCTTGAATTTAGTTTTATACACAATGGCAGACGACGAGTTAGAAGCAATCAGGCGGCAAAGAATGGCGGAGCTGCAGGCAAAGCAAGGGGTAAGGAGAAAACATGATCTGAAAAAGCGTGTTTTTACCCACCATATAAGGAGGTGCTCCGTTAATACATGCTGCTAGCTAGTCTAGCTGGCTAAATGCTAAGGTAAAGTAACCAAACTACCGCAACTCCCTACAATTAACATGATTACACCAAGCCAGTTTGGTGTAATCAACCAACTTTATCTATAATATAATACCTATCCCACTCCCAAAATGTCCACCCAAGTTGTAAGCAATAGCAAGACGCTAACACGTTAAGCTAACACACTCAGCTAACGTTAGCTGAGCAACATTTACCAACGGGGTGTGCACAACTACCTGTGTTATTGATTAAAACAGGCGGACTATGGGTGTGGTTGGGGTATTTCCGTGTTATTATTATTATTATTATTATTATTTCATTGTCTACACTAAAAGAGGGCAGACCAGCGTTGAGAGACAATTTTGAACATCCCAATCCTCTACAACTGCAACATCAGCACAATATTTCTTAACTAGGTCGTAATGCTACAACGTAATGCAGTAATAGGTGGGTATCTGACTGTAGGGTTAATTAATGTCTAAATATTTGATTACAAATTTAACTCTATTTAGTCCGGTTTCAATCAATTTAATGATTGAATGTTGTATGTAATGATTGTATGTAATGTTATTGATTGCAGGCACACGCCCAAGCCTTTCATCTACATCTCCTCAGCTTTCACTTGTCAAGCCAAAACAATCACTTTCACAGTTTTGAATTCAGAATTTGCAGAGTTTGCAACAGTTTTAGAAAATATTGCAGTGAATGTGCTGCCTATGTAAGACTGACACACCATGTCGTTTAGCAAATGAATCACCAGTTAAGAAGTGTGAAGATACATTGACATTTTATCAAACCTTTACAACATGAGTCTGGAGGTCTCCCTTGCTGACCTGGTCCCATCTGTTAATGCATAAAGGCCCAGACACACCAAGCCGACAAAGAACTAGTGGTGGCCAAGGCTGACTGTCAGACCGCTTCGCATCGCCTCACGTCGCCTGTAAAAGTTGCACTTGAACACAACTCAAAGTCTACAGCCGTTGGCCAGCTGACATGCATGTACGTTCCTTGCCTGCGTGAGAGGGAATAACTCTCCATACCAGGAGGTGGTGTTGGTCTGTATTCGTAATTCAAAAAAACCCCGGAAGGCCCAGGTTCTTGGAAATACAAACAAACAAAATAGCATTCGCTCGCCACTTAAACAGTTTTGTTATACTAACTGAGAATATGTCTGATATAAAGTTGCAACTGGCACTGGCGTTGTCAGTTGCCTTCTGTGTGTGCCCTCTTGAGAGGGTTTGCTTGCTTTGCTCACTTCCGTTTCTCTTCTCGTGCACTGATTTGCTTAAACTGAACAGTCAATCAGAGAGCTCTCTCTCACCGACGGCCTCCACCGCCGATTCAACAGGCTCATCCGGCTGAAAAGACGCCGATGAGGGCCAACATCGCGTGACACACCGCTAAAACTACGGCCACAGACGCTCAACGACAGACGACAGTTGGCTTGGTGTGTCTGACTCTAAGAGTTTTGCTGTGCTGGGTTGTGTTGAACCTGTGTCAGACCAGGGGGGTGTTCCACAAAGCGAGTTTACCACCTTAGCCAGGCTTATTTCACTTTGTCTGAATGAAATAAGCCTGGCTAAGGTGGTAAGCTTGCTTTGTGGAACACCCCCCTGGTCCTAAAAGAGTTGGTTTCAGTGGAGGTTCATAAACACCCACCTGAACATTGAGACACCCACCTGTCTCAATGTTGCCTAAATTCCTCAGAGTTTATGCGCACATTTGTTCCTGGTATTTCATCAAATTAGGTCTAAGCACCCTTTCCTATCACACGCTTTAGATTTAGTGGTATCAAATCTCTTCAGTTACCAATCATTCAGAACTTTCCAGAGACTAGGTGTTTTCCGACTGCAAGAACTAGAACCTTTTGGCAATGTGGTGTTGATCCACCACAAAATAAAAAGTTGATCAATGTAGAGAAATTGACCTAAATCGATCTCTTACGCTGTGCCTGAGGTGCATCTCGTTATGTTCTCTATCACGCTGGAGACTACTCTTGCGCCATTCACTCAGCTGTTGCTTGTAAACACACTGCATGCACATGCCCTTATGAGACAGACCAGTAGCACGGCACTCCTAGGGGAGTACCTAGAGTACTTAGGTATGACAATGCTTTCTCACCTATCCTTTCAGGATTCTTCAAATGAGCAGCAAGGACAGGAGGCCAAACAAAGGTAAGCTATATCATTCCTTCATTAAAGCCACTGTTCTCTTGGCCTGGCAGATAAAAATGTATTTTTTCCTGTTTACCTAATGAAATTGGTCTCTGATCCAAACAGCTGGTAATGATGATGTGGTAATGTTGTGGTGCTAACTCTTCACAGAGAAACAGATATGAGGAACTCTATATTGGCTCAAGTCCTAGACCAGTCTGCCCGTGCCAGATGTAAGTGTGTTCTCATTTTTTGATTATTTAGCTTATTAAAGGAGAACGCCTTGGAAATAAATGCAGTTCTTGTGGGAATACAACATGTTAGAAAATGCACTGTAACCTGTACAATGCAAATACTCTGCTAAGTAGCATTATCACTGTATAAAGCCAAATCAGCCCTAGGGCAGTATGAATGTAGTGCAGAATCACAAGAAAATTTCCAGCATAACTAAATGCACTATTATATTATATAGTGTAATTTGTGTGAACGGTAAGTGCTTTGAATATATGTCTTGTAAGTAAACCTGTAAGTTTTGCAAAAATTTGCCAATGTTTCCTTCAAACCACATTGTGTGGTGTAGTTACCTAATCAATACCACCTGCTTATAAACACAAGGTGGTACAAGGTGGTCTTCTTCTCTTTTCAGTGAGCAATCTTGCTTTGGTGAAACCAGAGAAGGCCAAAGCAGTTGAAAACTATCTCATTCAAATGGCTCGTTTTGGAAAGTTAGGAGGAAAGGTGAGAGAATGACCTGATTCTTAAAATATGTTGTTGATATTCTACCATATAACTTTAGTGTAATGAATGGGTTCCCCCCTCTGTCAGATTTCAGAGACAGGCTTGATCGAGATCCTAGAAAAAGTCAGTCAGCAAACAGAGAAAAAGACAACTGTCACAGTAAGTTCTACTGGAATGCCAAAGTCATTTGATCCATTGTCGTCGACTTATCCATCTTACATCATGTGACGCTCTCTGCTTTTCAGTTCAACAGACGGAAGGTGATGGACTCGGATGAGGAGGACGATTACTAGCACTCGAAACAGGAGCCCTGAAGCAAGCCAGACGGGTTAACAGCAGAATTCGGAAGAGGATATACTTTGGTGGAACTGTTCATTTCATCTGTTCAAGTGATTTTTCCTTTAGTTGAATCCTGAGATGCCACACTAGTTTCTGTGTGGTTCTGGAAACTACATACCAAGAAGAACAAAGGGGTGGGGTGACATTGACATTGCAGCAATTAGTAGGGGAGGTACAACATACACAATGCAAATATAGGTGTACTTTTGCAGTCTCTTGCAAGGTGCCGCAAACTTGCAGTGCTTGTGTTTACCCCAGTTCTGACAGACCCCAAACAATATTTTACCCTCATAGTTCTTCTCTATAGCTACATACTCATTTCTCTTTATTTTCATTATGGTTGACTTTTGTTTTTCAAATGCAAGAAGCTGGACAAAATGCAAAACAGATACTACTGCAGAAGCATTTTATCTAGACTGATTTGTGAATACTGTACCTTATCCTCCATTCAGTGCTAGAATCTCATCAACTTTGGATTGACTTTGATATGTTCTTTTTTGCTGGCACTTAAAGTGAAGGTTTACATTTAAAAAACAATAAAAAGCTGTATGTTCAAATGTTTGTTTTGACATTATCCTCACCCCTTCAGTAACAGTCTGCTTACTGCTTACTTACTGTTTTTTACATGAACCACAATTTGAATTTTAATTCAACAAATGCAGTTTGTTACTGAGTTGTATATGTAATTGTATCTATCCAACTTTAGAAACAAAACAAATGAGAAACAGAAGCCATAAGACTTATGCAATAAGAAAAAAGTATTTTTCTTTCTCTCAAAAATCAGGCTAATCGTGTCTGTTCAATCAATACAGTAGGGCATCTACACACAATGTGGGACCATCCCCGGACCATCCCCGACAGTGCCTCATTTTCGCACGACTGTGGTCAGATGATCTCTCATTGGCTATCGCGGTTCATTGAAGAAGAAGGCGTGGCTCTGATTGGTGGTTGGTTTAGCCACATGTTCAAGCCCAGCCAATAGGGAGAAGCGCTAAGATTGTGGGCAGACATTACTGTAGTTAGCCAAACCATAGCTAGTGAATACGAGACTAGCCTTGGAAGGTGTATTTAGGATTATTCAGGTATCTTGATCAACAAAACAATACTTTTTTTATCGTCTGAAATAGACAAGCATGCCTGAACACAATGTCGACAAGCCAAACATGGCTACATGCACCGCTCCAGTGAATATAGCTGTCATCAAATACTGTGAGTATCATCTAACGTTAGTCACATTTAAGCCTTGTGCAGGAGGTGACCTGTATGGTTTAGGGCAAATCAAATAAGGATATTAGATTGTGTACGGTAACATTCTAACTAGTTCATCAACTAGTCATCTAGATATCAAGAATAGACCAGTGTAAAGTGTAAGCTCCTAATAAAACCTGCTATTACTTCTCAGGGGGGAAGAGGAATGAAGAATTGATTCTACCCATCAACTCTTCTTTGAGTGTCACGCTGCATCAAGACCAGGTATAAAACCGAGCAGCAGAGTCAGTCATTAAAACATGTTTGTCAGCATCAAGACTTGTTTTTATTAATTTTGTGTGCAAATGACGGCTGTCAGGCTAATAGCAGAGCTAGCGTCCTCAACGTCCGTTAGGGTTTTCAAAATAAAATCCCTCTTTTGGATTAACATTAATTTAACATTTGTGAGAATTGTACTTAAAATACTCCTAAAACGAAACTGTTAATGTAGATAATCCTGCGATCCTCGCATTCACATCATGAACGCAGTCTTGCAAAATAGTTTATACTGGTAAACTTTGTACTGCAACTGTGCTGTATTTAAAGTTGTTGTTTTTCTCAAATCTGAAGCGATATTACTGATAGATATGGATTGACGTAGGTCTGCCTTTGTCCCCTTCTTTACATTTAGCTGAAAACAACCACAACAGTTGCATCTAGCAGATCATTTCAGGAGGATCGTATATGGCTCAATGGCAAAGAGGAGGATATAAGCCATCCAAGACTACAGTCCTGTCTGAGAGAGAGTGAGTCTCTATGTGTTTTTGTTCATAAGAGACACAAACCAAGAGCAGCAAAATAGAAGGGGGATAAAGAACGTAGGCCAATGTATATCATTTTCTTATGTTGTGATGTGCTACCTTAGTTCGGCGACTAGCAAGGAAGAGATACAGTGATGGGGTCCCTGGCATGGATGTGACTGGTTTGTCTCATAAAGTCCACATCTGCTCTGTCAACAACTTCCCCACTGCTGCTGGGCTGGCCTCCTCTGCTGCTGGCTTTGCTTGCCTAGGTAAGTGAATGTATGAGTGTGCGAGTGTGATGTGTGTGTTTGCTGTAAGCTGTTGTCCCGATGCATGACAGAATATATACTGACACTTCAGTACCAGTATAAAATCATGATAAGCCCAACGGTTGCTTTTCACATTACAATAAGATCAAAGTTTGAACTGTATGAAGTTGCCGGAGTCAGCTGATACCTTACTATACTACCTTACTGTAGCACACAGCACGACATGACTTAGGTGATGAGTTTTGGTTTATGAAATGCCAAATATTAAAAGTAATAATTTTAATGATCTACTAAAATGAGTGTTAGAGAGTTCTACTATAAAATAAAACTCTGTGAAAACATGGTTTCCCTCTCTCTCCATCTCATCTTATTTCATCTTGCCTCACTCTGTTGCAGTCTACACGCTAGCTCGGGTGTTTGGGGTGGAAGGGGAGTTGTCTGGGATTGCTAGGCAAGGCTCTGGCAGTGCGTGTAGGAGCATGTATGGGGGATTTGTCCAGTGGATCATGGGACACCAAGATGACGGCAAGGACAGTCTAGCCCAGCAGGTGGAGCCAGAGACTCATTGGCCTGAGCTCAGAGTCCTTGTACTAGTGGTAGGTGTGTGTGTGTGTGTGTGATGAGAGAGTGTTGGCACTTCTGCGCTCTAGTATGAAAGTGAGTACATCACATACTTAAAATATTTTTTTAAATAAAGTCTGAAGTGCTGTATTGTGTTTGTTATAGGCCAGTGCTGAGCGGAAGCCAGTAGGCAGCACGTCTGGCATGCAAACCAGTGTCGAAACGAGCTGCCTCCTAAAGGTACTTCATGATTCACCATATCTACACTGTGATTACCGACTAACATTCAGTGCTGTCAAACTATTGGGCATTATGATGCTTTACACTGCATTTGTACACAACTGACTTTCTGAAGCCGGATGCCTCTTTGAAGCTGATTGAGTGTCAGTAACCCCAGGGCTTGTGCCCATCCTCTGTGTGTGTAGCACCGGGCTGAGACTGTTGTCCCAGTCCGAATGGAGAAGATGATCGAAGCGGTGCACAGGAAGGACTTTGCTACATTTGCTGAACTAACCATGAAGGACAGTAACCAGTTCCATGCCACCTGCCTTGACACTTACCCTCCTATCTTCTACCTCAGTGATGTGTCTCGTCAAGTCATCAGCTTGGTGCATCGCTATAACAAGCACTACAGGGAGACGAGGGTGAGCAACTCTGTGGTTCTGTTCTTGAAAAACAATGTAAAGACAACACATTTCATTATTGGTTTCATTTCTGTGCTGTGTTAACCCACTGTCTTCATAGTGTCACAGTTGACAACTGTTTATTTGCCTTTTTTAAAGTTGCTATTTCTATTCATCCCTTGGGGTGTGTATCTGTCTTTTACACTGTATGTTTAGCTGCGGCTTATTTCCTTCTGTTTTGCTAGTATTGATTGCGAGTTCTTTCAGGGGTCGGTGTTGCAGCTGTCATGTAATTGAATTTCTGAGATGGCGTAATGAAGATGTGAAACTTGTGGGGTTGTTTTAAAACTGGGGAACAGAAAATGTGTCTAGTTGCACAGAATGGATTCATAACCTGAATAGTCTTATTCAGGCTTTCATTAATTTCACTTTCTAAGAAAGTTCTCTCTATTTATTTGTTTCCCTCTAGGTGGCCTACACTTTTGATGCAGGGCCAAATGCTGTGATCTACACTCTACAGGAACACATTGCTGAGTTTCTCCAGGTGGTCCACCATGTCTTCCCCCCAGAGACCAACGGAGGACAGTGAGTTGACATTCACCAGACCTACACAGCTTTTATGCAGAGTCCTCTGTAAGGTTTTGGTGGTATGCAAACTAGTAGGTTCATCTGAAACCTACATTCGATAGACAGGTAGACAAATGCATCTGACCTTGTGGCTTGAACTACGTCCAGATAAACTTTGTTACAGTATTTAATGTTTAGGTCTGTTTTTCTCTCAACCCCCTCGTAACAGTGAGATGGTCTCTCCCTCCTCTGCAGGTTTGTAACGGGTCTTCCAGTTAACCATGCTGTCCTTTCTGAGGAACTGAAGCAGGCTGTTGGTCTAGAGCCCATGCCAAAAGGAATTAGCTACATTATCAGTACCAAGGTACTCACTCACTCACTCACTCACTCACTCACTCACTCACTCACTCACAAGTATCACAAGATAAGTCCACTCTACTATCTCCACTCCTTGTTTTGTTGTCCTTTTTTGTTTAAGTTGTAACTCAATTTTATTTTTGTCTCTATATTGGTGTTTTTTTTGTGCAGCAGTTGTCTTGTGACTTCTTATACTAAATGGGCATTGTCTCTTCCTTGCTGATATCTATTGTTTCACCACTGTTGGGACTGTTATTTATTTTCCTTATCTTCAAGTAATTCATGTGGCTTGTCGGGTCTGTCTTTGGGCTACGTAATATGGAAAAAATATGATATGTCAATTATTTTGTCAGATTGCAATGCAACGTGCAGTTTAATCATCTAAAGTTGTCTATGCATTTCCTTCTGACATGGTTTATGTCACATTTAGTTGCCCTATTACAGTAGAATATTATGGTGCATGTTGTGATATTGGTTCCTGCTCTGCTAATGTAATCTTAGACAGTTAATCCATCTTTGTTATAAACAGTATTTCTGGGCTCAAATGTGGCACATCTGCCACATCCTCCCAGTCACATATTACCCCTATTAATTGCATATAATGTAAAACAGAATTACAGCCCATATTACAGCCTTTGCACTATAAAAACACATATAATGTAGTTTCATCCAGTTTCAGAGTTCAAGGTATTGTGTATGTACTGGAATCTCCTGACCACCTTAAAATAAATTTTTGCCAGACTGTCATCAGAACATACTTTTAATTCAATTGGTTAGATGAAAACGTGCAAATGAACACAGACATACTTAACAAAAGATGAGTCTATTCTTTGGTAGTAATCTTGATCCTTTCTTGTTTTGTGTCCAAGGCTGGACCAGGCCCTCGTGTTGTGGAGGATCCCAACCAGCATCTGCTTGGGCTCTGACGGGCTGCCTAAGAATATCTGAGGCCCTGTGGGATGGGAACCCCAGTTAGCAGAGATATAATGTATTAGACATATTTAACTAGGTTTCTATAAATCTGAGTAAAACCAGACACCTTTCTTACCTTTGTTGATTGATGCTCCGATTTCTCTCCATCTGTATTTCTGTCTTTTATATCTCTTTACATATTGCTACTTCTCCATTCGCTCTACATGCCTATATTTATCAATCTTTTGAATAAACAAATGGAAAGTGAAAGTAGTATGACATGTATGAATGATCCACTAAGTCTCCAGAGGTAGGGTTGACTAATAGCCAGAAGGTTGCTGGTTTCATCCTGACATCAATACAGGAAGCATTCTCTGTGTGTGCTGGTGACTGAAGCGTATCCACCAACGCTGCCAATGTGCCCTTGAGCAAGGCACTGAACTGTAAAAACTGCAGTCTGACCTGTTTGAGGTAATGCATGCATAGGAGGGACATGAAAATACATAT
This sequence comes from Hoplostethus mediterraneus, assembly GCA_034670385.1. Classification (NCBI taxonomy): domain Eukaryota; kingdom Metazoa; phylum Chordata; class Actinopteri; order Trachichthyiformes; family Trachichthyidae; genus Hoplostethus; species Hoplostethus mediterraneus. The sequence continues at coordinate 2,180,031 of JAXDDW010000071.1, forward strand.
TCCAGTTACCTGGTGTAAAATGGCCAATTTAGTAATTGATATAATGTTCTTCTTGTGATGAATGTGTTTTATTAAGAGTTTTCAAATGTATAACAATTGTGTATAATTTAATAAAATATATTTTAGTCACATAATTGACGTCAAGTCTTGTTCTGCGGGCGGTCATTTGGAGATAGTCTAAGTCTTTGCCAATGTCAAATTAGAGTTGAATCTTGTAAGCTACACTGAGGTATGGTTCTGTATTAGACATATTTTAGACATATATTCTGTGTGTGTGCTGAGGTAGGGTTCTGTATTAGACATATTTTAGACATATTCTGTGTGTGTGCTGAGGTAGGGTTCTGTGAGTGGAGGTCTGCAGCTGGAACCTTTTGGGTTTTTCCGCCCCTCCTCTTTCATTGCGGTCCCTCACAACTCGGAAATGACGAGCGGTGTAAAGCGGGGACTGGCCAACAGGTCGGCCTGCCTCCCGCACACATATTTGTTCCTTATACACCTTCTTCCTCATAACAGTGATAAAAGTTGACAGTGCGTCGGAGTTTGAGAAGTGAGCGCGCGGCTGTTGAGGTTGCTAACACTATGGGGAAGATAGAGTGGGCTATGTGGGCCAATGAGCAAGCACTGGCTTCCGGACTCAGTGAGTACAAAACTTTAGTCTCTTTACACATAACGCATTTAGTGAATGGGTAATTCACAGGGACGTATGTTTAGAGCTGCATTCACTCTTTTGTTTATGGAATATAATGTTATTGTTTATTGTTTATTGTTTATTGTTTATTTTCATTTCAGCACTTAAAAGATTTGGGTCGTTTCGGCCAACTGTAATTTAAGACCAGTCATCTCAAAAAGTGTTTTATAACTTGACTTATTTTGGTTTCTTGTGTTCTTGTGATGAATGGTTGGGTTTTTTTTTTACCTTCCTGCTTCTATCTTTCAGTTCTCCTTACTGGTGGCATAGTGGGGGTGGCTGGAAATTTCAGAGGCTGGCAGTTTGCTGCTTATGGAATGTATCCTTTGTTCTCCACCAACTACAACACTTCTTTAACTGAAGATACAACAGGCAAATGTTCAACATCTTTGAGCAAATTGTATAGCTAAACATTTTTTCTGTTGTTGCATATATCTGAGAGTCCCAAAATACAATCCTGTGTTGGGGAAGTATTAATAAAAATAAAAGTACAGATTTGATTTTGATGATTCAAATGTAGAGTAGGGGAGAAATCAAAACATTTTCTGTAGCTAATACAATTTTAGAAGTATAACACAAAAAAACATTCTGTCTCAATGATGCTCAAAACTAGCTTTAAACTACTATATACTAAAGACTAAAATACATCTACTTCCATTTGGATACAGGAATCATGGCATCTTCACCATGATGAATCACTTGACATAACAACAATTATGACCTGATGCACCATTTTCTCCATGTGCTCTCCTCCATCACAGATTCAGGGAAATTAATTATTCTTCCTAATAATTTTGGGTGGCTACATTGTCATAATAGAGAAACCTGTAAGCTATAACGGCCTTGACAGATACTCAGAGCTGCTGGGTTGTTTGTGTGTCTACTGGAGTACCCAAGAAGCAAGAGGAGCAAGGGCACCAGTATGGAGAGGACGTAAGTCATGCCATATGTATTGTAGAACATGCAGTAGTACGGACAATTTCTGTCATCACCAAAATGTTTTTCAGTCAAAACAAGCTTGTATCCATCATTGTTTCTTTCTTTGTTTTTGTTTTTTTCCAGAGGTCAATACTGTTTCACTGTGTGTGTGAAATCATTCGGGCCACTGACCAGGAACTACTATGTCAGAGCATTTTTGCATGCAGCGTGAGTTCATCATGCCCTGTCAGTGTCTTTTGCTGGACAGCATTCTTAACATTCACCCTGTCTCTGTCTTTTTGTCTTTTGTTCCCCACAACACACACCCATCCCCATTCCTCTGCATTACTTCCATTGTTTTTTACTTAATTACTTTCTCTCCCTCTCCCTCTCTCAGACTCTGTGTTCCTGGGGGTTTCATGCTCGCTACTGTCCTTGGGTGTGTCTGCCTGGGCATTGCCAGCCTCATCTACCTTGGGGTAAGTTAGTAGTTTTTACGTTACACATTAGCAACAGTGAGTCAATTGTTAGCTAAAGGAGGCCATGAACTGTTGATAGAAACAAGGAAATGGCAACAAGGAAGTATTGGTTCCATTTCTGGTATCTCTATTGAGACATGGCTCTGTAGTTATGAAATCTTACCAGTCAGAGGTGTGACTCAGGTATTTTCAACTGTTCTAGGTTCAACAACCAAGATAAGATCATAGGCTTTCCAGGCAGAACACTTTGAATGATTATGGTTTTGGGCATAACTGTGAATCTATATTGATTATGTCTTACTCATCATCCCTCAATGAGTTTGAAACACACCCACATACCTTATCCAAGAGGAGATCTGTTATTTTGTTAAGAAATGGGCAGCCATAACAATAATAATAATAGTAAGAATAACTGTGTGTTTAGGCAGAACAGCCAACCTGAACACCTACTTGTGTTCCTTGTCGTCTTCTCACTTTCTAGGCAGCAATCCGAGGTGAACATTGGGAGCCCATTGTTCCATGGAAGGAGACCCGAAAGCCAGTTGGAGAGAGCATCAAGAACCCTCCTCAAAATCCTCCCCCGAGACCACCTGCAGAGATGCGCAGGAAACGGATGGATGACCTAGAGGGAGCTGCCTATGTGAACCCCATCAGTGTCACGGCCAACGAGTATTAAGTGACAAGTCGTGTATCTCTCTCCCCGCCCCGCCTGACATCTCATGTGCCACCCACGTCCCTCAAAACCAAAACAGGGACGGTCCTCACACTTAAACCTTCAGAGAAATATGTTGCAAAAATGGTCTCTTCACAGCAAGTGAGAAATGAGTGTGGTAAATTGTTGGTAGATAATCTGATGTAGTGCGGAGAGTAAATGTCATGTTTTATTTGTAAAGAGGGAAAGTTGTATTCAGTTTTTGCACAGCTGCATGTTGTAAATGGAACGCTGGCCTCTATGTTACATTTGTGATGCACACAACAAGCTGGCTTGACTCTTGAATCTCTAGTATCTCTAGTTCCAACTGGAAGTTACTGGCTGCTAACTGCTAACTGCATGTTAAAGCTGTTGGGTGGAAACAAAATACATCAGAACCTATCGATGTCTACGCAGAATGAGGGTTTAGGGTGAGGTCAGTATTTTTGAGGACATACTAACGAAGTCAGACTTTGCTATGCAAAGCTTTTACTGCTGTAATGAATATCTTAGTCAATCCACTTAATGTTTTCTACTCCATTCCAAAGAAATTGTTGCTATTTTTCAGTCATATTGGAAAAAGAAGGGTGAATCCTGAAACCTCGGGAAATATCTGACTATAACCACTTTAAGTTGGACCTGTTACTTATACAATCTTAGCAGGTCATGAAATAATTTTATGTTGTATATCGTATGTACGTGCACTGTGTTCTGTTGCTCAAGGTCTTGAAACTGTCTGATTATTTTTTTTCTTAAAGCCAAATGATTACAATGCTGTAGGCTATATAAATGTCCAATCTTTTGCAAGGATTAAACTGATATGGTGATATATATATTAAAAATTGTATATCATCAAGTCAACGCTGTCTACCTTTTTGTACTCTGTAATCTGTGAAAGCTGCAGTGAAATTTACTTCATCTTGCCATTCTGCCAAGAGCAAAACTGGGGGGGAAACACTGAATCTTTGTATTTTTTGAAAATAAACCCTTTGTGAACCCTGAAACTTCATTATTTGTTATTGATTTATTTGTAGACTTGAGTGTGTGATACTTTGTCATATGTCTGGTTTTACAAGTTCCTTTTGGAAGGTGAAATAGTGGTGAAATTCACAACTTCCTTCTATTGCAAACACATTGAATTTCAATACACTGGATTTCCCTCTCTCTCACTCTCTCTGTCATGCTGCCCTCCATTGTTGTCTTATGAAGGAAAGAGTTGACTTAATACATCTAACTGTTGCTTGTTAGACAAGTTCTGCTTGTTGGTGACTTGGAGATACTATTTCTCCTTGTTGCTCCTCCTTGCCACAGTTGACCTGTTCAGCAGAATAAAGGGGAGCAATTTTTAGTTGGTGTGGAAACCACAGAGGTACACCTCCTTATAGGGTGAGCAACAGCACCAATAATAATATGTAATAGTGCTTCTAGTTTTCAACAAGACTTTGATGTTAGATTGTAGTGTATCATATGAATAGTTCCAAGAATATATCCTGTAGTTCCTTATCACAATCATATTAGTAATCAGTGACTAAAACAATAAGATCTGACATGTATTCTCTAACTAGTTCACTGGTGAGATCTTGACCCTAAATTAAAGGCTTGCCATTATTGTTCGGGCTGTTATACTTAAGCTACTGCTGCCACCTCCTGCTGGATGAAAGAACCACAATGGTGCAAGCTATTACCAGTAAGGACAGTGATAAGATTAGGTTTTAATGAATAATATTGTTGAATGAAATAGAAAGAAATATTAAATAGACTACTAATTTATTTGTGTCAGAAGAAGAAGAGCAACAACAACAATAAGATGATGAAGTAGAAAAAGAAAAGAAAAGGAAGGGAAGAGGAAGTTTGAGGTGGATGGTGGATGGGAGTTTATGGTGTGACGAGTCCTACACTACTGATCCCTAAGGAGGCGCCATGGCTGCTTGCATCTCTAGTAATAGATATGTACTTCCTGGAGTTAAGACAGAGAGAGAGAGAGGTGACCCGCCTTCTACAACCATGTTGAATTACAGTATCCAGAGTTTTTAGAAATATACACAGATGGGTCTAAGTAGCCAAACAAGGAACTCACAGGAGCTACATTTGTGAATAGGGCATTATTTTAGTTTATCAAACAAACAGTATTGTTTTTCAGAATTTAGATAAACTGGTCCACACTCCGGACCACAAGATGGCGGAAATGTACTTGATGCTAGTTGCCAACCCCCGATAAAACTCAAAATAAAGAAGAAGAAGGATTTTCAGCCAATGACAGTTACTCTAACTCTTGCGTGCTCGCGCAAATTGTCAACATTGCTTTCGGTACCGTCAGCTAACCGACTATTGTAAGGTTAGCTACTAGCTAGCTAGCTAACGTTAGCTAAATATTACTCGTAAATAGCGACGTGTGTAGCCCATGACCAGGGACAATGTCGAGCCGGGCTCTGCGAAGGCTCAGGGGGAAACAGCGAGGTCAAGAGGCTTTGGACCTCGGGGATCAGGGTGATGGTCAGCAGCAGCAGGCTGCGGAGGTCGAGGAAGAAGAGCTGGACGCTGCTACTCTCCAGTCAAATAAGAATAGCAGTAGCCGAAAAGCAAAGAAGAATAAGGCGCAGAAAAACCGTAGCAACATTTATGAACTGGTAAGTTATGAATTTGTAACATCATGAAATCTGTTACTCGGGTATACAACGTCATTGCTCCTTTATAACATAACGTGTTATCTCAAGCTAGCTATGTGTTAGCCCCTTGCCTCGGCCAGTGGCTCGACCACTCTCAACTTAGTCAAGCCTACTCATCTCATAGGTATGAGAAAGAGACCATGAGGATGACATTTGGTTTTGTATTAAAATAACTACGACATAGACAGTCACTTTACTTTTAGTTTATATCTTATTCTACATAACTGAATAGTAAGCACTCCAACACTATGACAGTGTTGCTTAACTAACACCAACACAGGTAAGAGGAACATTAACGTTAATTCAGAGTTGGCTGTTGCTCCATGAGAAACATTAATGTGTTATAACGGGTGTGGAGGGATCACTATAGTTAAAAATCACCCACCACTAACCTCACAATACAGCAAAGTAAAATGTAGACTGCACACATACATGGTTCACAATTACTTGTCATACTGCAGTATGAACAGTAACAACAATACTGCACAGCATACATGACCAGGCATATAACATGGACTTGGCAGCTTGGCAGCCCCGTTGGTCAAGGCATTTCAAAAGATAGCAGCTGATGGCAACAACAGTAATCAATCATAGTAGAGTTCTACATTGACATGTTAACATTCATGAATGTTAACAGCATTAATGGACCTGAAACCATGAGGCCTTTGCTCAACTACGGTCATTCATAACAACTGCCCATCATGCAACAAACCAGTTTGGCCTTGCCTCTTGCCCAGTTAGCTCAGTGAACACAGTTCAGCACTGCCAGCCATGAATATAGCATTTTATACTTATTGTTTGATATGACCTTATTGTTTGTTATGATTGTTAGGTTCTTGCAGTTTAACTCTCTATAAAAACAAGTTTAACAAACTCTAGAATGCAACACTGATCATCACCACCAAAAATGTGATTACTTTACTGTGTAGCAATCTAAGCTATAAATCTGAACTTGTTGCAGCTCTTTAACCAACAATATTTCTTACTAATGGCTGAAATGCATTTTTAACAGATATGTGATGCAGAGAATGAAGCAGAGAAATGTTCAGCTGATGAAGATGCAGACAAGCCAGATGGGAATGATGATGTTGGCAAGGGGGATAGTGATAACAGAGATACTGAGAAGATTGGTCAAAAGCAAGAGGAAAGGTCTACACAGGTAAAGATAAACAAAGTGAGAGAGTGAGGAGGATGTCTGCCTGTGTTCCTTTAACTATACATTCAGTTCTGTTCTAAATGTGAATATAAGTTTTCTTCTTTCTTTTCGTTATCAGTCTTTGTCTGGAGACAAAGTTAAAAAGAAGAAGAAAAAGAAGAAGAAAAAGATTACTTCAGAAGACCCACAGGTAAAATTATTGAGTAGGGATTTTAGATCTGTCTTGGCAATACAGCTGCACAACTGTGGCTAAAATGATAATCCCCAGTATTTTGTTAGATATTGTGATCTCAATTATGTTTATGAGTTAATCCTGTGATTTTTTCATTGTTTTTCGGATGGCAGTATAATGTAAGTACATTCAGTTTTGTTCCCGAGGCTTACTGTCTTGGGATTATTGTTTTATCTTTGCAAAAATACTGTAATGTTACATTTAGCAAGCCAGATGCCTTTCAATTCAACCTTTCAACTCTTTATATTTGTATTGCTAGCTGACAGCAACTATAGTAACATTAGTAGCTTAAAATACCAACAAGGTGTTTATTATCTTTTTGACTATGACTTTTGTCTGTCAGTTTTGCTTAGATAGCTACAGATGTTTTGTTTCGACCTGTCAAGCTAGCATGATTTCTGATTTGCTGAAATTGGCTAATCTACTAGCCATATTACATTTTATGGTAACGTTGGGTAACTCCCATGGATGCTGGTCATTTTTGGAACCATGAAACCTGATCAGTATTGCCTCCTTTACTGTGTTTAACAGTGAACTGATTGGTGTTACATAACTACATAATGAAGTAAGGGAAGAGGATACACTCTGTGCTTACACTCTGTGCTTATTCTCCCATATTGCATTACACCTATAGAAACTGCAGCCAATCTGCCAACCTAACTGGTCGCTTAACAACCCTTAGCTGATCACTTACTTACAGTCCCATTTGGTCTTTTTGGTGCATATGTGGCATTTGTAAGTAATTAAGTATTTGTAAGTAAGCCAAGTAGCAAACATTTAGAGAGTTAACAACCAAGGCTGGTAAGATGTTACTTTTTAGAGCCGTTTTCATACACACTGCAAACAATTGCACCATGAAAAGTGATGTGTTGTTTCACTTAATGTGCTCTTATTTTGTTAATTGACTCCTCTGTTTGGTTTCAGGAGGATGTTGCAGATGATGATATTGATGCATTGCTGGAGACCCTAGAGCAATCCAATGGTCTAACCTTGCAGAATGAGGGTTGTGGGGGCTCAGACAGCAGGCCTGCGATATATGTGGAGCACAGGTGAGGATCACCACAGTTCTTCGTCAGATAAGAGCGCTGCATTTTTGTCTTATAGTTTTTTTGTTTGTCTGTTCTGTGTCATTTTTATTTCCAAACTTTAATGGACCAGCAAAAAAGAATGAAAAGGTGCTGCCGCTACCCTCTTTGGCTGACCAGTACATTACTTCTAATACAGTGGAGAGTTATGATTTCAATATTAACAGTATGTACTGCTTGCCGCCATTTTGTTTTGTTGATATCAAAATAATGCTGTGCTAGTCTGAGTTTGTGCAGACTGTGAAAACAAAAAAGTGAAAGGAGTAAGATGTTTCTATGCCACAGTTGTCGGAGTAAGCCGTGCATCGTAACTTAACTGAGTTATTCTATGCATTGTTCAAAACCAGTTTACGTAAGTTAGGAATGGAATTCTCTGTGCATATCAATGTAGACACTATTATTGAAGTGGTTTGGTCCAACTTTCTCACTTCAGATCACTCACAATATTGCCTACAATTCCATAATTTCCTGAGCACATAAACCATTAAAAGATATCGGCAAAGCACCTGGGTACCTGCATGGCACAGCTAACTTTCTAGAGTTACTAGCAGTCTCTCCATAGGCCTGTAAAAGTTAGCATTTCCCACCATTTAGGTCAATTGACAGTGGGGACAGCCAAATATGCTAAAGTTGACTTTGCTAACATCAAAACAGGCTAACAAAAATGCAACATAGATGTTTTGATTTTGTTCACTGATAATCTAAAACTATAAGGTTTGGTGTGGAATCTGTGAGCGTGAGACCTGTGCGTGTGTAGCCCAGTAGACTGTACCCTACTGGTGTGGTTTTTTTCCACTTAGCCCGGCCTCTCCCTGTGTATCAAATTTGCCACCCAGTATAGTTATCAGCTAACATTTCAGGATTTTCTTATTTCATTTGAGTGGCAGAGTGTTATAAAGGCTGACATGCAGTGTGCATTCCATCTAAATAGCATAGACCTAATGTGTTTGCTTAATTGGTCCATATTACTGTATCCTTTAGCTTCTCATGACTTGAAAAAATACCTTTACCGTTGTTTATTCATTAGGAATCTGAATCCAGAGACAGAGCTGAAGAGATATTTTGGGGCTCGAGCTGTTCTTGGAGATCAAAGGTAAAAGGGGCATTTTTTTGTATGATTGTTTGGATTTAATTGTCCCAGGGCCTTTGTAAATATGTTTGCATGTTTATACATTGTTTTTTGACAGACCTCGACAGAGACACAGACAGTTCCACCGTAGCACCTGGATGACGATTCCTAAAGAAACATGGCCTCGCTTCAGCCGGCCAGGTAACCTCTGCTTTACAATCATTTGAGTTTGTACCATGTTAATTCAGGGTTTTCATTTTTAGCTGATGACTAGTTTTTGCCACCTGAGATGATAAGTGTCCTCTGTAAATCTTATGAGCTGTACTTAACTATTTTTTGCAAAATGGTCAAATATAAACACATTTGTGTTTTTAGATCTATACCTCCATATAGGTGTACTTTGTATCATTTAGTTAGTGGGTGCGGCTCCCCGCTGTCATCTCTCAGTAGCCTTTCTCTGACGTTTGGACAAATCACAGTATTCCGAAGACACCATTTTGTTATGGCAGTTCATCTCACTGTAACATCACCATTAAGAATAGTGGTTTCTTATGTGTGACAGTTTTACAAGAACTAGGGAAAACCAGAACTATCAGTTTTATATTCTAACTTTTGTAGCTGTATCTTTTGTACGCTATGGCTTGGATTGCTAGGGCTTGGATGTGAATTAAATGTCTCATTGAATCATCTTTTTATGAAGTTTAGCCTGCAAAATTAAATATCACACCTTCACCTTGTACATGCTTTACCTGTTTGATGGTTGTTGATGGTTGCTGACATTTCCCTGCAGGAATCTCGATGACCCTACTCCAGTCAAAGGATGGCCTGCAGTACTTCACTTTTGAGCATAGTCGGGACTATCAACAAGTACAGTTCAAGTTCCTGGATGCTGTGGAGTCCATGGATCCCAACAACATTGTGGTAAAAGTTCATCCTCTGCATCGTGACACTTATGTTGATAGTCAGTTTACTAGGAGTGAAACATCAAACACCTGCATCTCAAGCAGGGTTTCCTGCAGTGCTTTATAGACAAGGCAGGCCGCCTTAGCAAGAATTGTCGGCCAATTAGGACACAGTTCCCTGATTCTATACACAAAATATCATTGGGGGGAAGGTGACATGCTTCTATAAAACATGTTTGTGACTTTATAACACTGAAAACATTTTCTCCACTCCAATCTCTTTCTCCCTCACCCTCTTCCCTTCTCTTTGTTCCTCTAGGCCCTACTACAGATGAACCCCTATCATATTGATTCCCTGCTACAGCTCTCTGATGTCTGCCGCATACAGGAGGATCAGGAGATGGCCAGGGACCTCATTGGTGAGGATCAGTCACTACTTTTAGACATTACTTTAATTCTAACCTAGGACCGGATGGAGGATTTGTTTCAGGGCCCAGCAATGACCCATCTGTCAAATCTGTAAGAAATGTCTAATCAGCATATCCAGAGAAGAGGCTACAGGTTACATGGAATACCCCAGTAGATAACATGCCTGGGTTAAATTAGGATTATTCTGCGCTGTCAAACTTTTATCTCCTGCCATTTCTGTCTCTATCTGAAAAAAAACTAGTATCTAAGGAATAAGGACTGCCAAAAACTGGTTTGGGCTGTATGGATATTGGTTACTCTAGATGTTATAGACCTGTTCTGTAGCTCTGTGTGCGACCCCCATCATCCTGACAAACATGTGACTTCCCGTTTAGTAGCTACACTGGCCTCATGAAAGCAATTGGATGCTCAGCCTTTAGAATAATCTGTGCTTACTGACTGACTGTCTTGTTCCCTACCAGTGTATTAATCAATGAAAAAGCATTATAATCTCATTGTGTAGTTTATCACAACACAGCTTTTCTAGTTTTTAATGAGAATAGACAGGTTTGAAAGCTTTTACATATATGTGTACCTATCTCTCTTTGGCATCAACTTCTTACTGACATTATATTTGCTGGCCTCAGTGAAACAAGGTTGTAAACAGGTATTTAAAAGGGAGAGGAGGTATCTAACCCAGGAGTCTGGAACAATAACTAAGTTCAGCTAACAATTCAGCTGGACAATTTATCATTGTGACTAATAATCATGACTAATCATGATTAATAATCATGATCAGATTAATCATGATTAATAAGTGATTGTGTTTCTGACTTCCTAGTCTGTAAAAAGTGATGGTACCACTTCTTTCTTCAACATGTTACTAGTAAACATTTACCAGTAAATTCAAGTGTTTGTTGATGCCAGTTGCAAACTAGTAAACTCAAAATTGATGTCACTTTTTTGATGCCAGTTGCTGAAATCCTCCTTCCAACTCCTGGTTTATAGCTTTGCTCAGCTCACCCCATTGTCTTCATTGCCATTAGGCAACAACATTGCTTTTGTGTTGTGTTGATGTGTACGTAAATAATTTGCATTTTATTTCTTACTCAGAGAGGGCCTTGTACAGCTTTGAGTGTGCTTTCCACCCATTATTCAGTCTGACCTCAGGGACCTGCCGACTTGATTATCTCAGACCAGAGAACAGGTAGGTCCTTTTAATCATCTTCTATCAGTTGGACTTTAGAGGAATGTTTCTAAATTAAATTTTGTCTGTATCATTATGTGCTAGTAAAGAACGACACACATGATCTGTTTGCAGGGCATTTTATTTGGCTCTTTTTAAGCACATGCTGTTCCTGGAGAAGAGAGGATGCCCACGAACAGCTTTGGAGTACTGCAGACTGATCCTAAGGTACACAGGGATACCCGCACCTGAGATTGGGAATGACAGGCTGGAGAGAATAAAGAAAAATATAATGACTGTAAAATGTTCCATGAGGGATTTATAAATCAACCCGATAGCCTTCTCCATTCAAAAACTGACCAATAACCTCAAATACAGTCCACACAACTTGACAACTGTTCTAAGGACCTGAGTCCTTAGTTTCTTTATCTTGTTCTTCTTAATTGAATAAACGATTGCTTGTTCCTGTTAATGAAATTAATTTAATCCAAAAACATTTATATTCTAGCCAAACTTAAACTCAACTGTGCTGCCATTATCTCACCTTACCTCCAATTTGCAGGCAAACAGCCAAGAAAGAAGGCAGGTAGAGCAGATCCCCTTTTTTACGGTCTTGTGTCCATTATACTGTGATCATAATATATGGTCATGGTTTAATGAAAACTCTAAAGTGGATAAACTGGCTTCAGTGCCCGATATAGTCAAGTGGCTAAGTCCCCCGCCTTTGGAACCACCTTTATGCCTCCACTGGCCAAGAATCAAATCGTGCATGGCCTCTCCTCCTTTAGTTTATATTATGCCAGTTCTGTTCAGGCAGAGAGGAAATGTGTCCATTTCTCACGTGGGCTTCTATCCAAAATCCCAAACGTATGCTATGCTATTGAATGTCTTAAAGTTCATCCTTTATCTATATTAGAAGTTCTACAATAATCAAGCACAACTGTACATTACCTATACTGTTATGTGACGTATATGACCAACATAATGTAGATGACCAGAACATCCAGAAAGGGTCAATTTAAGTACTTTGACCTCATTAGAGAGCATAAAACCTACTGAGGCTTGTTGGTGAAGAGACCATTTACAGCAGGCTTAGACACATGGAAGGCTACTAAGCACACACTGCTCCTATCAGTCTACCTTAGCCTTAAGTTTTATAGCTTATCCAAGTAGTGCTCATGGTATATCTGATTTTCATCAAACTCTGGCTTCCTGACCTTCTGACAGCTGTGTTCTGGTCTTTTTGTAAGCAGTAGTGCTTTAATACACTCTGACGGCTGTTCCCTTCCAACCGACTGTGTTTAAATCACTGCCAGTTTAACATGGCTGGATGATTGATTGCAGAATCATTAGAAGCTTGAAGCAGTGAGAGCATATGATATACGCTCTTTATGTTTTCAGTCCAGTGTTTTTACATCAAGGAACCAGTAATTGTATTGTCTCTCTTATAGTCTTTTGGATCCAAAAGTTATTCAGTGTCACTGTCAGGCACATTGCAGCCATGGCTTGTGAAGGGTATATTAGAAAATGTTAAATGTATTTGCAGTGGTCTGTCTGTTTTCTGGTCAGGTATTAATCTTTTGTTCGGTCTTCTCTGTAATCTCTTTGTCAGTTTGGACCCAGACTCTGACCCACTTTGCATGCTGCTGCTCATTGATTTCCTGACACTGCGCTCCAGAGAGTACCACTCTCTCCTCCGCTTATACCAGGACTGGGAGGTGAAGTTGTGTCTGTGTCTGCGCACATACATGTGTTTCTGGCCAGAAGTTACTTCGGGTTCTTCTTTTGGTGTTTTCCTGCCAAAACTAAGCTTGCTGTCTAAAACAAAATTGATTTGTTTTTGTCTCCCAGGAGCACAGAAATCTGTCCCAGCTGCCAAACTTTGCGTTCTCTGTGGCACTCAGCCATTTCCATCTCAGCCAGCAAGAAGACATGGATGCTGAGGAAAGTGACAAACACAGACACAAGGCTGACGTGCTGCTGCAGAACGCTCTCATCATGTTCCCTGGAGGTTAGACAAGCAACTACCAGTGCCTGAATATTTAAACTTGACTACCCCACTATCATTTGGCATGGCTTATTGCATGAATAAAACATTTCCACAAATGGTAGTGCTCTCTTGGTAGACCTTGAGTTAGTTGCAGAAAAGTATTTCACATGTTGAGTGTGCTGTCTGTGTGTTTTCTTCAGTGTTGATGCCTTTGTTGGATCTGTGTACCGTGCAGCCAGATGCCGCAGTCTCATCACATGCCTTCTTTGGCCCAAAGAGTCAGATGGGGTAATATATTGTGCCTGTGAAATGAACCAAGCATTTATTGCAGTGAAATTCAAATCCATTGTATTACTATAGCATAGAAATTAAGACATTAATTAACTAAGACTAAGACAAATGCATAAATCTTCATCCCTTTAGGCAGTCTCCAGCCCTGGCTGAGCTGATCGGTCTGTATGCGGGGAGGACTCATACCCTGTGGAGAGAGGGAGCCGTAATGCTCTGGCTGGAAGAGTGTGTGACGGAGGTGTTGTGTCGAGTCGATACCAACGACCCTCTGGTGGAGGACTGCGAAGACAAGTAAGATCCCAATGAGCTGCTCTGCTTCCTCTAGTCCACATTTCTGTGTAGGCCAGCTAAGCAGAACTTTGGTCTTCCAGCGGTAGTTTCTAGGATGAAGACGTTCATTAATGATTAATGAAAGATAGTTTACTCAATCATAGAGACTTTTAGTTGAACCTGGGCAGTACATTGAGGGGGAATATACAGACGGGTGACAAATTAAAGGAAAACCATCATAAAGTGTCTTAGTAAGGGCCACCACGAGCCGCCAGAACAGCTTAACAGTGACAGTAACATTGAGCCTTGGCATAGATTCTCCAAGTCTGGAACTCTACTGGAGGGAGGAAACACCATTCTTCCAAAAGATGATGTTTTGATGATGGTGGTAGAGAGTGCTGTCTAACACGTTTGTCTAAGATCTCCCATAGGTGTTTAATTGGGTTGAGATCATCATTTTACATTATCCGTTTAAACCAAACCATCTATTTACATTTTGCTCAAGGACATAAGACGCATAACCAATCTGCAGATCTAAATCAGCATGAACCACATGACTGATGACGTATTAGGTTTTCTGGAAACTCACAATAAAAAGCCTATGTTGACTACACATGCACAGCTTAGATTTACCCTTAGGTCAAGATATGACACTTGATTAATTTTGATTTATCTGTTATTGGTTTAAGCTTTTAAACAAACTGTTGATAACTGGTGAAGAGATGGTGTAGTGAGTAAGACCCGTTCTTCTGGAACCACATGCCTGTTGACAAACTCTTTCCTGTCTTCTTCTCAACATTTCTACAGTCTCAATAAAGAAAAAATGGATTGGGCCTGCCCACTCTTCTTCAAAAATAATAATGAAGACAATTGTTCACAAAGTTCACCCGTAACATGTTATTCCGTCCTAGGAGAAAGCAGAGGTACCAGAGTGCACCCCGGAACATCCATCGCCACGTCCTGCTGTCTGAGATCAAAGAAGCCACCGCCACTCTGCCTCTAGTGAGAGACACAATCAGCAGCCACACCCACATCCACAATGTCCTCAATGCAATCATCTGTAAACACATGTTAGAGATTTCAATGCCAATTTTTCGTGGCAAATCTAATTCTTAACAATTATTTTCTCTATTCTAAGATTATAATACAACTATAGCCTCATGCATTTCAAATAGGATGGCTTCTCTGTTTTCGACCACCGGTGCTTTCCGAAAACGCCCTCCCAAAAGTTGACAAATCTGCTGCCGGACAAATTGGACAAAAATCCACAGATAAATAGGGAGGGATTTACAAATGTCAGGTGGTCTACAAACAATTGTTTTGTGATCCACAAATGTAATGTTCTGGAAATACAAATATAAATACACAGATTTGTACCTTTTGTTCCTTTTGTAAAATCCTTTACATGTGTATTTCACATTAGTTATGTCATTCAAATGTATTTGGATTTCATACATAGTTGTGGATTGTCTCCTGTGGGTAACATATGTTAAAGTCCAATAAAGACTTCCATAGCATGTCTCACTACTGGTCACAGTTCACTGGGAGAGAGGCAGAGCTCCTACATCCCATATGAACTTGGGCTATGGTCATAATTACATGAATATGAAGTAGCAAACATAACACTTTTATTGTTGAAGGTTTTAAGGTCCTTAAGTGAAGATGACCATGATGATCAACTCTGCATCTCCCAAGAGGCCTCTCCAAGCTTGCTTATTTGTTTTTCCCTTTAGGAGGTGACCACTCAGCCTGTAATGGGCTTCGACCCTCTCCCTCCACTGGACTCTGTGATGTCTTACACCCGACCAGAGAGGTAAAGGATGACCTGCAGATCTCAGTATAGAAAATTGCATTGTAAAGTACAATCGTCTAATATATTGTATAAATACATTGTGTTGAGAAAAGGAAATTAATTTACTTTTACACTTGAATAATATTTGTGTGTGTGCGTGCGTGTGTGTGTGTGGCCATTCTGTGCATGTCTGTAGGCAGCGCGTTGGAGCCACCAATGAGAGCACATTGTCACTGTTTTTCCGCTCTTTGCTGCCAAACTTCAACCTACAGGTGAGTTGAATGGAGCAGGACGAGTGGGGTTGGCAAAATTCATGACTAGATAGGGAGTTGACACATATTACAAGTTGTCTTGAACTAATAAACATCAAACTATTTTTTTGTACATAGAAATGCTAGCTGTTGTAGTCCTCTGACAGCCTTTTTTCAGTATAGCAGTGCTGTCTGTAAGAAAAAGATCTCTATTTTAAGAAGGTTGCACTCCTCAGGCCAACAAGGCTACTAAGACAAGATACTGGGTATTCAACCAAATCTTCTTTAAAGGGCCTCAGAGGTACATCCATGCAGCAGCAGGGCCCTCCAGGGCTGTGACGATGAAAAATATTAAAATATCTTAGCACACATCCTCAATTGATACAGACATTGCCTTAGGGGAAGACAAATTAATAATTTCTAAACTGTGAAGGCATATGACCTTTTTTACACATAGCCATGTAAAAACAGTTTTATGTCACCCACCATTTCCACTGGGTTATGGCACAACTCAACAATGACAACATTCATAAAGTGTGAAAGAAGTCTACAGCTTGGCCTTGCTGTGAGTGGTGTTGTACTTTGAAAGTTTTGCTTTTTTAATGTACAACAGCAACAACAGCAAGCATTAGGAGAGATGATTTACATAACCTAAACCCCATGTTAGATGTTGCAGTTCTTGAAGAGTGGCTTGACTCATCCTTAGTCCATGTCACCCTCAGCAACAAATGAGTTTGCTGTGTCCACTCCGCTCCATTATCCCACATTATTCCCATACGCCTTGTTCTCTCAGAATGGGCGGTGTGCCTGAGACTGTGAAAGAGGATAAAAACACAGAAAGACCATATGGTTACAAACACCTTGATATAGAGGGTGACAACTGAGAGGGTTCAGTTCAGCTCGGGTAAAAAAATATTCCTAGTGCATATTTTGTCTCGTGTGTGGAGTGTGTACAAGGCTGTCCTATTGCTCCAGCCACAGGCAGAGGCAAGCAACTTAATTTATGTTTGACCTTTTATATGTGCAGCTTATTTAGACGTTTCATCTGTCTCATAGCCCAAAAATGGACTATGAGACAAAAAAAAAACAGTTCTGTGGCCAAAAACACCTTGTTAATGAGAGAGGTCAGAGGAGAATGGACAGAGTTGTTCAAGCTAACAGAAAGGCCACAAATCCTCAAATAACAGCTCTTTACAACAGTGGTGTGCAGAAGGGCACCTTGCTGAATCCATGTCGTGAGGAATTCAAACTGTTCTGGAGGCAAAAGGGGTCCTACCCGGTACTTTTTATTGATAAGAAATGTACATACAGATTTTATTTTGGTGTCAAGGCTGTGTCGCATCAGCCTCTGTGCAACGTAATGAAGTGAGGCAGGGAGCAATTTACAGCATTCCACCCGAGGGGGGGCCTATGAAACAGAGCTTAAATAGCTCTGTTTTTCCCAATTTGCAATGGCAATGTGTGAGCTCAGCTGGCACGTCAGCTGACTGAGCTGTAGCATCACTGGAGTTGTCTGTCTGAACTAGCTTTGCAGATGCCGCTCCATATATAAGCTCATCATATAGCTTTATCTTAACATTTATCTTAGCATATGGGCCCCAGGCAACTTTTGTAATGCAGGACAGTTCCAACCATCTTGATTATGTTATCCAGTTATGGAGAGGAAGAGATATAATATGGATAAAAAAGATATAGTTATGGCTAGGAAGACATGCGCCCCAAGTTTTTTACAGCTAAAATTGAGTTATCTGATTTGTCTGAGAACAAAATCTAGTGGTTTTTTTTTAATCGAGTTATCTGAGAAATTGTCAATAAAAAGAATACATCTGATAAGTAACAAGATAAATAACAGTAGAATTGTAGTCGTCATGTCGGGGAACAAGTGCATCACTAGCAATGAATCCCACAGAGATAAGAAGTGAGTAAAGATGGGGGCGTTATAAAGTAAAACTCAATATGTCTTTCCCTGTTAAGGGTGGGCAGAGGCAGGAGGATGACATGGAAGTTGCTCGAGCTGGTCGGGAGCTGAACCAGGAAGTGAATCGTCTAATGGTGGCAATGAGGGACATGCTGGCCAACATCCAGTTTCAAGAGCCACCAAGAGAGGACAACCCCGACAGAGATGAGGAGGAATGGGACTGAGAGAGGAGGGGGAGAGAAAGAGGTGAAATGAGAGGAATGGGTGCCGTGGATGAAGAGGAATGAAACGAACAATGGAATTAGTTCAGTGGAATTAATTTAAGGATGTTAAATACAGTGGAATTAACTGAAGTTTAAGATGACATGGAATGGGTAGCAGAATAGTGTTTTTTCTTAATTGTCACAATTATAAACTGATTTCTGGAATGTCAAAAGTCAAGAGAACTAGATAACAAGGCATTACAAGCTTACAAACCATGAGTTGTACTCTTGGTTTTGTGCCAAGCCTCCCCCTCCTAATCCATAAGAAGGTTGCTGTGACAAAAGGGAATTCTACTCAGTTTAAAAATTCATATATCTTATTTTTATGGTCTAGGACAGTCCAATCAATATTTGTGAACATGAGCAACTTTCTTCCAAGGTCAGATAATTCTTACATGAATCTGTCATGTCATCAAGATTGAAAGTGGAGTTTCTCAGTAAAATATGAATAAAGATGGTAAAGGATTTTCTGGGGATAAGGGTTCATTTTAAAGTTAAGAACTAATAATGTATGTTAATATTATTATTATTATTATTATTATTAATAATAATAATAACACATTTGCAGGTTCAAAGTCTCCATTAATTGTCTATGGAGCAGCACCAGATTTTACATCATGATTTCAAGTCTTATTCCTCTGGTTTCTGGTTTTGGGAGAATTTTTCATGTTCACAAATACCAAGTGGACTGCCCTATATGATAGGAACAGCATGAGTGAATTCATATATTAAATGGAAATTGTTAATTACAACTTAAATATCTTGCTTGAAAGCAATTTTACATGTTTATTATCACCAAGAAACTGCCTTTTATAAAGGAAGCTTTCATTCTGTTTGACATAGGCCAACACCTGCTGTCTCTTGAAGAACACGAGTGCTGTGTTTGGAAAATGTGCCATGTCTGCGCAATGAACTTACAAAAGTGGATTCAAAGAAGTCTGGGTTACTATTCAAAATGAAGAGTTTAATGGGTTAATAAAGCAACATATGATTGAGGCACAGAGACTTTGCTTTGCTTGTTGGATTCTTACAACAACATTTAATATGGAAATCTTTAATGAAATCTTTAAATTATGGAACCAGCCGGCCATTTTGATATGTTAGATCTGTTGCACCAGGGTCTTGTGTCAAGAGTAGCCTATCCAGTTCATACCCCATCCTCCAGAACCGTAACTGAATTTATTTTGAAGTAATAAACATAGTTTCATAAATGTAAGAATAAATGTTGACACTGAGGCAAATCCACCTAACCAGTCATGAGTAATAAGGTTCTGTTCACAACTGTGTACAGAATTAATTTAGCTATAATTGATTCCTTCAGGGATGTTAATTACAAATTGAATTTATATAGAGGTATTTTTTTTCTCACTTATTTGTCAAGTATAAAACAACAACTGTGTTGATCCAAACCCCAGACCGCACTAAAACATAGCACATAGCACATAGCACAAATGCCTTTTCTTGTGTAAAATTGGTTCATATAATTAATTCAAATTCCATGTTTTCCATAAATATTTTAATTTTACTTACATAGTTTCACCTCTATCTACTGATGTGCTCTTGGAAGAAAATAGAAGTACTTGGTTATTCCTGGTTATTCTTCTGTCTTACAAAATATTAACATTTCAGGGAAAAACTGGAAATCTGACCAGGTCCTTTTTTTTTTTTTTTTCTCACTTAACAAGTTTTAACAAAATCATTGTATTTAGTTTAGACTACGCCTCTAACCCGCTGTTCATTGTGATGTTTGCTCTGTAAGAGCCTATTGCAACAGCCGGTGTCAGTTGGTTCTGTGCTGTCATGCTTTTTCACTTCCACCGTTTGGCACTGATTCTCACATTCCAGTTACAGTATACTAGCCAGAATTTGATTTTTTTTTTTTTTTTTCAGTTTACTCCACCAAAGAGGACAGGACAGAGATTTGCCTCAGTTTGCAGTGGCTTGCTGCTGCTAGTTTATTTAATTCAAGAGAATAACAAACAAAGATATTCATGACGCAGCTGGCTAGCTCTACATACAATTGTTTACCTGGCAGCCCTCTCACACAAAATATTGATTATTCCCTACCGATACCACTTGTTAATTTTCACCACTGTTTCCTTATTGTGCTGCTGGTTCCTCCTCATAATTCTAACAGCATAACCTTAAAAGGGAGATGCTTCTCGCTAGTTTGACAATATGGTTTTCATCTGACAGAAGGAATAATGTG
The DNA here is from genome assembly GCA_034670385.1 of Hoplostethus mediterraneus. Classification (NCBI taxonomy): domain Eukaryota; kingdom Metazoa; phylum Chordata; class Actinopteri; order Trachichthyiformes; family Trachichthyidae; genus Hoplostethus; species Hoplostethus mediterraneus. Next base: position 2,200,495 of record JAXDDW010000071.1, read on the forward strand.
TCCTGTGCCTTTTTTTTTTTTTCCCCCTGTCAAAATATCCTGAACACTCGTGTTCATGGATCTTGGTCAATCTCATATGTTCTTTTTTGATCATATGAGATTGTGAACTCAGGGGGTGTGAAAGAAAACACTGTCGACGTGCACTACAACTACCCTCACTCCAGAGAGCCACATGATGGTGCAGTATGACTACCTGATTGTCAAATGATGTCCTTGTTCCTACCTGGAGCTATGGTTCATGTCATGAGATGTATTCATGTGATCTGTCAGAAATATAGACAGGCCTTCATATCAATGCCACAAGCTGAACTCAGAGAGGGTCTGCATTCAGCAGCAATGGCCCAGCACTGTTATAAAATTGCCCCAACTGGTGGGACGATAATAATATTGGGATTTCACTAGCTAAACGAAAGCCATTTTGAACATTGCCAGCTCCTGTCAATGGATGCATCATGATAAAACCATTTGATTTCAAAGAACATGTGTATCAGAGAGCCATAATGTGCCCTTTTGTCCAATCGTGTCAGGTCACCATACAGAGCTTAGTTTTGATGTTTACGTGACCACAAACATGACGCGTACTCACTGATAGTCAGTCAACATCTATGATCTTTATAACCTATCACAGTAATGCAATGCTATGGTTTGCATTGCCATTTTATTGCAATTGAAAAAACTCTGATCAATTGGCATGCCCACTGACTTGCCAGACTTCACTTCAGATAAAAACTAGGGCCCATATTTTAGACAACATAGTACTTTGTGTTTTTCTTTTCTTTCTGTGCATTAAGAAATGCAAAACACTTGACTGAACTGCATCCATCACGTGCAATTTGAATGTGTACTACTCACAGGGTCAAGTAAGTAAGTACATGGTACCTTTTTCAAAGTGAACATTCAAATCAAATATCAAGATTTGAAACACTCCATGAATAGACAATAATGATACTACTTTAGTGATAGTGATGGAAAAAAAAAATGTGTTTGTTTTTATTTTAAGTGACAAGGATCCTGAAAGCCATGGAATGGAAACCAATCAATGGATACAAAGAAAAAACAATTGAGAAGACTTAAAATAGTCTTGTCAATAAATCCTATTAATAGCATTGGGTTTCCTTTTATGTGATTGTGATATGTGGTTCATGATCATAATCTTCACTTTTAAACACAATTTCTAAATCCCTTATTTCAAACTGCTGGATCTAAAATACACGCTTTCCACACATTTCCTCAATGGTAAACACAGAAAGCTGTATGTTAGTGAAATCTATTGAATTGCACCATGGCTTTTATTTGATGCATAACATATTGTCTTAGCTTAACTGAGCATTCAAAGCTTAAATCACACCATGTTGGATTAGTTGGTTATTGATCATGGTGCAGGAGACAGTTAGGGATCTCTGTCTTGCCCTGACAGATCCTCTTACATGCTCCTCTGGTTAGAAAAAATACAATTTTTGCAAATAAGTCTACACATTGTATCTCCATTTATATAACAAGGGTTGCAGTGCTACATAAAAGGAACACACCCTTGCTCTGGATTGTTGCACACATTTTTTCTCTATTTTATTAATATTGCAAACATCACATGTTTTGAAAGAGCAGCTTACTGCATGTTTACCATGCTTTGTTCATATGAGGGGGTCTTCATTTTGAGTCACAAACACCTCTTTGTTCCAAGTGACTTTGTTTGAGTTCCTTGCAGAGATTTCACATGAAGAGTCAGGCTCAACACAACTTCTGCTGAATTTGAGCCCCTTCACTGTCCAGACTTCTCAGATCTTTCAGCTCTTGTGAACACACAATCTTGTCTCAGAGGAAGGATAATCTAAATGCTATTGGATCAAAGTTCTGTAATCTCCCCTTTGGCCTATCACCAGTTAAAATACTTATAGTTTGAGAATTATACACTATGAGGACTTAAATTTCAAAATGTACCTGACCAATTAGTATGAACAATAATGTGCCCCATTCCCAACCATTACACCACCACCTGGTATACAGTCATCTGTACTGCCATAAAGAGACCTCTCTGCTTTCTGTCGTGATCCTTTAAATGTAAAACACACAAAAAGGCAAATAAATATATTACAAATTCTGGTCTGACTCTGCTCTAGTGATTCAAATGTCTTTCAGTAAGAGGAAAAAATAACCACCATTCTAACAAAATCACAGTTCTGCATCACTGTAATTACTGATCTAATTAGGCTGTACAACTATCTAGTCTAGTCTGTGAACCATATAGGTCAGTTGTCTTTTATATGAGAGGAGGAGTCATATAACCCGCGAAGCCCTTAAGCAGCCGCTGTCACTTTGTTTGTTGAAAACTCTGCTGGAAGGCTGTTTACAATCTCTGATTCCCTGGATATGACGCTGTTTCTTCCACTGCCCGGCAGCCGGAATGAAGGAGGTTTAGGGATGAATGGTATATGCGCCTGTTAGGATTCAAGAGATATTTTGCTAAATTGAGAGCACTCCTTTTGTGAGGAGGAACGTTTCTATGGAATGTTTCAGAAGCTGTTCCTATAGGCAAGAAGCGGCGTTCCAGTGAACAGACGCACAAGGACAACCAACTTCCCGAGCTCCTAAGGTGCGTTGTAATTTCGGGGTGTTTTTCCCCGACAGCTGGGAAACTACTTGCTGTATTTCCCCAGTGGCTGAATTGATTTTTAATAATCCAAGAGATTAATAGTCTAATGTTCCATGGACATTTCAACCATTTTTCGGAACTGTCAGCGTGTTCATGTCATCAACAACTAACTGAACTGAATTTCTTAATTGCTCAGACCAATCTATTGATTTTAGGCCTGGCTGTGAGGCAACACGGAGTTTGATTACTGTGATTGTGATAGCTAATTTTAACTGACACGAATGCTAAAACTTCTATCAAACCACAAAACAATGATAAAATGAATAAAAACTTGTTTTCATTTTCTTCACTCAGTTCAAGGTCAGCACTTGCACAGCACGGCAAGGAAACCAGTGTGTCATCTAGTCACCATGGACATGGGCAACCTGTCCCAGTATAATACCCCCATCATGCACCATATGGAGCTGAGCCCCCTGACTTTGTACACGGAGGGGAACTGGACGAATTCCACCGCTGGAGAACAAAATGCAGTGTACTGCGTACAGGTCCGCATCCCTCAGGAGCTTTTCCTGACTCTGGGGCTCATCAGCCTGGTGGAGAACATCCTAGTGGTGCTGGCCATCATAAAGAACCGCAACCTGCACTCGCCGATGTACTACTTTATCTGCTGCCTGGCTGTTTCTGACATGCTGGTCAGCGTCAGCAACGTAGTGGAAACAATATTCATGCTGCTCAACGAGCACGGCCTGCTGGATGTACACGCGGGCATGCTGCGTCACCTCGACAACGTCATCGATGTGATGATCTGCAGCTCTGTGGTTTCGTCGCTCTCTTTCTTGTGCACCATCGCGGCGGATCGCTACATCACCATATTTTATGCACTGCGTTACCACAGCATCATGACCACGCAGCGCGCCGTGGCAATCATCGTCCTGGTGTGGCTGGCCAGCATCATCTCCAGCACCCTCTTCATCGTTTACCACACCGACAACGCTGTTATTGTCTGCCTCGTCACTTTTTTCTGCATAACCCTCGTATTCACCGCCGTGCTGTACCTGCACATGTTTATCTTGGCGCACGTGCACTCCCGGCGCATCATGGCCTTCCACAAGAGCCGCCGGCAAGGCACGAGCATGAAAGGAGCCATTACCCTCACCATCCTGCTCGGGGTCTTCATCTTGTGTTGGGGTCCTTTCTTCCTCCACCTCATCCTCATCCTTACTTGCCCCACAAGCCCGTTCTGCAACTGTTTCTTCCGAAACTTCAACCTTTTCCTCATTCTCATCATCTGTAACTCTCTGATCGACCCGCTCATTTACGCCTACCGGAGCCAGGAGCTGCGCAAAACCCTGAAGGAGCTGGTTCTGTGCTCGTGGTGCTTCGGATTGTGACATCATGTACATTCAGGAAGAACAGACAGCGGCACATGAGGTTATCAACAATGTCAGCAGTCTATTCTTCCTGAATGTACATTGTGTCAGAACCTTAAGCTTTAAGCCGTGCTTGATGCACACTGCAAAAACATTAAGGTACTTCAACTTAAAAACATAAGTTTCCTTGCTGCCTTAAAATTTGAAGTTGACTGAAATAGTACAAAATAGTTGGGTCAAAGTAGTAGTAGATCTAATGTAGTAAAACTCAATGAATGAATTTAAGATAAGTTAAATCAGCAAATGTCTCGTCTTGTTGACAAGCGTTAAATATTTGAATTAACTGCATTCCGGTTATTTACTCCTTCACTAGAGTATAGATTTTTAGTGTCAGTTGTTCATGTGTGATAAAATTATTACTCTACATTGCAACAAGTACACTTTACACTTATGTAAGTACAAGCAGTAGATGTAATATAACCACAGAAGTTGTAATATATATAGAGTATCGGGTGTAGTTATTGAACTGTATACTAATTCCCATCACGGTTATCATGATTTTAATTTTTAATCAGAAACGGATCTATGATTCACCTATAATATCTACATGGTATAATAATAATAATCTCCATCCTGTAACTTTAGCAAAACAACAAGAAGTGAACGGTTTCTGGAGAGTTAACTCAAATACAATTCATGCTGGGAAGTATGCTAATAAGCTAACAATATTTATTAATAAACTTTATATGATCCGTTGAGTGAATGCTTTAAGATGTTCTTTCAACTCCTAATTTTAAGTCACAAGACATGAACTCATAATTATAAATCCTGAAGCTGATAACTATACTGTAAATTGAAAATGACAAACATATCTATATACTGTGTTTGATTTAAGATTAGTTGATTTCATTAATTTGCACAGTTTTACAGTGGCATGCATGGATTGGCTGATAGTGTCCATACGCCCATGCGCCACACTGTACATCAGACTGATCTGTCTCAGTCTTCTCAATACATTTGTACATCTCCTTGCAGATTTCCATGCATGAAGTCGATTTCTTTTGCAAGGTTTAAATGATTTAGGAAGTTGCACACCCCACAGGTGTGTGCATATAAACGCAATCCACTCACAAGAGCCTGCACTACAAAAACATCAAGTCTTGTATTGATTCTACTAATTTACTATCGATTTTTACATCCTTATTTTATTAAAACAGGTGAATAATACATACAAATGGAGCGAGAGAAAAAAAGTATTTCTTGCATCACGTGTCAATTGACACTAGTTGAGTGATCCGCGTTATTTCAAGGTATTGACACTTGCTTCTAGAAAATTGCTGAAAGAAGTGCAACTGCAATGGAAACAAATTATCTCACCCGATTGGCAGTGTTTCACTCGCTTTAAGAACAACAATATTTTAAGACTATATATGATACTAAACGACTTGGTAAGATGTACATTTTTGCAGTGTGCCTGCTTTGCTTATGCACGCTGCATATTGAATCAAGATAGGGTCATAAAGATTTTGAGCTTGTAAAACGATATTCACAAATGGAAACTTGCAGTTGTATTTTAACAGTTGCCCACATGTAAAAACACATTTGCACAAATGATTTGGAATGTGTAAATATGTAAAAACATTTTGAACAAATAGTATGGCAATGTATAGAAAAATATATAGAAAAGATTTGTAGTTGTACATGATATGTTGCAAATGTGTGAATCAAATCTACACAAGTGACTTTGTGTGTAAACATCTGAGAAAAGTTTGACTTGCCTAGTGTCACAGTGTAAAACTACGCACGCATCTCCTCTTCTATTTGTCAGCTGAAAAACAAGTGAGTTGATTGTTAATTCTTTGACTGCAAAGTCTGTTGTCTAACAAATCGTTTTATAGAATTATTGATTGATGGCATTTGTGAACGTACGTTAGATTTGTAGCGTTCACTGTCAATTTAAGCTTGTACACTGAAGAGCATTTTAGCATAGCTAGCTAGTAACGAGCACGTTAACTTTCAACGTTTGTTACTCCAAAAATCATGTAACATGCTTGTTAGTCTGGAATCGCGACAGCGATTCGTAATTTCAACTGGCTACCTAGCTGGAATTGACATTGAACGCTACAAATCTAACGTACGATCACAAATGCCATCAATCAATAATTCTATAAACCGGTTTGTTAGACAACAGACTTTGCAGTCAAAGAATGAACAATCAACTCACTGGTTTTTCAGATGGGCCCAGGCGACTCATCATGGTGAAGTTGGGGATATAAAGGAAGGGGCATATTTGGTCGATGGACCATCACAGCAACTGCTACAGTCAAACTTGCTACCTGATGGGAGCGGCAGTAGCGCTCCCATTGGTCAGTCAAATTTGCAGGCAAAGGGGGTCAAAAATCCGTAGCTGCAAAACACAGTTCACACAAATAGAAGAGGAGATGTGTGCGTAGTTTTATTCTGTGACACTAGACAACTCAAACTTTTCTGAGACGTTTACACACTCACACATTCAAAGTCACCTGCAAATGTGTTTTTACATGTGTGCAACTGTTAAAATACAACTGCAAGTTTCCATATATTTATGAATATCATTTTACAAGCTCAAAATACTTATGACCCTATCTTGATTCCATACCCATCACCAAATATCTCCTGCCTTCAATCAACGACGACCAGAACTCTCTCAATGATGCCAGATGCTGGATCCAGTTTTCTCAGGGAGCTCATTAAACTCAATGCTGGAAAACAAGACTATATGACATGGACCTCTGAACGTCTAATGAAATGTTGCAATGGAATGTGTAAGAGAACCTGGCTAAGAAAGTGATCTTTTAGTGTAGTGTTGTTTAAGTGTGCAAGCAGGATAAAGTGTGCAAGCGGATAAGTGTGCAAGTGTTGTAAGTGTGCAAGCGGATAAAAACAAACAAACAAAGATTTGTGTGTATTTCTGCAGGTCTGTACGTCAGCCAAAAGAAGCCACCTGCCTGCTGACTTGTGGAAAGATGGAATGTGGATTTTAGGTGTTATATAGGATATTAAAAGTCATCTTCTTTTAATTGCTATTAGATCTATTCATCGTGTCTGTATAGCGGTATTGAGGTAATTCTCATGGCTATTAGTGCATTAGCGAGATAGCCCAACAAAAAACACTGAATACAATATAATAATATAATAATATGATACAATATGATAGCCTAGATATTATTTTTTCCCTCCTCATTATATCAACAGAAATGGTCATGAAATGAACTCTGTAAATACAGCTAAAACCCTGGAAAATATTTTGCTATGTACTGTACTCCGCACTGCACTTTCTGCACTCACTTTATTTTTTTTTAAACAAAAGTAATCTAATCAAACATGTTATACCATCCGTTCATTCAAAGCCCATGCCTCTTCCAAAGGTCAGTTTCAAAGACACGGATTAAGACTAATTTTCTTTTTCAGTAAAGATCTCTATTAAGATCCTTTCAGTCTGGATTTAATCAATGATCAAGAAACCTACATTTGAGCTATGATAGTATGAGAGAGCTGAGAAATACATATTTCTCAAAATGCATATTTGACTAATAAAATCCTACAGTATACTTGGCAGGTTTCAGAGATAGATACGATCTAATAGTATCTAAACTGATAAGGAAAAAAGTCTGCAATTCCATGGTTTTGCTTTCTGCTTAGAGTAATTAACTAATTTGGCTTTAGGTCTTAAGATGTGAGAGACTGTCCAGTCATGGTGTATTTTTTCTATAAAACTCTGCATTTACTGGCTTAGATGGTAGGCTACCATGCAGTGTGAAATATGCAATCTAATGTTGCCAAAGTTATAATGTGGTCTGCTGTAGCTGACTTGAACAATGCTTGCCAGTTCATTACTGCTGAGTAATATATAATGAATGTAGAAATTTCTACTCTGAACTTCTCTGAAATTCTGCATTTCGTATAAGCGCGGTATTGGATATTTAGCAAAATCAGTCTTTATTGTTTTGTGTCTTTGCATCATTTAAAATGTTAGGGCCATCAAATAGTACCTTAACTCGTTAAAGAATAATTAACTTTTTTTGGTTGTATTCTAATTTGGGTTTGTTTGTTTGTTTGTGTGATACATCGTGTGTTTTTTCTTTTGTTTCAGAAGTTGTTTCAGAAAGTTGTGAACCTGGAATGTATAGTTGTGTTGTCTGGTAACTGCTAGACAAATATATATATATAAAAACAGCCTCTATTAAGGGGAATTCTAGGGCCATGTCTATGGCATGGGGTATGACCATGGCATGCTTCCTGCATATCCCCTCAAATAAACTTAAATCATCAAAAAAGATTTGTCCCAACTGTCATGACTATCACCAGATAGATCACATGGCTCCTACATGCTCTGAGGCAGTTGTTGTTTTTTGGGTTGTGCCTTAATAACCCCTATTCATTCATATTTTTAAAAGTTTGGAAGGAAACTGAATGAAGAAAGATAAATTGAAGGGAAATGGGATGAGATGGGTTATCAGTTAGGGGCTATATGTGGTTTCAGGTTCAAACTAGATGATTTGGCAAGGACAGGATATCACATAACAACAAACCAAGATTATCCTGCTGACTCCTGACACATCACAGACCGCTAATCTCACAGGAATTTGTGCAATCCAATGTGCATTAATCCACTGACTCCAACACTGTTCTGCAAATATTTTTAAATTAAGACTCTTAAATAAGTTAGAAGAAATTAACTTAATTATACTTCCTGTCCTGGGACTGAAACATTTATATTATGAATACCCTGCTTCACAGAATATTTCAGCAACAGCAAAGTCACCCTCAACAGACACAAGGGCCATTGATATCGTAACATAAAAGAGAGGTTTTGGAAATGTTCTGTTTTTATACTCATGCAAAAGATAATCTCCTGAAAGGCATATTAGATCATTTTATAATCTGTAAATCACATTATTAAGCCCAGGGCAGATTTTGAACCGGAACCTATAAAGATTCTCATCTTGTCCTCATGGGATTAATAAGTTGTTGAATAGGCTATTCACATGGGTATGGCAAGGTGTAACACTTGAGGCCTGGTCCGCACCGATAGTCGCAAAAGATTATCTGGTAGTGTGAGGGGTTTACAGATTAAATGTTAAAGGTGCTATGTGTACCATTTTAACATTAATAAATCATTACCACGTTTATTTTGAGACACCAGTATAATTACTGTGAACTAACGAGACCATCGGCAGCCTCTACCTGCCTCTACACTGCATTTTACATTGCGTGCCACTGGGTCAGATTGCACGAGCAGCAGGGTTTATGGGAAATGTGGTCTTAATTTTGAGAACCACTAAATTCTACATGTAGTAGTAGACTTTGGGAAGCCTTGTCCTATAAAGCTTGTAAGCTAACCTAACCTTTTCACTGATGAAGTCTCCTCACCTCAGCTCTGCACAGCCCATGTTGACTGTCTTTCCAGCTACAGCTTTACCCAAACTCTGTGGCAGACTTGGGGGAGGGTGTGGCTGAGGTGTAGGCTGGATGCAGGAGAGATTTGAACCAGGCTGGTTTCTTTCTGTATCCAGCACCGGCCAATTAAGGCCCATTGCAGCCGGGTCCTTTTAACCTGTGTGTGTCAGGAGTGATGTGTCAGGAGTCAGCAGGATAATCTTGGTTTGTTGTTAACTGTGTGATACCCCATCCTTGCTCAATCATCTAGTGTGAGCACGTTTATGAAAAAATCTGTGAACTTTGTGTCACTATGTGTGTAATACAGTACGTTTTCACAAACAGTATGTACCTTTGACCTACCTGGTTCAAATCTTGATCATGACAGGAAGGACAGGAACCAAAACAGGCCTTGGCTTTTGGAGCCAATGCCCTCTATTGGCTGGGTGCAGAACACAAACTTGATACTCCACCCATCGCAATATAAAGTTAGTGGGACCAAGACCCATCTCATATATGGCAAGTCTACAAGATGTTTTAATTGCAATAGCTAAATAGCTAAATAGCCTAAAGAGACTGAGATGCATTTATACTTCATGTAATTTGTATCCTGTACTATATTTAACACATACTGTATACTGTACTTACATACTAGTTGGGGTGTTTGATTGTAATTATTGCAGATTAGTCATCGTTTGTGGAGAGTGGCATGTTTACTGTTGCCTTGTTGTATTATGACTCATTAATTCTTCTCATAGCATAGGAGAAATCCACAGCTGCTGTCCAAACAACAAACACACTCAAGCTGGACTGACGCTTCTATGACCAGAACCACGGCTGTAACCCTTACCAGTAAAATCAACAAGCCTGAGACTGATTCACATGCAATCAAAATTTCAATAGGATACTACACATTATGAATTGAATTAAGGAAAGATGACTACCTTGGTTGCACAATTTTCTTGAGATCATGACTTAACTATCTCGTTATCTTGAGATAACAAAACACGTTTTCTCAGGATAACGACATAATGGTTTTGCTGAAATCACAACTTGATTATTCATAGTTAGCTTAGTGGTACAGCCAATGTGTAGACAGACATAAGTGGAATTGATAATGTCAGGAGGTGAGACAACAATTGATCAGCTTTGTGTATTATAACATCGCAGGCTACATTCAGAATGAGAGATTTAATTGATTTAACTGTGACAATTTCATGCTGCAACTGCCCAACTGAAGTTGATTCAGAGTCGCTCTGTCTGATATGATGTGATTTGATCATGTGTCTGTGTGGAAGAATGGTCCATGTCAGTCTGCTTAAAAATATCTTTTCTGGATACCTGTCTGTGCAGGTGCATAGATCCATTTAGATCTACCCCTTCTACAATATTTGTGAAAGTTATTGAAGCTCTGTGGCATGGTGGTTACATAAATTGCGGTTGCCTATGAAATTGGAGAAACAGATAAACAAGGCTGCCATTTTGTTAGAATAAATCTTGGAATGGACTGCAAACGGGCCCATAATAATGTTAATCACGACAGGCACATGACAAGGCCGATTTCAAACTCAATTAACCTATTAAATACACAGTCAATATAATGACATTTTGAATGCAAAGTTTCTAGAATCAAGTAAAGCCTTTCAGGACATTGATTCTGATGGAAGGGTCCATTTGACTATACACCAGATAAACCAAACATTTTCATTGCCCAATGTCCAAAGACAAAATTGTGCTTATGCATGATAGAATGTTTGTTTTTTGTTTGTTTGTTTATTCAGAGAAAAGGATTGCTGGAATCCTCCATTCATCAGCAGTATCAGGATGCCAGGAAGAGCTGTGTGAGGATGAGGAGGGCAAGTCTGGCAATCAAGGCCCTAGGTAAACGTAAGCGGAGAGGCCTTGTGTTAACACAACTCACTGAGACTTGTCTGTATGTCCATGTGTGCATGTGTAGCAGTGTTCTCTGCTTCAGTGTATATACATGTTACTCCATGACCCTCAGTGTCACTGTGTCAGGGTAACTCTTGTATTAACCTTTGTACTGAATTTCATCCCCTCTATTCTAGTTACCCAAAAATGTAATTATCTCATTTTACCATCATCTGGCTCTTGGCTCTTTAAGAGAGTTAATTAATCACATGACACTGTCTTAAATTACCACAGCCATGTTAGACTCACTCTATTGCTGACAAAGGAACCTTTCTTACTGAGGGTGCAGGAGAAAAAAGAGCCTTATGATAGTCCTATATGAGTCCTCTGATAGTCCTATATAGAGGCGACCTATGGAAGATGGATACAGATACATGAGGGTATTCTTAAGGTGGCCGTTAAATATATAAAAGCCTAATCAGATCTTCAACAAATGTGCACAGGCGTCATGCCAATAGAAACTGAGGGGGCACGTGCCCCCTCAGATTTTTTGTATCTGGACTTTTTAATTTATATTTTTTTCTTTTATTACTATTATTTTTAATACTATACAATGTAGTTATGATCATTTTATAGTATGAGTTAAATGTGTTCTTCGAATTTGTAATTGATCATACCACAAAAAGTCACCACCACCTCCCTTTCGCTATGGTATTGGTTTCTTCCAAAGCAAAGTCAGTTCGTTCGTCGGTGATTGAAGTTGCTCAGACAGAGCGGTTGCTGTCGAAGCGGTTAGTAGAGCAAATGTCCCTTTACAGACGTGTGAAAATGAAACGCAATTAATTTGAGAAATAAAGACATTTAGTGTTTAGAGTTGTTGCTGTTGTTAACTACTAGTAATGGTAGGCTAGCGGTCAGCTACCAGAGCCATGACTCTATCAGCTACTAGTAAATTAGGCTAGCTTCTAGCTAGCTAGCTAACGTTAGCGCCTAGCGACCATTGCTAACGATTCCTCAAGTTGATTCTGGTGTGTGAATCTTGTGGTAGTGAGCTGATAGTTAGCTAGCTACCACCACTATATTGAATTATTTTCATATCTCTCTAACCAGGTGAGCAATGCAACGAAAAATATCTAGTTTCTTGAAAAAAAAGCCAGAAGCCCCCAACCCTGTATTAACAAATATTAACAATAAATTATATTAAATTATATTTGAAGGATTTCAAGAGTTTTATTGGTCACGTACACAATTACTTTGTACAATGCATAGTGAAATGTATTTTTCTGCCTGCAACCTTAAGAAAAGCAGTATGTATACAAATAAGTATAATATTAAATAAATAAAGATGAGATATATATGGGCATGTATAAGGATAATACATATACAGACAGACAGGGAATGTGCATTGAAATGTGCATGGATAGTGCAATTGTCTCTTCAGTCCAGATATTCAGTGTAGTGTAGTCTTACAGTATGGTCCGGAGTTTAGCAGATGGATGGCCTGAGGGAAGAAACTCCTCTTCATCCTTTCAATCATTATATCCAATCATTTGTGACTTTATTATGTGGCATTATTAATTTTATTCTCTGAATGGATTAGCATTTAATCTGTGAATTTAAGCCTCTTAGATTATTATTATTGTTATTATTATTATTATTATTAATTGTGCCCCCTCAGAATTTTGGCTTGCATGACGCCCCTGCAAATGTGTAATAGGAATTTTTGAGCCATGTGTGCAGACTATTAACAGTCAGGATGTTCAACATTCTGCACATCTTGAGAAGAATTTATTCTCACTCAAAAAGACACATCAATGCTCTGCTTCCTCCTGATATTCCTGGTGGATTTAAGGTTAGCGCAAGCATCCCATCTATATTCATGTATTTATTTATTTTAAATTATAATTTGTATTATTATTTGCAAAGCATGCTGTACCACCATTTTTATAAAGTGCTATAAAAATAAAGTTGTTGTAAAGCTTATTTCCGCAGCTGGAGGGTAAGAGGTTCACATGCTACTCCCAAACACATCATGTAGAGACAGAAAACAGCATTGAACAGAGCATCTCTTTATTGAAGAGAACACGCTGACCCTTGCACAGCCTCTCTCTCTTTAATTAGTGAAGGCATTTTATGTTCTTTATCCACGTGGAGTTGACACCTCTGGCTTAAAATACAATCGATGTATCTCTAAATATCACTCTGCCTCTGCAGTTTCTGCTATCTGGAAATGTGTCCCTTTCCAGCCTACTGGTATGTATTTGTTGTCTGACATGGTACACAGGATCTGATGTACCGATCCCTTGTGCTGTTATACCAGGATGAGCACCTACAAATAATGCTGCCCACAAAAGACACCAAATCCTGTATCACTGACTAGCAAGTATGTTTCCCAGTTTACTGGTCACAGCTATGAATATTATCAAGATTACCAAGTTATCATCAAGTTATCAAAGCACATGGTTTTGCTAATTTACTCATATCCTGTAGAAGATGTTGCTTCTGTCATTTAGTGAACATAATGTTGAGTTGAGTCAGCTTGGTGAGCCAGGAAGGCCTTGCTTCGTAGGAAGAGGCCAAGAGTCCAGGAGCCAAGTTGACAGGAAACAGAAATTTTACAGACCACAAGATTTCCATAGCAAGAACCATATACAAGTAATGGTAAAGATGAACTGCTTTCCCTAATTTTGTGAACATATCAAAAAAATCTCTCCCTCTCTTTCACACACACACACACACACACACACACACACACACACACAGACATGAATGAGGCTCTTTGGAATCACTCCCCTATGCTACAGAAAAGTAGGCCTGCCTGCCAAACTTTATTTGAAAAGTATTTTATGCAGTGAAACAAAAAGCAATAACAATAGAAAATACATACAAAAAAACCCACCATATAAATAAAAATACATTTGGAAAATATACATATACACATATTCAACTTTTTGCTGGCACTGTGGCACATGTTGTCACTCAACTTATAACCTTTTTCAATGAGAGCAATATTGCCCTAATTGCCCAAATATGATGTAACAGCCTTGAACATTTCACCAGGGCTAGCTTTTGACTAGTATTTTGGCTCAGAAAAATAAAGGGCGTCTGGAGGAAATAATGCACCAGTGTCATCTTTAAAGCTTTCAAAACATTTGATTTCAATGCAAAACAAACGAGAATTGGCTTTGATATGAGCCAATCTGGACCTAATATGAAATGTGCCCAACAGACACAAAACCTTGAATGCAATACCACTGGGCAGAGGCTAATTGGAAACCGGACCAAGTCTTCCACTATATGTCGCTCCTCGACAGTCTTCCTGTCTGAGGTAAACATCAACTCTACCATCGGTCATGCTGCGTCAAGCTTGACAGCGATAGTTGGAACTAGACCGGACGTAAGAAAAAAATAAAAATAAAAGCCCCGAACATTGCCTCTCTCAATATATGCGGTCAAAACATTTCGGCAAAACAAACAGAATTACATTTGAATCCCTACAGATTACTCCTCAAATATATAATTTATCATACAATTTATATTTTAATCACCCGTACATTCACAACATACTGAATGTTCATAAATAAGGATTTTATTTTGAATATTCTGACCAGAAGTTTCATTTTTTTATTCTGGTTGGCTTGACCCTCTCCTTGCCTTGTGATGTTGCTGATGACAGACACTCAACAACACAGGCAGAACTGTTCATCTTTGACCACAGGCGTCGACTATACACGATATTTTGCAAGGAAATATCTGTTTTAACGAACGAATGCCCAGTGTCTTATGATAAATAAGGATGAGAACGGGGTAAGCTCCTAAAGTTAAAGTCCAGCTGACGCCAGTTAGCTAACGTTAGCACCAAAATATATAGAAGCTAGTTAGAACTGCTAGCTAGCTAGCATCTCTGCATTGGTGTTCATGTTTCCCCCTTTTATGTTGCTAACATAGTCCATGACGTCGATAATTAACATTATCCCTAAACCAGTCTTTATGACTTTAACACCAATTTAATCAAGGTTACCACTCCATAGATTCGCTAAGTAACAAGAGAATGACCTGATTGTTTTTAATTGATGAAGCTCCAATGTATGGTTGTAATCTTTCAGAAAGGAAAGGGTTTCCCAACCATGGGGTCTAGACCCATAGTAGTGTCACTGATATTAAATGTATGACAATTTTCTAATTTTCTAAACTAAATACACTGTGATTAATTTGCATGCCTCCTCCTCCTCCTCCTCCTCAGTACACTGAGAAGGCAACATTTTATGACCTCAACATGGGGTCATCTGCACGAGTTCGCTGGGAACCCCAGCCTTAAAAAAGTTATAAAATTGAGTCAAATGCATTCAGTTCTCTAGAGGGCTCATTTTCCGATTTACTTCACCTGTGATAAGGTTGCAGTACACTTTACTCCAACAGCTCTGTCTTCCTTAAACTCTGCCCCATATCATGGTTATGAATGACAATCCATGATTCTTGTAATGAAAAGAGGTTATTCAATAACCATAAGAACTAATACATACATACATATCAAGTTTGATCAGGCTAATGGGCTTACGGTAACTCAGATTTGTTTAGAGGCAGCCCAAGCAACACAATGAAATTTGAAAATTATTAGGTGCTTTTCAAACAATCATGCAACACATATTTTGCATGTATTTTTCATTGTGAAAAATGCTTGCTGCAATTCATAATCACATAGGAGGAAAAATTCACTAAACTCTTAGTGTGACTAATGAATCTTTCTTCCCTAGATGTAGCCATTGAAATGGAGTATGATGACAAGCTTGCCCTTTTCCGCCAAAGCCGCCTCAACCCCTTTGATCGTGGAGAGGAAGAGGATGGTCCCCAAGGAGGCAAGACGCCCCCACGGCACGGTAAGCCTTTCAGAAGTCCTCTCCAGGCAAGTCATGACAGAAGCATTGTCAAGTGAAAAATGAGCTCACTTTAGGACCCTATGAAGGATTTTTGTTAATTCTTCAAGACTCTGTACTCAGGTTAGGATTTTCTATCGTACTAAATATGGCTCACAGCTCAGAAGCTATGTCATCCCTCCCAGAAGTAGTTCTGATCTCACCAGTGACCAACAAAATTAGGTATCTTGTGTTTGTTAGTGTTAATTGCAAAAGTGCACTTGAAGTGATTTTTAACCATTGGAAAAAAAAATAAAAAATAAAACCGGAATAGAAAATTGGAAATCTCTGGAAATGTGAGAGCTCCAATATCTGGCATGTGTGACTAATCTGCTATATTTGACACAAAGTAATGTTTCTTTCTTGTGACTTTTCTTATAAAGGTACAAGGGGCTGGATATTACAGAAGCATCCCAACATTCCAAATCTCTAAATTAAACTACCCAACTCAAAGGCATGCAATGGACAATCCTGGCTGACTGCAAATCAATGTTATCATGTTATGGTAAAAAAATAATATAGAGTTTGATCTGTCGCAGACCTCACAGACTAAGTTTAAGGGCTCTTATTTTCATGAGTCAAGGTGCAGCGCAAGGCACAGGTCTAAAGTCTAGGGTGTATGGCGCGTGGTGGGTGTGTCCAGTCTATTTTGGTATTTTGGTATGCAGAGGTGCAAGGTGTAACTGTGGTGCTGTGGTCATAGAGGTTGGATTAAGAGGGATACATTATCGGTAAATGTGGTCGCATTCATGGCATTTATGATCGGCTTGTAAGGTGATGCATTGGAAATATGTGAACTATCTAAATCTAAATTATTTGGCATTTATATTTTACTGTTTACTGTTTTTTCTGTTAACAGATGTTGGGTGCTGCAACAAATCGGCACACCATTTGTGAATTATTCAACATTGTATAATGGACAATGCATCAATTGCCATAAATTCTGAGTGATATTGTTATGATGCGGCCGTCTACAGTGCAATTGCATGTATCCATCCATGGTAACCACAAACTATGGAAATTAACCTAGATTACAGCATTTGCTGTCTTAAAATAAAGATTAGAAGCAATGTTAAAATTAAGGTGGGGAGCCTATGGAGGATGTACCATAAGAATTGCTAAGGGAAAAATATAATTTTCACATATTTGACTCTTTAGTTAAGATAAGATGGGTAGTTAGGTTTTAATTCTGTGGGCTACCGACAAAAACAATATATTACTAGCCTGGAAAGTCAAGACAGCATTATATACCACATGGGTGTGACGAGGATAAGAAATTAACACCAGCTGGCATTTGCCGTATCCTGGCAAATTTGGTTTTGGCTGATATATTTGTCTACTCTACTAGGCACTTTGGCAGATAACCAAGCATCATTTGGACCTATTTTGTTCTGAAAATCTAGATGTTTGGTAAAATTGTGAAAGTTGCTGGTGAACTTTGATATGAGGAGGATGTAAATACTTAGTGCTGTACTGTGTTAATAATCTCCACAAACAGTTCTTTGCAATGTGGAATAATAGGATAAAGACAGATACTTTGACAGAAATAAAGACAGAAATCGGACCATATTAAGCAGCATAATAAAATATCGTTTTTCTCAACGTTTCCTTGAGTAAACAGATTGGTGCTACAGTCATGGCTTGTTATTTGCAGATGTAAACATACACCCCATACAATGCCAAATACGTACAGCGTATGAAGAATGAAGATGAAGAATTAACCAAGAGAGTATTGTGGATCCTGAGATATACTGGCAGTATGGCTCATTGTACAGAAATGTTACATCTGATTCTGGAAACGAGGATGAGGAAGTTGAAAATAGTTGAACCAGAGGAAGTGAGAAACATGAGTATAGGATAATACTTACGACACTTCCTGTATTTCAGAATTTGGGAATGAAGAACATTTTCTTATAGTCGTTTTGACAGGCTCAACCTTCACTTAGTTGAGCTCAGTACACTGGAGTGCAGTGGTGTTTTCTGCTTCATGTCCTCTCTCTGGCCAGCAAGTTATATCCACTCAGCATGTTTTGTTCTGAAGTGTATGCAGGTAACGTAACAGCATCTGTCTGCACTTTCTTTCAGTAAGGTGGAGAGTAAGTACTGTGTTGTGATTGAAATCATGATTAGCTTGATTCTTAAACTTCAGTTCATTTTTTTCACGTTTTTATTTCCCTCCGTTTTAGATCCCTCAGTTTTATTTTGCTTGTTTTTGGATTTCACCAGGTTTTTACATTTCCTACTTTTTTGTAATCAGAACCCCTGTGATCATAATTAATTACTTGTTTCAGTACAGACTGTGTATGCTTAGTAGGCTTGACATGTGTTTATTCAGCACAAATATTATTTGGCTTATAGATAGGCAGGCCATTTGTATTGTGCAGCCAAAAATGTTGTTGCACTTTCCTTTTAATATTATCATAGAGGTTTTGCAGGTAATTAGAAGGTTTGAATTTAAACCGTGGGCAAGACATGCATGTATTTAGTTTTATTTAAGGCAAGTGTCAGATTGCTGTGCACATAGCCCACTTGTTCTTACTTTACAATGGTCTTTAAATCAGTTTCTGTTCATTTTTCTTGTCACTAACACTCAACTAATATAGTTCTGTTTTTCAGTCCCAGTTCCATGTAATTGCATGTTTATGCTGAATTCTGCTTTTAATCCTAAATTCTGTTCTGTGTTGCTAATGTTTTTCACAAATCAGAAAACACTACACTGGCTTGTAATTTGAATTGTCCGATGGTATTTAGTGGTTTCCAAAGGAGGAGGAAGTTGTTTTTAGAAGTCTATGACCACTTCAATAGTTTTGATATGTTCATATTAACGTTATTGTGGCTGTACCTGATAAAAAAGGTGGTGTCTGCAAATGTTGATCAAGTTATTCTGTTATTAGCGGCTTGATTGTTAAAGATCTCTGGCCTGAATTGTTTAGGATTTGGAAAATATAGCATTGCGATTGATCAGCTGACATCTGATACTTAAACGTCCTAAGTGAAGTCAGCTGAGAGCAGAACCCTTATTTACAATGACGCCCTGAGGCAAAGGAAACAACTTTATACATATACAGAACTAAAATAGTATTAAAGCAGACAAAACAAGAATAAAAAACAGGAGGTAGAATAAAATAATTATAATACCATTAAATAAAAGCTTAAAGTGATTTAGTGCAACAAACTGATCTAATTTGAACAATTCGCAGATCATTCCATTTATGTGGAGCATAAAAACTAAAAGCTAATTTCCTGATTTCAGTGCAAACATGAGGAGTTTGAAGAATGATATAGTCCTGAGAGCGTGTCCCATGACAAATGGATTTGTGCTTTAAGGGAGATGTAAGATAAAAAGGCAATTTTCCTAGCAATGCTTTGTAAACAAAAAGGAGACAATGTCTTTCAGCCCAATTTCTCATAAGGGTCATTCCGTGTCAAATCACCCAAAATAACAGACATTTTAAACCCCACCATCTCAGAATTTGATGAAACTTGGTGTACTTGTTGGTTGGGATCCCACAACACCAAATCTCAAATTTGGTTTGGGAGATACGGACCCCCAAATTTTGAGATTTTGTGCAATAAATGCAATAAATTTGAGTATATTGGGGTACGTTGACCTCTTGACCTTTGCTATGACCTTGAAATTGACTTTGTGGATCACGTGACCTTGAGATTACCTTTCCTGGAATTGAATCACCCACATGTTAACTAAAATATACAGAAGTTTCAGAGGTGTAATGTTTTTTGTTTAGCAGCAATACAGATTCAAAAATGCATACCCACAGAGATGATTTCAGACAGCACAATTTTTCTCCTGGCACTCTTTGGTGCCAGTCTTTGTAAGTGTCCATGCTAACAATTCGTAAAGATCTAGTGCGTGCTTTCTTGGGATGACGGTTAAAGGGATCACAACACTTTTTCCGCAGTGTTGAAAACTTGGTTAAAACTTGGTTAAAATTGTGCTGTGACTGTCTGATTAGCCTTCAGAAATCAAAGGTCAAAGCCCCTGCAGAGGAGAGCTGTAGTATGGGTGGGAGTATGGGAGAGGTTGATGATGACATCCCAGTCGAACCTCCGGTTGTTGTTTCCTCAGCAAAGGACTTCGATTTGAATTCTACCCTATCAAGTTTAGGTGAAACTCCTGTTAAACTCCATTCACTAGCATCTTCCAGTAAACAAATGAAAGGACAGCAAAAACTAGCATCAGCTACAGTAACATTGAAACGACAGCTTGAACAAGTCTATGATGTCCCACTTAATTCTCCTGAAAGTAACCTTGACTCATCAGAAAAATCGGACCTTCAGTTATTCATGAAAGTGTTGGAGGAGCTAAAAGAGAAATTCAACGGTCAGAATCCTACCAAGAGCGTGTGCAAATATTGACTTTGTCACCCTTTACCATTGAAAGGACTATGAATGAATTTGAAACGACCAATTACCAATTATTGCTGCTAAATAAAGAATATTACACCTCTGAAACTTTTATATGTTTTAGTTAACGTGGGAGATTAAATTTCAGGAAAGCCAAGATGGGTTTTGGTCATGAGAGGAATCTATGCATGTAGAAAATATACATTATAATGCCTTGAAAAGAACATAAATTTGGTCTTGGTCACATTTAGTATTAATCTGAGATCTTTCAGGGATTTTTATACACAGTTGAATGCATTATGAAGGTTTGACACAGCTTTCTCAACAGATGCACAGGCATATAGTATAGTATCGTCCGCATAGAAATGCACTTTGCAGTTCTTTACGGGTGCACAGATATCATTTAAATACAGAGTAAGTAATGTAGGACCTAAAATGGATTCTTGTGGTACACCATTTGCCATTTCCAGCACCTGGGATGTCATTCCATTTATATCTATGCACTGCGTACGAGCAGAAAGGTAGTCCTGAAACCATAAATGGGTTGCTTCATCACATCTATGAACTTCTGTGTTTGAAAGCCTTCATCACATCTATGAACGTATGTGTTTTAATGCCTCTTTATTGTTTAGCTTGTCATCTAGGGAATACAACATACAGCAACCTTTAGTGCCTCAATAAGACAGTAGGCCACTGCACTGTCAAGTGGTTTAGTTACAGATTAGCAGAATTGATAGACTATTACCTGTGAATCCTCCAGTGGTCCATTTTGTGCTGTTGTCCTTTGAGACTTGTTGAATAATTTGTTGAAGTGCAGGGATTGTCTTGAGTGACTACAGTCGTGTGGAATTAGCATGCACAACTGAGTGCACTTGTGTGCTTACAGAGAGAACAATGCTTTATGCTATGTTCCTCTTTTTGTAGAGGCGAGATCTGAGCTTTTCTCCTCCGAGACCAGAACCCAGAGCTCAGATCGGACTATGGATCTTGGTCTAGCTGAGGACCACTTCTCAAGGCCTATGGTAAGTAATGTATTTTTCATGTAGTTCAACTCATAATTGTCATTTACATTTGTGTTTTGTACATGCTTGTGTTCTGTTTCTCTTGGTACAGGGTTTGTTTGTGGCATCAGACATTGAACAGCTGAAGCTGGCCATAGAGGATTGTAAAAGACTGATCTTGGAGCTGCCAGAACACTCGGAGAGACAGAAAGACACGGTGGTGAAACTTATCCACCTGCGTCTCAAACTGCAGGAGCTTAAGGTTGGGCTGAGGACGAAATGTGAAGAGCACCATGTAGAAGATAGTGTTGTTGGGGCAATCTTGTGTACATATTAGGACTTAGGAAATCTTTAAATGACTACTAGCGTGTTTTCCATTTTGTGGAATGCACAGACAAAGGATTAAAGATAAAAATGTTAGAACAGAGAGGTGGGAGGAATTGAGGGGATAACGGTGGTATATTTTGTATCTGAGTATTTTTTAACACGAAGAATTAACAGAAACCAATTTGAGCACCATTGTAATGTATAAAGGAGAGGTGCTTGCAAGAGGTTGATAAAAATCCAGCCAAATGTCTGAAAGTTTGATTAATAATTTTCCCTAAAAAAAAATACTACAGCAGTGTTATTTGTTTTTAAAGCTATTAAAGAAAGTTTTGCGATGAAATTATGATGAATGCTAGTCCATTTTAAAGCTGTTAGAGCTCTGTTCAGAACTGCTGTTGCTCTGCCCACTGGTCTCTCTAGGAATCAAGTTCTTTGTAAACTGTCTGATGAATGCTATTTGGTGTTAAAATAGTTAAAATTGCAGTAGACTGATATACAGTGGTGGCCAAAATTATTAGAACCTGACAGATCTGAAAATATTGACCTTTTCTTGCCTCCAAAACATGATTTCATTTCATAATGTTCATGAAACATGCAGATGGTTGCTCTGAGCACAACAAATATCAGATGAAGTGAGTCCTACTGTTTTTATCCACTTTTAACTTTAATATTTGGTATGTCCACCTTTTGCAGCAATTACAGCAGCATATCTCTCTGGCATAGTGTCAATATATTTCCTGAGAACTTGAACACTAATGTTATCCCGCCTTCTGCAACTCAAGCCAAAGGCTTTCCTTTGAATGGAATATGATTGTGTGACATTGACAATGAAATAGGCCTAGCTTGTTTTTTGTAAGGAAAATTACGTAAATCTCCTTATGATGGCTCTATTCTATGGTTTATAGAGCATAATGATGACTTTGTATATATTTCATTTGTTTTATGGGTATTTTAATGGCCAACTGAACAAAAACAACTGAAACCTCTTAAATATGCCAAGTGTTCTAATAATTTTGGCCACCACTGTATTAACTTGCACAACCTAAAGCAGAAAGCAGAAACATTGCTGTGCTGTTGGAAATATCCTAATTATGACATGTTCATGTTGCATGGACGTGAACAACCCAAACAAGTGGTAAAATGACAAATGGTAAAATGGGGATTTCCTATCATACCAGAGTATGATATGATGTTTAGGGAACAGAGAGCACAGAAGCCGTGTCGACAATTGATCGTTAAAGTGATGTAGTCTGTTATTATTTGGCATTCTATTTCAATAATTGGTATAGAATAAAGCTACAACACCTTTTGGTTAATAGATTAAGTAAAGCATTTCGTCACAGGCCTGATGTAAACTAATGCAATATGAGATATAAATATAATATGCAATATGAAATATAAATATAATATGCAATATAAAAATGACTCACATTTACAGTTGCTTGCCTTGTTTCCTGTTATTATCTTCTATTATTATTTGGTTATTAAGGATAGACTTTTTTGTTAAAAACAATTGAGAATTCACTTAATGATTAGAGATAGCGCTGCCTAATATAGACCTAATATAGAATATAGACAAGACTGACGCTGATGTGTATTGTATTGTATTGTATTGTATTGTTTAGCTCACTTATTTCGATCAGTTGAACAATGAAACAGAATTGCCCTGGGGTATGGTTCTGTGTGAGTGAGTGATTGATTGAGTGATTGAGTGAGTGAGTGAGTGAGTGAGTGAGTGAGTGAGTGAGTGAGTGAGTGAGACAATATTTTGATGACATACGCATATCTTGGTAACACCAATGATATAGTAATATTACCCTTTTCCTCACACTTGACCTTAGCTATGTCTTATATAAAATAGGAGGACAATGAATCAGTCACTAGGCCTGTTTCTTATCTTTATGTCCACAGCCTCTTTTACAGAGGTTATTTACTATTATTGAGTAATTTTTAACCGTGAAAGTATGAAACTGCTGAATGTGATATTCAGGTCTGTAACTATATGGAATTTTCCAAAGCACAGTATATAGTATAATATTGCAGCTTTGTGTAAAATTGCAGTAGAGCTGTCTGATGCCACTTGAACAGACTGCTGAATAATGATGAATTTCACACTTAGTTAATATAATAATTAAATTAAATAGGTTTATTACATTTGACTTTGCAAATTTGAATATTGTTAACCATAAAGCACGGCATGTCTTTGAAAATAAAATGTTTTTTTCATGAACATTTTAATCTTGTCAGGCCATGTGCATACTAGTACATGACAATTCAAATGCAAATCGTACTATTGCATTTAAATTTTAATTTTTACCCAAATAATTTATGCAAAAGTGGAAAATGAAAATGCTATTGTGGGGTTGCATTTTCATTTAATAATAAAGCAAACTGTACACTTCCATAGCACAGTATCCTCTTTTTAAAACGGGACTAAATAACTGGCTCTCCCCCACCCTAGAGAAACTGGTGTGTCTTTGTTGCCTCAGCAAGGAACTTCTACAGCAAAGACAGAAGGAATATGGATGACAAAAACTCTCTTTGTTGATTGTTTTTCTTTTAATCAGCAATTGTTCCAGCCTTAGACTTGCAATGTCTGGGGTAGTTGTGTTTAAACCTCAATGTACATGTATTGGCATTGTGCACCTTTTGAGGAGTACTCTATGGATTTGATAATTGACAAGTAACTGTGTTGCTGTTCTGTGATTATACTTTACATACTGTTGCATCACAAATAGGTGTCTCTGCTGTATTATTGATTTTTTTTGCTCTTTGTTCCTTAACAGGATCCAGAGGAGGATGAGCCTAATCTCAGAGTCCTATTGGAGCACCGCTTTTCCAAGGAAAAGAGCAAGAGTGTGAAACAGACCTGTGACAAGTGTAGCGCTATCATCTGGGGGCTTATCCAGACTTGGTACACATGCACAGGTGAGACACACTACCCATAGTATAACTCTGATACAGCACATTACTTTTTCTTCCTGGGACACTTGTCAAAGATGCATTTGCCATAAAGAAAACAGCTGACAGAGACAAAAAGCATCACTGAGAACGTCCACTGAATAACAGGGAATGGACTGAACTGACATGTTCTAAGCTCTGTTAGTGGTTGGCGATGTCTTTCAGTCAAGTGTCATTCAATCAAGTCACGTCATTCAATTAAAAATGTTACAACTGTATTTTACCTCAGGTGGAGGGTGATAGTAATAACAATAATGACACCTGAATGCCTATTACACCACAGGGCAAAAGTGGTGTGTCCCTACCATTTATCACATTTGAAACTACTGTTGAAGGTTTGACACAGCCATAGCACATCAAACATTCATGTAATTTTCTTCCTGGATACTATACTGTGATGTATACTCAACCCTAGGAGACTATTGGAATGTTTCAGCCATTTTTCATGTCTCCATTATTGGAACAGCAGCACGAATGCATGAATTGGGGATTTTTCCCGGGTCATGAACTCGAGGAGGTAGTAGAGGAAAGGAGTGATTTGGGAAGTGGGAACTACTTCTTCCTACCAGGCTCACTGAATCAGTTAGCCAATCAGGAGTGGGTCGGGCAGGGTAGTGGTGATTGTAGTAGTAATGCTGCTGCACTAAATAATTTGTCATGCATTTGTCAAGAGTTTTTCCTTTTCTTGTCTCAGGTTGCTATTATCGTTGCCATAGCAAGTGTATGAACCTGATCACCAAGCCCTGTGTGAGGTCGAAGGTCAGCCACCAGTCTGAGTACGAGCTCAGCATCTGCCCTGAGATAGGACTAGACCGGCAAGACTACCGTTGTGCTGAATGCCGAACCCCCGTGTCACTGAGTGAGTGTGCATACATTGCATTTGTTGATGATTTTATTTTGGTGGGGGTGCGGTGGTGGCGTTAAAGAATAGGTACATAATAGTGTCATAGACGTGTCATACCCTGTCTTACTGGATTATTTTGTTTAGACCCTAAAACATTGTTGACTGTTATATGTATGTGTCCTGTCTGCATTCTGCCCATCTCAAATGACCATATTTCATGCCTTTGAAGGACACTGTGAAGGTCATTTATCTTAATTTGCTGTATGGCATTTTTTGACTTAATACAATACAAGTTTGGACAGTTTTGTGTTATGTACTTAAAGCTTCTCTTCCTTTCCTTGTCCATCAATCTCCTCATCTCTGTCCCTATCTTTTTTGACTTCTGCAGTATTATGGATTCCACTGGTATTCTGGGCAAAAGCTGTCCATGATCGTGGTGTTAGTGTAAGCAGTTAGCTACTGCGTCTTTAATCTGGGAATTTACGTTGTATTTTAATGACAATTACATTGTTGATCTTTTCTTGTATAATTTGGCTGTATTGTGCCATTTATTTCTGTAGGGGGCGTCCCAGTTGAGGCCAGGCAATGTGACTACACTGGCCAGTATTACTGCAGCACATGCCATTGGAATGACACAGCCATCATCCCAGCACGTGTCATCCACAATTGGGAGTTTGAACTGCGAAAGGTATCCTAGCCTGCCACACTGAAATATGCTCTGAACTAAACATACAGTACATACCTACAGTCATCCCTCGTTCATTTATTCATCAGTCTAAGAAAGTTACGTTCTTGTCAATTATGTGCATGCATGCGTGCGTGCAGCCAATTTGTGTTCTGACAATGCGTCTCCTTGTCAGGTTTGCCGCTCCTCGATGCGTTACTTGGCCTTGATGATGTCACGACCTGTGCTGAAGCTGAAAGAGATCAACCCGCTGCTGTTCAACTTTGTGGAGGAACTGGTGGAGATCAGGGTGTGTGGTTTTACTTTTTTCAGGCAGTAGTATAGCTCTTGTGAGAAACTGAATCTGAAAAGAAGTATAGACAAATTACATTCCACAATTCTAATCATGTTTTACTGTAGTATTGTACCATTCTCGCCATTTCCATGTGAACCTCCACCAAAATCATTGATTCCTTTTTTTGGATACTGCTAGAATTTTTTTCTTCCTCTTATTCGTCCCACCCCAGCCCAGCACTTAAGATTTTACATTATCATTAGAGACTACTGAGGTGAAGACCAGTCAGCCACCAGCAAATGCTCCACTCAGTGGGGAAATAACCTGCAGGCATTGATACCCATCTCTGCATATAGGGTGAGACTGATGGCTGAGTGTGTGTGTTTGTCTTTGTGTGTGGGTGCCCCCCTTACAGAAGCTTCGCCAAGATATCCTGTTAATGAAGCCCTACTTTATTACCTGTAAGGAGGCCATGGAGGCTCGGCTACTACTGCAGGTCAGCAACTCTTTACAGTATCGACCACATTAAAATCACCGTGTTGCAGTACTAATCTGATCAACACTGACAGGACATCTCTTACTGGTTAACCCTTATGTACCATATTTGTTGCAACAGCGCCACCATGTGGATTTGCATTTATGCACGCTGACTATACTAGCAGTACCGTAAAGTCAGTGCCTTGATGTCTGTGTAACGCTTTGATCTTATGATCTCATATAGTTATGAGAATGATGTGATCAAGTATAAATCAAGTATGGATTTTTGACAGACTTTTGACACTCTTATGGAATCAGCCAATGGGAATGCAGGAGTTTACATCCTCTTTGACTAGTATCCAGTCAGAGGGTGATGATGTCTGAGCAGCATGTTGATGAGAGCATGTTATGTTGACAAGATGAATCTGGCTTGTTTTAATTCAGACTTGTGCTTGCTTCAGCAAGCAACATTTATGTTCTTGTACTTACTTACTTTTTTATTATTCTTCTTCCGCCCAAAACCTCAGACCTCAACTACTTTCACACCATTTAAGCTATCAACGCAGTTCACACTTTGAAAAATTCAGCATAGTCTGGAAACAGCATCTGCCATTTAAATTTTTGATTACACTTTTACTTTTTTTGCAATTGAATTTTATTTGCAATTTTTTGGCCCCATAGGAATGCATTGTGCTTTGACAATTGCTGTTTCTACAAGTACAAGCCACTAGATGGAGACTGTCGACTTTCTCTCTCTCTATATATTTCTCTCTCTATTTCTCTCTCCTTCCCCCTCTCTTTCTTTTTTCTCTCTCCCTTCTCTCTCTCCCTCTCTCTCTTTCTCTCTCTCTCCCTATCTCCCCCCTCTCTCTCTTTCTCTCTCTCTCGCAAGCACACAAATTTTCTTCAGAAAATGTAACCTTTTCTAGTTACATATATAACGTTCATGTCACAAAGACATGACATTTATCGCTCCCTCCCCCTCTCTCTCTTTATTTCTCTCTCCCTTCTCTCTCTCCCTCTCTCTCTGTCCCTCTCTCTCCCTCCCACCTCTCTATTTATTTCTCCCTCCTCCCCTCTCCCTTCTCTCTCTCTCTCTCCCTCTCTCTCTTTCTCTCTCTCTCTCTCTCTCTCTCTCTCTCCCTATCTGCCCCCTCTCTCTCTTTCTCTCTCCCTCCCTCCCCTTCTCTCTCTCTCTCTCTCTCTCTCGCACGCACACAATTTTTCTTCAGAAAATGTAACCTTTTACATATATAACGTTCATGTCACACAGACATGAAACAAGTAAGATAACGTCTTGGTTCTCTTACTGAGCTGTAACTATGAGCTTAGACGTGAGAATACCACCGCTTTTATTTAAAACCCAAAATGGGTCACAGGCTTACTTGTGATGATGCCCATGTGGCAAGAAAAGTTTTACGGACCTGGGTCTAATGAAAGAACCTAAAAAGTAATCTAGGTGCCAGGACTGAAAACATTGAGGCAAAATATGTAATCACACTCTGTCACAATACTTATGCTTGCTTGAAATACCAACTTTTATTAGGGGATGGTGATGGTCCAGCGAGGAACACGTGCCTGGTCTCACAATGTGCAGGTCACACACTTATTCATGATGCAATAACAAGCTGTAGTTAATGAGAATTTCCCATTGTTTTTGTATGCCCCAGCTCCATGATCGCCAGCACTTTGTGGAGAATGATGACATGTACTCACTGCAGGATTTGATTGACATCTCCAGTGGTAGACTCAGCTGCTCCCTGACAGAAATCCACACCACATTTGCCAAGCACATCAAATTAGACTGTGAGGTGAGCTTTGTCATACATAAACACAAACTAATGAACTTTATTTTTCTTCTTTTCTTTTACAGTAAGCGCAATGACTGTGTATGTATCAAACACTCAACTGTGCAAATATTAGGCAATAGGCAATAGGGGTTTATTGGTGGTATAGTTCGCTTAAGTAATAGAGGACCTGTCTCCTCCTTGAAATCCTGACTTTCTGTCCCTGTGTGTGTGTGTGTGTAGCGTTGTCAGGCCAAAGGATTTGTGTGTGAGCTGTGTAAGGAGGGAGACATCCTCTTCCCCTTTGATAGTCACACTTCAGTGTGCCACGACTGCTCTGCCGTCTTCCACAGGTTAGTCACCACTAACTAGTCAGGCATTAATAGATTACATTCACGAATAGAAACAACCACTAATCTTTCAAATGAAAACCTTCAATCTTGTAGCTATAACAAACAGTTGCTGGCAATTGTGTTTCTCTTTAGAGATTGTTACTATGACAACTCCACAACTTGTCCGCGATGTGCCCGAATGACAGAGCGCAAGCAGGACGAGCTGCCGGATGTGAAAGATGCATAACCCTGGAGAGGACCCTGCCTGGTGTTACTGTGACTACTAGTGGATGTTGCACTTTGCCTGATGTTGTATTATACTCTATCTAAGTCTGATACAAATGTTAAGACTAGCTTTTCATCTCGGTCTTTGTGTTGTTATGTTGTATATGGTGTCTTTCTTCCTGTTCAGTGCACTACATAATGACGCAGGGTACTTAGAGACCCACCTGG
Organism: Hoplostethus mediterraneus; assembly: GCA_034670385.1. NCBI lineage: Eukaryota > Metazoa > Chordata > Actinopteri > Trachichthyiformes > Trachichthyidae > Hoplostethus > Hoplostethus mediterraneus. The sequence goes on from JAXDDW010000071.1 coordinate 2,230,164, forward strand.
AAAAATATATTTTTTTTTATCTAAGTTTTAAATTCATACTTTGAGACTAGCTGTACTGAGCACTATATTTTGTGTGTATGTGTTTGTGTGTGTGTGTGTGCGTGTGTCTTGTGTTTAAGTATGTGTCTTAAATTTACTAAATAAATACAAATGCCCTGTAAAGCGAAGCCAGCTTACCAGTAGGTAATGTTGCATGCAGAAGTTGTATGATATTAGCCATTAAAAACCTCAACTGTGTTACACTATACTGCCGACTGTGCTAAATCCTAAACTTTAAGGTCCCCTTAAATGAAAAATGAGTTGAGTTTTCAAGCATTATAGTTTCCTCCAAAGAAATTATAGACCATAAATTTCACAAAATTATGTTAACATTTTGATGTATCAATTCTATCAGTTTGCCTTTACCAAATGTTATAAAGCAAAAATAAAAAGGATGCCCCAATAGGTTACAAGTATGGAGATCAAATCCTATTGATTATAGTATTTCATCATGGCTTCTTTTTGTTGCCACCTACTCACACACTTCCACCACAGGATATTTTGCTTACACTGTCACTAATGCAGTGCACACCGCCAGCTTTCAACTTGTGTACAGATTTATTTTCAGTCATGAGCTGAAGTCTGTTTTCTGTTTCACAAGTTCATTAACAAAACAGCTTCCAAGCCTTGAAGCAGTATTTCAGACCATTTGCACCTTAGCATACCTCCTATGAATTCATGAAAAATCCTACCCTGGATTTTCAACAAGCAAGATTGTGTGTTTACAATCATAAATAACATGAGGTGAAAAATAGCTATAATGGTATACATCTGGGAAAATTGTCATCTGAAAAGAAATATTGCTTTAACTGACAAAAAGTGGAAGGTTAAATATATATAGGGGAAAAAAAGTTTGTTTCTTCTCCTAATTCTCATTCAAGTTGGTGTTTGTGAAAACCAAAACTGATAATTGTAAAATCATGTGGAGTAGTGCATGAATAAATTAATGAGATACATTAAGGTTGCAGTGTTGTGTTAAATTCATAGGTGGGTGGTGTCAACAGGATTGTTGTGCATAGTGTCATTCAGAGCATATCTCAAACAGTCCAACAAGCAAGTATTGGATTTGGAGTTGTGGAACCTGATATTAGCACTTATAAAAGCAGGACAGAAATGAACTAGCTATAATTTCTTGGCACAAAATGAAACCATATCTCTGATAACAGCCGGCTTGTGTTCTGTGCTCTGCTACTGAACATACTATGTGGTGAAACAAATTCCTCTTCATGGATGATAGATGGACATCCCTCCCTGTAGTCCTTTTTGATATGAGCATGGATACCTAATATGAGCATGGATAATGGTACTGTATGCCAGTCGAAGTAGAATACGAATAAAATAAAACCAGATTTCTAGTTTAAAGTGCTTTATATTGCAAATAGCCTTTTGGTTAACGATAACAAAAATATTGAGGACAGGTAACCAGTGCAAAGCAACAAACCCATAATTTACTCTTTTAAAAGTGCCCTCTTATTCTTCCATGGGCAACAGAAAATACCCTGCTCACATTTCCTCTTGCGTTTGACAGGGGGTTTGAGCAACAAGGTTTCATGGATGAGATAGGTTTGAAGAGGAGGAAGACGACATTTTTAAATCCCAGTCCAACTCCCAGCCAATGCGGACACACACAAACTGTCACACACTCAAGTTTGCACATATTGTGTTTCGTATTGACTCTTTAAACGCAACATCTGGCTCTTCACTAATAATATAAGGAAAGATGCCGTACTGTACGGGACGGGTGGCCACCACCAGTGACAACCCTACTCCTTGGAGGTTTTATAGAAGATCCCCAATCACGTCGCTCTGACACAACTCAAGTCTCGCGGGACGACCGAGAGTTGGGACATGGTTTCGCAGATGGTTGGGGACTTGATCCGCTGATGCAGCCTTCAACAACAGAGGAACTTTACCTCTGTAGTTGGCGTGATGGGGCTTCTTTCAGTCAGTGTCGGGCCGTTTCGGAACCGAGTGCGTTCATGGGGCAGAGATTTGTCCACAATTTCCACTACTTTTCGCAACAGCGGTGCACTAGTGTCGGTAGGATGTCATTGTTTTTTTTCTATTTACATAAACTTTCTATGGTCTTCTCTGAAATGTATCAATACAGACGTTTGTATTGCAGCAGTTATTACCAAATGCATCTTAAACAACATTGCATTGCTACATTGTGCGCCGTGTCGCACTGAGGATTTGAAACAATCGCGAAGAGATGAAGTAGGATAAAGAACACAGTGTTCTACAACGCATGCAACAGATCCCCAAACCTCTGATTTATCTAAACATTGTTTAGATATCATATAGTCGTAGTTGATCATTTTCTATCATGATGTGTGGTTGCTGAGGTCAGTTTTGACCAAGTTCCTTAATTTCATCCAATTTTAATACAAGGGGGTGTGTCTCGGTTACTGTGGCGGCGATGGGACAACTTGTAGATGGTGATGGTGAAGCTTGATTATGCATATTACTTAAACTCAAACACTTTGTGAGGCAGGCGTATGTGTTAAGCGAAGTCACCATCCATTGCATTTGCTTTTTAAAATGTGCGGGATAAGCATATAGGCTACAGGTTATGGCTAGACCAGCACTGATACAGTCAGGACCCGTTGGGAATCTTTCGTCGTATTTAGTGATGGGCGGACCGAATCTTTTCAAAGAACCGATTCCTTCGAGTTGATACATGTAAATGTATCGAACCTTTCGAGTTTCAATTCTGCAACACTTTAAAATTGACTTATCTGACTAACTGAATATGAATAATGCTTCTTTGATGCCACTTCGGGAAAAATAATGATTTGTTTCTGACACTTATGTATGTGTTATTCCAAAGAAAGGTCTTGACAGGTACACAAAAGGTGACAGACTTTCCACTTTAGAAAATAGAACCAATGATAGATAGATCTCTCTGTAATGATTTATATGTAAGTAAAAGCACTTTGAAGTCACACCTGGCCTGAATTGGTAGCCAGTGTAATGAGGACAGGATAGGCCTTATATGGTCGAATTTCCTAGTTTTGGTCAGGATTCTAGCAGCAGCATTCTGGACCAGTTGGAGATTTTTAGTGTGCCCAGTAGTTAAGCCTGAAAAGAGAACATTGCAATAATCAATTCTCGATGATACAAAGGCATGTACTAAAATTGCTGCGTCTGCCTCTGTTAGCATGGGTCGACTCTTGGCAATATTGCGAAGATGAAAAAGCTGTTTTAGTGGTCTCCTTAATATGCAACTCGAATGAGAGTTGAAAACAATGAAATCGTTGGGGCTATGGATTATCATGTACAACCATCATTTTGTATTGCCTGCACACCATTTCACATTGGTCTTAACATACATTATAATATTGTGATGGATTATGTGATGATGCCTTAACACCTCTCTGTAATTAATACTTCATTACAGGTCTGATGATTATAGTTCAGCAAGCTTGGCTAATTTATTCATCATCTCTTTATTTCAGAACTCTGCACTAATCCCTAGGAAGCCTACAGGAGTAAATCACCGTAATTTCACACTTGCTCGGTTACTTAGCTCAAACAAACCACCAAGAGGTAATGTACCTCTTCCATGCTGTTACACTGAATAATGTAATTGAATGAGCGTGCACATTGAACTAATTATTTTTCCCATGTGGCATTGCTTACTTCCTTTGTCTTGCGCTTGTGCTAATGAATTGCCTTAGGGCTTGAAAAGTTTTTCCCAAAGAGTGAAGAAAACCCCAGTGTCAACAAATCAGTGGAAAATAAGCAAGGTGTAAATCATCGTCGTCATCATCATTATCATTATCATCTGAATCAGCATTTGTACATCGACCTGTGTCCTCACATGGTTGAATTTCTGCTGTATTGTTACTGTTTAGATGAAAACACCAAAGAGCAAGAGTCTCAGGGAGGGGGAAGGACGTAGTGCAAATGAAGAAGAGGACAGAGGACGGAGAGGAAGAAAAAAGGAAGAATCAGACTGGTGGACACGTTTTCAGGTGTAAATCTGGGCCTTTTTTAGCTTGTTGATCTAGTCCAATATAAGTGACTATAGATGAAATATTATTTTGAAATATTACAAACATTTCTCTGGAAAGATTAAAGTGTAATGGTATGAAATTATTGGAAACATAATATATTTCTTTATGGCAGAGGCCAATTAATGCTTTGTGTTTTCTTATAAATATCTTAATTATTTGGTTTACAAGCAAATTCAGTGATATTGTCATGGGAACACCAAGAAACAAGCCTACATGATCTATACTATATACATCATATTTCATAACAAAAGAACAATAATGTGTGCCAGACTGTAGAGTAATACTTGTATTAACATTTAGTACAAAAATGATTACTATGCCATTTGTTATAATTGACATATAAAACTAATTTGCAAATCAAACTCTTTCACCCCCATCAAATGAGGTTGGCAGGTGGCATGCTGTTTTGTCTATTTATTAAGTCTAAATCCAAAACATATAAGTTGCCATTGATTTACCAAAAATCCTGACAACCTAGGACTGTATTATATTTCAGGACAATAGACTTAAATCTTCCACATACAGAACAGGCCTATTTTCAGTGCCAAAAAGTGAAATGAATCAATTTTTATTTTATTAAAAAAAAAATGTAGGATGAAATCTGAAAATTATGATAATGATTTGTTTTAGTTCCAGTGCATTTTAAAGTTGCATTCTTAGCATCAATATTAAGTTTTATCTTTCCATCCTCTGTAGTCTGATGAAGACAGTTTGAAGATTACACTGACTGTATGCCTATTTCAAAACGTGTTACCCAGTTGATGTATGGGAAAACAATATTCTTGGAGGATATTTTACCTATGTAATTGGACAAAGGGCCTCCTTTTAAAGATGCCGTTAACAAGGTGTTCACAGTTGCAGCAGCAAGCAGCAGCCTGTTTTTCAGTGGAATGCTGACACAGTCCTTTCTATGAACTGGTCTAGTCTGTCTTCCCTCTCTCGTGCCCTTTCTGTACCTAACAGGATGATTTTCCATGGGATGAAAAAACACTCCGCAATGTCACAATTTGTGCAGCAGGCATGGCCTCAGCGTTTTTGTATTTCTACTTCCGAGAAACGGGGATAGAGATCTCCTGGAAGGACTTTGTGCATTACTACTTGGGCAGAGGACTGGTGAGAGACTAAGTTGTAGTGTCATCTTCTTTTTTCCTTGTTGGTGTTTGCCACCATATTACTTGATATGTATGTTGTTCTCTCTTCACAGGTGGATCACCTAGAGGTTGTCAACAAACAGTATGTCAAAGTAATCCCTGCCCGTGGAGTGAACACATCAGAAGTGGTTAGTAGCAAGAGAACAAACAAACAAACCATGCTGTAATGGATGGATCAGAAAACCCTGACAGGCCACACTAGATCACAAAGGTTATCTTTTAAAAAGGGAAACCTATTGACGTTTAGTATGGCAAATGTGTCTGTATGTTTCAGAACTACTTGTGGTTCAACATTGGCAGTGTGAACACATTTGAGCATAACCTGGAGATGGCTCAGCAGGAGATGGGTCTGGACTCCTCACGGAAAGTACCTGTGGTCTACAACAGTGAAAGTGATGGGTGAGGGAGCACGGATTAAGGCCTACAGGGAAAGGGATGTAGAGAGATTTGGTCTCTAAGTAGAACTTTCATGTTTATTTCTTCAACCAAAGTATTGAATTTTCTAATGTTGATGTTGGCCGAACTGAACTTCCCTCTCTTTCTTCATAGGACATTCCTATTGAGCATTCTCCCAACCCTGCTACTGGTTAGCTTTCTACTTTTTGCCATGCGGCAGGGACCAATGGCAGGAGGCCGTGGGGGTAGGGGGCGGGGAAACCCCTTCAGCATGAGTGAATCCAAAGCCAAGATAATAAAAGACAACACCAACATCCGTTTCAAGGATGTTGCAGGCTGTGAGGAAGCCAAACTGGAGATCTTGGAGTTTGTTAACTTCCTGAGGAACCCTAACCAGTACCAGGACCTGGGAGCCAGGATCCCTAAGGTGTGCTATGCATGTTAGCATAGTTAGCATAGTTTAGCCAGTTGAAGGGAATTACCTGTTAGTCATTTGCTGTCTGTCTAGCTGGTGTCTTTCTCTTTTATGAAGCTATATCTATATCCACAATTGAGGTGAAACGTTACCACCCACTTTTTTAGCAGCCCTGGTTCTGGAAGTAAATTTCCCATTCATTTTCACCAGACATTTCAGAAAATCCCAATATAAAGGTCATGAACCGAACCAAACAGCTATGAGATGAATCATGACCTTGTAACAATTGATTCAGAGATTTAAATTTTTTTTTTTTTTAAAAACGAAAAAGGCGAAATAACAATCAGTGAGAGTGAGTCACTGAGTATTGGTCTATACACACAACTTTGCATTGTTAGCATTCCTTGTTAAATATTAAAATGCTAGCAATACTATCTAGTTTTACAGAAAGTGAAGGATGAATCTAGAAAAATCCATGGCACCCCTTAAAAGTAACACATGGCCTTGTTGTTTTCAGGGTGCGATGTTATCAGGCCCACCTGGAACAGGGAAGACGTTGCTGGCTAAGGCCACAGCAGGTGAGGCTGACGTCCCCTTCATCACCGTCAACGGCTCAGAGTTCCAGGAGATGTTTGTCGGCGTTGGCCCAGCCAGGGTCAGTACTGGGCTGGATACTGGCTTCTATGAAGGACCAGGATAGCTGATCTGGGGAAACTATAAAACACATACAGCACATGCTCCTACTTGGCCATATAGTACTATACCTTGCTTTTCATGTCGAAACATTAGCATGGTGACCTTTTTAAATGCACCCTAAAACACTGCTATGTTTGTGAGGTATGTTTAGATATTTCCAGCATAGTTACTATTAGTTATATTCACACTAGTACGCTTCTGCACAATCAAGTTGTTACTATGGAGCTAGCTAGCAATAGCCAAGGGCTTCCCAATAAGCTGCGCGTGTGAATGCTTCCAGGTCAGAGCAGTGGGAAATCCCATATTTCCGCTTTATCTGACATGACATGACATGACATGAATGCACCAGCAACAAGTTCACGCCTGTTCTGTTCAGAAATCACTAACTGAGTGGAAGTAGACAAGGCAGGTTGAGGCAAAGTGGGTACAATAAAACTTAATCACAAAATAACTCCTGGAATACATTGACCATCACAGATTGATGATGTATAACAGTGTAAGAGTATCTGAGGGTGGAAACTTCCTTTTATTGATTTCTCTTTGCTGTGTCTTATGTCCAGATAAGGAATATGTTTGCCATGGCTCGAAAGAATGCCCCCTGCATCCTTTTCATTGACGAGATAGATGCTGTGGGCAGGAAGAGAGGCAGAGGGAACGTTGGTGACCAGAGTGAGCAGGACAACACGCTCAACCAGCTGCTAGTTGAGATGGATGGTAGGCTATGATCTGAATCTCCTGTTGACTCAGTGACTGTATGGACTCTTCTCTGATTCCCTGTATATGTGGGACCCAGTCCTTTGGATCACGGCAGCCACCTTGGTAATGTTTTTCATTGCAGGGTTCAACACCAGCACCAATGTGATTATTTTGGCTGGCACCAATCGACCAGATATCCTGGACCCAGCTCTGATGAGGCCTGGACGCTTTGACCGACATATCTACATAGGTACAGTGTAGTGCTCCCTTTCTTTTCTGCGGTCTTCCTCTATTGCTTTTGAGCTGCCTCCTCTACTTTTTACAGTTGCGAACTTTCCTGCTTTCAACTGGATTTCTTTGGTTACAATAATGCAATTTTATCTTTTTTGCATACATCAACAATATGCATTTTGTGTATTTTCAACTGTTCCTTCAAATCTGTTTAGTTTCTTTTCCACATCCGCTTTGATATATTTTTGTTTGTAATTAGTCCTTGGTCATGTCACTCTGTTGTCTATTGATCTTTTCCATTATTGGTTTCCTTGTCCGACTGACCTCCATGCCTTCGTACACACTTATGTATGACTACCTCAGTGAAGATCGATCTACAGATTTTGATTTGTGTCTTGTAATTGTCACTAGACTGACTTTTCAAGAAATGTAGGTCTCTGCATGACTTCTAGCAAGCACATCATATTTCTGTGAAGCATTTTTGGGTCCTTTATAGTTATAGTCACTTTCTTCTACCCTGAGAAGCAAACCTGGAGTTTCATTCCTTCGCTCCCATTCTGTCACTCTCATGTATTATCCCCTCATGTCCTTGCCTGAATTTATTACCATGCCACCTCAGTAGTCTATTACTGCACACCAGGCAATATCAAACACCTGAAAATAAATGGGACTAAAACAGAGACATACCCAGATTTAACTTTGTAACTGTTCCTTGTAGCTTGCAGATCAGCTATTAAACATGACCTTACTAAAACCCACCTTGGGTGCCTGTGTTTTCCTAAGCACTTACTCCAAGTGCATTAGATTTACCATTGGTCTTCTTTGCACCTGCTTTTTGTTATTTGTTATGTCATTATGAATGTGTGTGTGTTTCTAGTGTGTGCTTTTATCTTTGTGGTTAAAATGGTTGATCTATTTCTGCCTGCTAAGATCTAATTCACTTTGCTCCAGCAGTGCTGTTCAGTGGTAGGCAGGTCAGTGTCCTTCTGACAGCGAAAAATGGGGCAAAATGGAGAGAGCTGGCTTTCCATAAAAAGAATAATTATGTAACTGGAGGCAGACAGGAAGGATGGAACACAGCTCCTGTTTATGTTGAGGTTTTTTCAGCCCTGTTTCCTGTAGCCTTGCTTTTTGTTTATCCAACAGTCCTTAAAATCAGATTTTGCTCACGATGCCTTGTTCTTTTCTCCTCTGTTTCTTCTGTCCTGAAATGCAGTAGTCTTGAAATCTGGTTTAAAAGCATGAAATACAAAATTCATGATGCTTGTTTGGTCTTACAGGCCCCCCAGATATAAAAGGCAGGGCATCCATCTTTAAGGTGCACTTGCGACCTCTGAAATTGGACTCCAGTATAGAAGCAGAGGCTTTGGCTAGGACTTTAGCTGCACAGACTCCAGGTTTTACTGGTGAGTACGGTATGGGTGTGTGTGTACACGTCTATGCTCCTGAATTAATTTTGTGGGGGTCATACACGTTTATCTTTCATGTCTGTTGCTGTTGGATGTCTTGTTACATTACAGTGTCACCCAGTTATGATCTCTCCCTGTGTGTCCCAGGAGCTGACATTGCTAACGTGTGTAATGAGGCTGCTCTAATAGCAGCACGTCACCTCAACCAGTATATCAGCAGGAAGCACTTTGAGCAGGCAATCGAGAGGGTTATCGGAGGTAACCTAATGAGTATTTACATGCTCCCAATTAATCTGACAATGTGATTATAACAATATTGATAGAATATGGGCCGTGCACCGTAATCATTCAGTGACAAAAGCATTGGTGCAGTCTTAAAATTAATTATTTAATTTTGCAGTTTTGATCAAAAGATACAGTTCTGGACAAGATTATTGGCACCCTGGCATTTTATGCAGATAATGTACAATATTTTCTAAAATAATTGGAAATTGAAACAACTTTCGGTCTTCACACGTTCATCTGTTTTATTTAACAGCACATGATGTTTCTAATATTTATTTGCACAGCTTTTGGCAATGATGACTGCTTCCAACTGCTTCTTATAACCATCTTTGTCTAACCATTTGTCTGCTGGCCAGTTCTGTTCCAGTTGGTGTAGATTTCAGATTTAGCATGGATTCTATCTCTATCCTCTAGTACTTTGTTTTAGTGTGGCCCTCATAGATGACTCAATTGCTGGGTCCTGGGCTTGTGTAGCAGCCTAAAGACATATCTATCCTTAAAGGCCATATCTACCTTATCTTATGCCCAGCTGGCCTCCACCTTGCCCCTACCTACTCCTTCTACAAAACACATGTGAATGATGCTGGTTGTTAACACATCCTCCACACCCCCAGGTCTGGAGAAAAGGACCCAGGTACTAGAACTTGTAGAGAGAACTACTGTGGCGTACCACGAGGCTGGCCATGCTGTGGTCGGCTGGTTCCTAGAACATGCTGACCCCTTATTGAAGGTACTCAGACCATCTCTTTACTCTGTCACTTGAGTTTCAAAATACTTCTATAGTCTTTTTTTTCACATTCTACAGGTGAGGTTCCACTTTTTGCTACTGCCCACAGAGAAGGTGGAAAGGAGAGAATTAGGGAATGAAAGAATTGCTTTTGAGAACCCTTAGTGCCCATATTGCATTCTCCTGCACATGTGCCTTTTCACAGAAGATGTCTCTTCTCCTAGGTGTCAATCATTCCCAGAGGGAAGGGTTTGGGCTATGCTCAGTATCTGCCTAAGGAGCAGTACCTGTTCACCCAGGAGCAGCTGTTTGACAGAATGTGCATGATGCTGGGGGGTCGTGTGGCTGAGCAGATTTTCCTTTGCCGAGTCACCACTGGGGCACAGGATGACCTGAGGAAAATCACACAGTCTGCCTATGCACAGGTAATCACCTCACTTTACCACAAGTATCCACAGATGAACGGGCAATGTCTCATTTCCCTCATTTCCATTTTTAGGTGGTACAATTTGGAATGAGTGAGGTGGTCGGTCAGATGTCCTTTGACCTCCCTCAGCAGGGTGGCATAGTAACTGAGAAGCCCTTCAGTGAACCCACAGCCCAGCTTATAGACCAGGAGGTCCGCTTACTCATAGATGCTGCCTTCCAACGAACACATCAGCTCGTCACCGACAAGAAAGAACTGGTGGAGAACGTGAGAAATATTAATATAAATATTATATATCAGTAGCTAGAGAGCCATTAGAAAGATGGAAAGGACAGAAAGCGTTATAGGTGAAAAGTGAACTGTGTTGCAGCAACTGACAGCTCAACCTCTGCTCAGATTTGCTTATTCAAATAGAAATGGAAGGAATTTTGAGTTAAGTATCCATTGCTAACTTTAACTAACTAACTAACTACCAGCTACTAGTACTAGTTTTAGAGTGTTCTTATTGTGCTCACAATTTACTTTGTTTCCATCTTGTGTTGCAGGTGGCAAAGCGTCTTCTAGAGAAGGAGATTCTAGACCAGGCTGACATGCTGGAGCTGCTAGGACCTCGTCCCTTTGAAGAGAAGTGCTCATATGAGGAGTTTGTTGAAGGGATGGGAGACCAGGAGGAAGACAGCACCCTGCCTGAAGGGCTGAAAAACTGGAACAAGAGCAGAGGGGATCAGGAGCACCCGCAGAATCAGCAGCGCAAACCGGCCTCTAACTGTAGGTGGATATGACCCTTTCAGCTTTAACGGTAGAGCATGAGACTCTTAGTCTCAGGGTCGTGGGTTCGAGCCCCACATAGCGTAGACTATCACCTTTGTAAGTTGCTTTGGATAAAAGCATTAAAAGGCTGCTATCAGGGCCTGGCTTTACAAATATGAATGAAGCCCTCGTTTTTCTCACTGAGAGGAGGTGGGATGGGATGAGATGGTGATGTAGTATGTAGGTCTAGATTATGCAATGTGCAATTTTGTTGTAGCTATATTCCAATGGGAATGCCTTCTCATTTTGATTTGAGGGAAAATGGAAGTCATTAAGCCAAGTTTCTGTGAATGGTTCCTATAGCTTACTTTTCACTTGAAGGTGCCTTAATCTGCCCTGTTCCTCCCAGATTCTGATGGCAGATCTACAATGCAATGACACTGGCAAACATACAGTTTCAAAAAGACAGTAATATGTATATTTAATTTCAAGTAAGATGCACTGTCTAAGGTTGAGAACGGGGTGGGACATAATGTTGCACCGGGCTCAGGTTTTTATGATCATGTTTTTAAACTTAATTGCCCTCTTCTTACAGCAAAAAAGGGTATTTATCTAGTCTATGGTAGATGGGCATATAAAACTATACAAGGGCAATTAGATTGCTCTCCATTTTAACAGTCCCTTATAAAATCTTGGCAGAAATGTGGCCAAAGTAGCTCTCCCTGGTTTTCCGTTTCAATAGCAGTCAGTGAGAAGGATGTTTTAAATATATTTTCCTTGAGCAGGGAACCCAGGCTTCTTCAGACCTCTGAGGTTTCAAAGGTACTTCTTTCTTCTTTTTAATCTCAAATCGTGCATTATCTGATAGTTCACTCCGTGCTTTACTGAGCTTGCATTTCTGATTGCACACTAGTTGTCACACTGCAGACTTCAAACCAATTTCAACCCTCTTCAACCTTGTTATCAGTCATTCATCACTCAAGGCAGCTGTTAGACGAGAACTCAGTCTTGGTGCATACATACAGTACTGTGCAAAAGTCTTTTTAAAAATATAAATTTGGTCTTAGATGTTTATTTTTTCGTTTTCTGCATTATTGTTTTACAGTAGTAAATTTAAATGTATTGTCATTTTTTCCATGTTATGTACTGTATGATTGATGTGTTATAGGGTCACATTGAAAGGAGATTTGCTCCTCATTATCCTGTAGCGATAAGAGTCATGTCAGCTCTGATGATACAATGAGAAATCTCCATGGTATAGTATATTCTAAGTTGGACTTAAGTGTGATCCTGTATGTATACGTATGGAGAACTCTGTAAAATAGGGTTGAATGATAGTCAAATGAAAGCTAATGATATGCCAATAATAGTTTTTGCTCTAAAACAGGTGTTCATCAGTGCTCACACTACCTCACAGTCAGTATTTTATTTATATATAATAACCGCCTCTGAAACTAGCAATATCTTCTTGTCAGCACATCATTGATCAGAATAGTCACTGTAGTCTGGTTATGCTAGATTTGTTTTGTTTTTGTTGTTATTTGTAGTGAAATGCAGTAAATGAATCCCTGGCTGATGCAACAAGCAAAGGAATTAATTATCTGTGATCCTTCTCATTTGTTTGTTTGTTCAATGTAAAATGTGTTCATTCAAATCATGCCTTGCAGTATGAGGAGTATTGCCCCTTTTTTATTCAATTGATTTTCATCATTTTTTTCAAAAAAAGATCGAAGGACCCCAACCAGGCCGACACTGGTGCAGCTTGTCAGCGAGTTAAAAACAACAAAAAACATAAAAAACAAACAAACATGAAAATGGGACAATGAACAGGACAGTGGTATATTCCTGTGTTGGACTTGCTTGACCACATATTGTTGTGGCTTCAGTTTTTGTTTAAGATCTAGCTGAATGAATATGTGAAGCTATTGTAATAACGCCTTTACTGCTCACCAATAAAAAGAAGCAAGCAGTTTTGATATCCCAATGATCTGTTTGTATTTTCAGTGTTTGCATTTTGGTGCATTCAATCGATACAGCAGCAGTCTTTATATATTTACACAGCATTTCATTTACTGCACAAGCCTGCAACAGTGTGCCCCTTGCACATCTACATGTGTAATGGTGTCAAATGGTAACAGGTGTTGGTACACACTGTATGCACTTCACTAGACCTCATATGACAAAGGCATGGTAGTGAAACCTGAATCATCTTACCACTTATGGACAAAAAGCATGAAGAACGTGGCTTTCTGGATTGACTTAATTTGGTCCCCTTATCCCATCCCACAGTGCATTGCACGACCAGCTTTTTCAAACTTGCAAGAACAGAGTCCAATGGTTGGTCCATGGTTAGTGACAAGATTTCTAACTTTAGGACACTAGGTCTGCAAAATACTATGAGCCTTCTTCATCTACTGGTATTTTCGAGTACTCGTGACTGGTGGAAAGCCTTGAATTTGCCAAGACAGTTGTCAGAGTAAAGAAAGAGATATGTCATACCACAGACACTAATAATGCATGGCCATCTGTCTTTAACCATCTCAATTAAGACTAAATATAAACTTTACTATTTGGTGCACACAGGCCTTGGTTTTCATTGGCTTTATAAAGAATGACTGATGCATAGTTGCCACAGAACCATACAACTTTAGCCACCATCCTATTACCACACTGTTATGGAACTCTAGTAGTTTGTGCCACATCTGTTCCAAAGTTTTATAGTGGATCAGTGGATTTGTGGAGCCATACAGCAAAGGAGGGAGGGAGAATATGGACCTCCTCTAGTCTGAGTACTGTGACATAGGATGTGTATGTAATAAATTGATAAATGTGCTCTAAATCTTTGCATCACATACTGCAGAACGAGACCACTTTTGCATACTGTACTTTTAACTTAATAAAACACACTTCAAGAAAAAAAAATGTTTTTCAAGATTTCTCTTTATTCTTCTACCATCCCAGTGTCACTGGATTTTGATCAACATTTGGAATTAGTGGCACTCTTGGTATAGACAAGCTAAAAGTGAGATAAATAATACAAGTAATCAGCTATCAACAATGCTTAGAAAAATAAGAAAATTGCATCATTTTATTTACTGTCTACAGTTTAATTCATAATTTGTTAAGAAAGATGATTATAAAATTGTTGGCACTTTACTGTATTTTTGGCATTCATGCAAAACTTTAAAGTCCACCTGACGATCCAACTTCCAATTCAACTGCTTCAAGTATTACCTATCTAAATATTGAATCTATATCAGTGAAGTTTGACCATCAACATAGTACTCTGGAGCTAGGTAGCTTAGCAACAGCAATTGTGACAGCCATCATTTTCAAAATTAATAACATGGAAAATAAACGTTTTTTCCAAACGATACATTTTGAGCTTGGAATATAGCTAAGAATGTTGAATATAGCTCACTACTTGTTCTGTTTATCTTTTCAGTCATCTGTACCAAATTTGCCAATAATTATGGAGGGCACTGTAAATGAAATTCAAGTGCAATCTTTTTTCAGGCAATTGTAATAACATCACACATGTTTTCTAGGATGGAGAAGGTGTGATGGAAGAGATGTGATGTTAGAGAGCAGCCTCACTGAAACACAATGCCACTGCTCAAGTCACCTTAGAGCCGTTCACAGCCAACATAGTCCTGCCACATTTTCAGACAACACAAAATGTAATAGTCTCAGCTTGATCTTTAATTTTAAGTAATGCTCTATTGCTTGATGTTTCAACTAATATCCCGCGAATTCAATGTGAATTCCAGTGCCTGACGTTTACATGGGAGGTCTGGCTACATGCTGTGCACACAACTTTTAGGGCCCCCTCCAGGCTGTATCTTCCTCCTATGAGAGGCTGTAATGCTGGAGGTGCCATTGTTCTGCTGGTCACATACCCTGTTTGCCATCCAAAAACAAAGCGTAAAAGTTCTGGCAGTCCAGAGTGCAATAAGAACCCCTTGCATGAAAAACACAATGATTATGCTTTGTTTGTGTGTGTGTATATGTGTGTGTGTGTGTGTGTGTGTGTGTGTGTGAGCGAGAGAGAGAGAGAGAGAGAGAGATAGAGAGGCAGAGAGAGAAAGAGAAGGAGAGTATGTGTGTGGCACATCTCAACATCTTTAGTTATAGTACAGGGCACAGCATCCAGAGTTCAATCTGAACTAGTCTATTCAGCACCAAGATACATTGTGTGAGTGCCCGGTGGCAAATGGGGGCCTCTTGGTCTGCTCTCTGTAGCCACTCTGGCGGTGTCTGCTCTGGGTTTTCTCTCTGTGTACGGCCTGGGTGTTTCACATTGCATATCATGGCTGCTTAGGCCTTTCCAGCTTCATTAATGGCTCTGTGGTGTCTGAGTCGCTGTGGTGTTTTCTCTCTCGTGGTGGCTCAACCTTGCTGCAGCGCGTCCATGAGGGGGAGCGCATATAGCCACCTCTAGGCAGCACAGGCTGGTGGGAACCTGGGAACCAGAAAGACAATGACTTGCGATCAGCAGGAGTCAAAGGTATTGGCAGATAGTAATAATGACATTGATGAAGTGCATATACTGTATACATAGAGGTACACATGCACACATGACATACGTATCAGACCCGAGGCATAGTCATATTGCATGCCGCTCACTTCTCACACGAAAATACTTTTGCATCAGAAAATGTCCTCCTGCATGTGCAACAGCTAAGAGCATGTAACCCATCTACACAGATCAGATATGTCAAAATGCAACAGAAGCCCTGCAGGATGTAAGTACTGTCTGCACACACACACACACACACACACACACACACACACACACACACACACACACACACACACACACACACACACACACACACACAAGCAATTTCTGGACAGGCAACTGATTCACAGATGAAGAATCCCTCCAACACTCATCATCTTATACTAGATTCTTATTTTGTCTTGTTCCCTGTTCTTTACAATTGGCTTCAGTGTCACTTAATATCAATGTCAATATAATAATAATAATAATAATAAGAGGAAGAAGAAGAAGAAGAAGAAGAAGAAGAATATAGGACAATAGACTTGACAAGACAATAGAATCTTGGCATTAGTTATACAAAGAGATGATTTTCCAGTTTGGGAATTTTATGACCATCACTATGTCACACCACTTGGTGGTGCTGTCCAACTTACCAGAAAGACCACAAGGGAACAAGGGAACAATGGATGTGACTGAAAGAGAGGACACAGCTCACTCTGTACATATCAATAAAAGGTAAGTCAGGTCTTCTTCAGACCCTCTAAGTGAATGTCATTTTCAGTACCTGGCTAATGGATCTCCCAAAGCCACACCCGTATCCATACATGCATTAGAGTGACAGAGAGAGAGAGAAAGAGAGAGAGAGAGAGAAAGAGAGAGAGAGAGAGAAAGAGAGAGAGAGAGATGGTGGGGGCAGAGAGATGACATTATTGATCTTTGAAGATTGATGGTGCTTCCATTGGATTTTAATGAGGGACAACAACCTCCTCAGCATTGTGAAAGGCTCTGCTGGCCCGAGTGCCTTTTGTGTCTGCTGGTGGCTGCTTGTTTTGTGTGTGTGTGCTTGATAAATATGAATGCAGAATAATGATGCACAGAGAAACAGAGAAAAGATGAATGTGTGAAAACAAATGACAGACTTACATGGATTTGCCCTTCTCTCTGACACACACACACACACACACACACACACACACACACACACACTGTACCCCAAGCTGCAGCTTTCTCAGACACTCCCTCCCCCCCCCACCATTTGTGCAGTATTCCTTCTGTGCTTTTGGCAAGCAGCCATTAGATTCTACAATCAGCGTGTTGCCGTGTAAGCTAGCATCTCAAAAACACTACACCCTCCTACACAAAAGCTAGGAAGACACAGGGAGGAGCACAGGCGCTTGTGTACATCAACACATGTATGTGACGATGCCCTTATCTTTCAATCCATGTAAGGGGAATAACCCTCATTTTATTTGTGCAGGCTATTCCTATTGTCTAGCCGCAATCCAATCAGTGGTTGTGAACAGGAACACGTATTGGCAGTGAGTGAGAATCTGGAATCTGACCTTTCACACCCAAAACAGCTTTCATAGTAGGACTGGGCTAGAACTACGTGGGTGCTGACTGGGTGCTTTCCAGTTCTTTCTCTACGGAGATGTGCAATATCACAGAATAAAGAGGGAAGGAACTCTTATCTTGTTTGTGGGTATTGTAATGAATGCTCTAAAACTGATAATACTTATAAAATAGGCGGTGTCAAATTCAGATTTCCTGCACTCCTTTTTGGCTATAACACAGTTATGGATCAGCTGTCACTGACAAGCTTATGTGGACAACCTGTCCACTCACCTTTAATCTTAAAAACCAATGTGTTTCAGCTGCAATTGTTGAGTTATCTACAGAAGCCTATTGCTAGGCTATTCAAGCTTTGTCTGAATTCTTGTCATTCCTTTATTCCCTCTTAATTCATGCACCTTGGAGGAGTTGTAAAGCTACAAAAGAGATTTTTTCTTTCCCAGTCCACTTACACATTTTTTGTATTCATTATTTATTTAGTCAGACAGTTGGAGAGCAGATGGAGACAGAGTAGGGAGGAGTAGAAGAGACATTTCTGCTAGGATTCAATCCTCGGCCAATACGAGTGGCTTGACCTCTTGACTATCTGGACACACATGACCTGTCCTGATGGGTGTGGCATGAACACACATATATAGTTACCCGCCCACCCTGCAGACCTACATGGTTCAATAAACTACAACCACGATGTGACGGCACCCAGGGTCATTTTTCAGGAATATGGTCACATTTTGTGGTTCACACTTTACATTTGAGTGTAACACAATAAGCAAACATAGTCCACAAAGTCAAAGCCTCCTGTTCTTTGACAATGGAGCTGCTGTAGAAAGAGTTGCTTGATGAATCATTTGTGGTTCTCAGTTCTCTGGGTTCTGGGATAGAGTTGATCATGTTCACTAATTTTGATTGAAGTGTCCATGAAAGAATAAAACATGTGAATTTCCCTTTAAGTGCTGATACTGATGACCACTCAGCCACCCATGTAGCAGGGAGGGAGAGGGAGAGAGGAGGGGAAGGGTGAGTGTGGAGGGAAGAGAGAATAGGGGCAAGAATAAAACAACACTGGAAAAGGGATGAAAACGGGACAGAAAAGGGAAAAGGATGAAACAGCAGAGAGAAAGAGAAACAAGAGACAACATAATTAAGTAATGTAACATATTTAAGTAATGTGTTGGTGTAGCTGTTCAGTTTTATTGTTTTTTCGTGGACAAAGCCTCGTATCCAGCAGGGAAGAGTGAATTATTCAGGAACCTACATTTAGAATGAACTCACTCACCCACCCACCCCACTCTCCTCTCCCCAGACTCCGACTGCACTGTCCCTCTCTCCTCTCCTCTCCTCTCCTCCCCTCTCACCCTACTTCTTGTAACTCTTCCCTCAACCCCTCTGCTGCTCTACTCAACCTTTCCCTTCTATGTCACACACCTCTTTTATGATATAGCCGCTGTCAGACCACAGCCTGTGGTAAGTGTCACTATTGCAGCTTTTAGCAGGGTTTTCCAAGACTTCCAAGAGTTGCCTGGTGTAAAATCCCAGAGGGCCGGGATAATGAGGGAGGTTTTAAGGGATCCAGATGTAACAG
Source organism: Hoplostethus mediterraneus (assembly GCA_034670385.1). NCBI lineage: Eukaryota > Metazoa > Chordata > Actinopteri > Trachichthyiformes > Trachichthyidae > Hoplostethus > Hoplostethus mediterraneus. The sequence goes on from JAXDDW010000071.1 coordinate 2,249,063, forward strand.
AACAGCTGGATCTCACAGCTGAGATTCGAGCTGTAAGACGCTCTTAGGCTAAATCCTTTCTCACACACAATATCTATCCTCGTCTGCACAGCACACACTAAATCTCTGTTTATGTGTTAGCTATATCGCTTTCTTATAGACTCTGTTCTATCCTTTATATCGCAGCACAATTAATAAAACAATATTGAAAAATTGTAATACTGACTACTGGAATTTGGCTGCCTGTTGGTCTTAGTGCTTAATAGTTTTAGTCACATTATATAGAAAAAGCTGGGTCGACATCACATTTCATATCACAATAAAATGATTCACCAAAAAATATACATGATTTTTTTAGAATACTGTGTAGCCCTTCTTGAAAAACACTCAATCCCACTTCCTCCACAGTTTCCACAGTACAGTACCCACTCAGGCTCAAACGTGGCCCCATGGCTCTACAATCACTCAAACGCATCTAGGTGTTGATATCTATCTGGGATTGCTATCGTTCTTCTGTACTCCTGCCATCTCTGAGGCAGACGGGGAGACTGTGATGGAGAGTATTGGATAAAGGCCAGCTAAGGGACACTGAGAGCAGGAGAGATGCTTTATGATATATAAAAATACAGCACACAAGTAGAAGAGAGAGACAGAGACAGGCAGGATGAAGGAGGAAACGGGAAAATTAAATTCATGTAGTATAAAAACTCTCCATCTCCTGACAGTGTGACTTAATTTGGCATTAGAAAGCAGTGCAGCGGATGTGTGGCCCTGGGAGGGGAAGCCTCTTGGCTGTTGCACCTCCTGCACCTGTACTATCTGGACACTGAGAAGCAGCTGTGGTCCGTGACTAATAGAGGCTGGGGAAACTTGGGAGGTGAGGGGTGCTCTGAACAGGGGAGGGGATATATTGTTTACTCTGCTCAGCTCTGGGAACATGGATTTATCTAGTGGCGGGGGTGAGGGTTGAGGTGAAGAGAGGGTTAACGGACTGAGATGGTTTGGCTGCGATGACAGAAGATTAGGGAGGGGTTAGGCTTTTTGTTGAGCAGATTTTGCAGGACAAGGGAAGTAATGGGGAAGGACAGGGGGTTTGTGTGGAGTGGTAAAGGGATTTTTAGAGAGGCTGGGAGACAAAGAAGTAAAAAACTGGGCTCCAATGGGAAATCTATGAGTAAAGTAAGGAGAAGACTCAGTGAACTGAAGTGAGGAGGGTGGGTTGAAAAACTCTAGGATGGCAGAGGCTTCAAAAACCGAAAAGTAAGGGCTCCAAAATGGTTGTTAGTTAGGTGATATGGTTCTACTTCAAATGTTTGTCTCAATAACCCATTTGAGAGAGAGAGTCCTCTGAAGGTTCTTCAGGTTAAAGGAAAACTCTTCGTTTTTCTCTAAAATATTTAAACTGGTTGATAAAGTGAGTAAATGGTGATAACCTGCTCAGTGACTTTTTCCATCTTTCACATTCCATCTTAACTCAGCATACAAATTTAATACAATGGTACATGGTTTAATACAATGGTTCAAACATTGTATCAGGCAATCACTAGAAAAATGAAACAATGTTTTCAATCCCTTGATTTTAAAGGAGGACAACCCTTTTTACTTGTTTACACTAATATTAAAGACGGGTCATTTAAGTGATTAAAAATGATTTGTATGTGGCAGTATGTCTTAGAGACAATCATCCTAAAGTCCTAAAGTGAGCAGGCAAGTGAGCGACTAAGTCACCATTAATTATTGTCCTATCGTGTGTGAGAAAAAGCCATCCCTTGTGCCTCAGAGTTTTAGACTAAACCATGTACATAGTTCTGCTGAGAACTGAAAAAGGGATGGTGCTCTACAGTATCCCTTATAGGTGCCAAGTAACAGCTATAATTCAAAGTGTAGGCAGTGGAGCTGCAGATAGTACCACATAGCTCAGATGGCTAATAGGGACCATAACTCACTCCTAACAAGATGGGCCATTATGCAGAACACTAGTAATGAACCTGAAAAGAGAAGGAAAAGAGGGAAATGATGCTATCAAAAAGGGAGGTGATGGTATCATGAAGAAACTGAGAGAAAATGGTAGGCTGTGCGACTGGCATGTAGAAAGAATAGGTTTAAAAAGGATTCAAGCTGAAGTGCTGACTATCTCCCCGCTGGATTGGAAAGTGTCTGTGCATGTCCATACAAAATCAGTTTTGTCTGAGCACTGTTGAGCCATGGCCACTGCTGGAGTGAGTCAGAGATAACATCTCTCCTGAGCTAACATCTCTGATGTTAAAGTCAAATTTCACTTTGTTAGGACATTTTCACATTTCTACCTGCACATCTAGGATGGTCAGGAGCAGGCACCCTCCACCATTAGCTGCTTTAGTAATCCACTGTCACCACCAGTGAACATTTTGGTGTTGATGGGGGTATTAGTAGTAGATTAATACACAGGTGACGTGAATGACAGGCTTCAGATGAATGGTGCCTGTGATTGAAATGCATCGGTTTGACATACCTGCCTTGCTCACGGTAGCTTGAGATAATGTGTATATAGTATTTGAGCTACTATTAATATTCTACTATTCTATAAATGATGATGTCAGCGTCACTATTAAAAGTCTGACATCATTATCAAGGAAGGCATACTGTTTTCAGCATTTGACTATTACAGTTCACATTCTGGATATTCAATATTTGTATCCTAAGACGTTGTCTGAACCGCATTAGTGGAGCTGGGATGGTGTGACTGCTGGGAGGAGCTGGTGGTGTCAGAGGAGAGTTTTCCCTCTTAACATGCAGTATGAGGCTCCCAGGTCATAAATAAAACATGGGAGAGATGCTTTTGCTTCTGCTGGCAAATTGTGAAGGAGGTGGGTTAGCCATACTTGCTGCTGTGACAAACATGCAGGTTAAATCGTCTTCCCGCTGGTTTACATTTGAAGTATTTGGCTGGTATGGTGGTAATAACTAATCACAATGGACAATCCTAACTGGAACAGCATTGTGTGGTGACTACACATTTCACTTTCCTTTCATTACAGTTTTCCACAAAATTCCCATTTGTTATTTAGTTTTAATTATCATCTAAATAAAATTGTTCCTGATAGGAATTATCACCATGCAAAATCTGTCCAATATGACAAGGAGTGTTTGACTGTGATAAACTGAAATGTGTTTTTGAAGAGCCCCTAAAGGAACATCATAGCCAACAATAATGCAGGCTTTTTATTTGAGTGCGCTCTCGCTCTCTCTCTCTCTCTCTCTCTCACACACACACACACTTATAAATTTTGGTAATGCTTCCCTCAGACAACCAAAAACTATGTCTCCGTGTGATACAACTTATACTGTACAACACACACTACAATTGTGAAGTGTGTGAAAATGAAAATGCATATATGGGCCATGGAACAGCAAATCTGGCTATGACACATGCACACTTTGGGCTGCACACTTTGGATGGATACACTTGGGTGGATGCCTGTTCCTCAGGTATTGTCAGGTGTTCTCCTCAGGTATTGTTGCATGGCCTATGTACGCATTTTATGCTAAATCTGAACATATAGGTCCAGATTCACTTGGATTGCTTTGCGAGGACAATCTGCACATTTTTTTGCTTCTCAGTTGCTTGAATGGAGTGCAAGTAAATAGCCTTTTCATCACCAATTGCAAGCGCAAATTGCCTGTTTCATCTTTAAGACTAATCAAGCAAGGCAGGCACCTAATTATATATTATACAATTAGATTACTCTATGATCACATTTGAGATTCTCCCTTGCTGGCGTGACTTGCTGACGACAATGCCCACGTCTTGTAGCCATTCTGGCCAAACTCTTTGGCACAAAATCTTTATGCCCCCTTTCAAAAGATCTTATATGCCCTACAATAATTTGGGTTGCTGTTGGTTATGTGAAGTCTTAGTGAACTGGGCACAATCGTGATTTGCATGACCTCACCTACAAATAACTATCATGCCAGCAAAATAATGGGATTTACATGTAATTTTCATAAGCATGACCATGACAGGGACAAACACGATCGCTGTTATGCACACTTTCCATTCAGAGAGTGAATAGCATGGCATTTTGATTTGATCATTTTGGTGATATAGCGTGCATACAGTACCTCCCTGCACAAACCTTTAGTGAATCTGGGCCATAGTGTTCTCTTTGCATTAGAAATGGTTCCCCTCCCCTGAAGACATGACAGGGTGTTCTTAGCAGGACTTACCTGCTGGGGACTCGTTGTGGTTCTCTTCATCAGAGTCAGCAAAAACTTCAGCCAGTTCCTGGTCAGACATGTCAGTCAACTCTGTCAGATCCAGGAGGTCAAAGTGCACCTCCAAGGAAGACACACTACTCAGGGGCTCTAAGGGGCAGAGACAGAGAAGATGGCATGGTTATAGTCAGGGTTGGGTAGGGTAGATTACTTTAAAATGTATTCCATTACAGTTACTGTCTGATAACTTTCAATTACTTTCAGATTACTGTGCTGTATTTGAGGTATAAAGGTACCGTAAAACTTTCAGTAATGGCTGGGGCCTTTATTTTACCTCAACAAAGGAGAGCACCAGACCACTTTTGAGACTCACTCTTTATTGGAAGTTTGGTATGATATCATATGGAAAAAATTAAAATTAAAAATTCAGGTTTGCATACAAACCTTTTTCATAACTGTGAGTAGAATACATTATGTTTTGTAATTTTGTAACAGAATAAAGTAAAAAAAAAAAAAAAAAAAGTGCATTTAGAATACATAATACTATAATGCCATTACAAATATTCTGTTCCTGCCAAACCCTGGTTATCGTCTGGTATGAAGCGGGGAAGTTTAGACTCATTTCTTGTGACACCACAAAAGAAAAGCATGAGAAATTGTACGCATTGTGAATACACAGCTCCTCACCCAGCATGTCATGCCACCCTCGAATCTCAAGTGTACTCATATATAGAAATACTGAAATACTGAAAGAAATATTTATTTAATCTGCCTCCCACACAACCAGCTGGTCTGTGTGCTGCCTGCTGAGCTGTCAACGGTAGTCAATGTGTGTCTCTGTATCAGCACGATACAGAGACAGCTTGACTGGAGAATCGAGTCAAGAGCTAAGGTCAGTGGAGATGGAAATAGCATCTACAGCCTACAACATGCCTTCTTCCTCTTTTCTCTCCTGGGTGTGTGGCACCTGTTGTTTTCTGCACAAGTCCCTGATAGTCCTGACCCACATGGCTACTGTTGCACATAAGAAGCACATGTGTTGTTAACATGTGCACCAGCGTGCCAGGTTCAGCATTCCAATCAGCCTGTCTCCAAAGTTTGACTATGAAATGAATATTCAAGGCTCTGGCTCTGTAACACTTTGTTGAACATATGGCCTAGCAAGGGTCCCAGTAAACCTGTTTATCTTATCACGGTTAAATGCATTTCCCTTAGGAACCATTTCTGTGTAATGGGACTGAACTAATCCACCATTATGAGGAGGAAAAGGATGCTTAATGCTGTGCTACTGTATAGTACACTGGGACAGGTAGAGGTGTATTTGTGTTTCTTTATGAATCAGTGGATGCTTGTCTGAATTTGTGCACATGGTGTCTGTGCTGTGCAGCCTTGAATAGGAATGAGGAGCGCTGAGTTAAACACAGTGCTTATGTGAAGAAAACTAGGGGGTGGATGACAGGTTGAAAGCTGCCATTAGCCCATATCTTCTCTGTGCCAGTCTTGGTTTTCCAGGCTGTTTAAATGACGCTTCAGGATGAATCAGAGCGCGCTGTCCTGCTGCACCTTGTCTGCAGAGAATTCCCCCTTTATCCTCATGGCAGAATGCACATAGATTTAAACAAAGAATTAACGTTGTAATAAATCAGAGCAGACTGATTATCGTACTGAATAATCTAATAATATATTAGATATACTCAATACTGGTTGAACATTTAAAATTGGGGTATACACTCCACATTACTCATTACAGTCAAACAACTCGTACGAACACAACACAACAACGTAGAATAAATGTACATGCAGAATGTATTTTGGAGTCAAGGCTCTGTTGCATCGGCCTCTGTGCAACGTAATTAAGCCAAGTGAGGCAGAGAGCGATCGATAGCATTCCCCCCTAGGGGGACTATGAAACAGAACCCACAGGTGGATGCTGGGGTGGTGTTTCAGCAGGGTAAGCAGCAGCAGAGAATGAGCGAGTGGGTTTGACAGCTTAAACAGACCGCCCAATTTGCAATGGCAATGCATGGGCTCAACTGGCACTTCAGCTGACTGAGTTGTAGTGCCACTTGAGCTGTTGCAGGCTCCGCTCCATATGTTAATTGTTAAACTTTCTGCATGTGCAATAGGGAAAAGTTTACCAGATTTGAAGGTATTCTTTGCCATATATCAGCAGTGTATTTGCACAGGCAGTAAAACCACTGATTTTCTGTGTGGTAAACACAGTAATGAGAGGAAACTTGTGGCATGAAACAGAGAAAAGAAGCAGCGAAGATGAGAGAATAGAAATAAGAGGGAGGAAATACTAGAATACTAAAATACTTGAGACTTTGCACTGACATTTCGCTGCTGTTTTAAGTCTAATGAGCCATAGCTGTAGGGGACCAGGGGCAGGAGAGACAGACAATCCTGTCTCACCTTTCCTTTTTTGCACAACATAGGAGGGCAGCCATTCATACTCTCTCACCCTACATCCTCTCTACTCCAAACCTATGGTCCTTCCCAATTTCACCCTCATGTTCAGGGCCAGGATCAGGTCACATTTACAAAACCCCAGCTCTCTCAATGGTAAAAAACAATAAATTAAGATGAGCGTAGTTCAGCGTAGTAGTACTGTTTTCAGTATGGTTTTCTGGTTATAAGGGCAGACCTTTCTGGTTTAGGAAATATCACTAGCAGAAAATAAAGCTAATAAATGTATGTATATAATAAATGTTTACACACATTGTCAATTTGGCCTCTCAAAGTTGTACACTATGTTGTACATGTATATTATATCACATATTAGAGGCTTGGTTTGGTGTCTAGTTTAAAGAGTTGTTTATGTTCGCACATAGTGATTGGATGCCCCTAGGCAATTAGAATAACGCACATTTTTAAACTGAGAGGCATTTTCCTTTAAGTCTTCACCACTAAGAGAGTAACCACTGGACAACAAGGCCTGGTTACGATCATGGAATGTCAAGATCTCACTTTGTCTCCATGCTTAATTACTCCTATAATTTCACCCACACAGGTGAGCACAGTTAGTCCACTTCATTATACAGTCAGACATATTCAGACATATTTATATTAATATTCTTGATGCAAATATTTAACAACCTGGGATTATAAGGTAAATAAATATATTGAAAAGGCTGGTGGTGTTAAACTCAATGTTAAAGTCAGTAGAAAGAGAGAAAGGCTGAAAGAGAAAGACAAAGTAGAGGAAGAGAGAGAGAAAGGAGAGAGCAAAGGAGGACATTATGCAACTATAGTCCTTTTAGACCTTAGTGCCGCATTTGACACTGTTTATCATGCAGTTCTGGGTGAAGCACTGGGTGGATTACTCGGCACTGAGTTGACTCAAATCCTACCTCTCAAACAGACCTTACTCCTTTCTAATAGGCAATTCCAAAATGTTCCTTGGCAGACATCAACTGTGGGGTCCCTCAGGGCTCCATTCTAAGCCCCTTCCTTTTCTCCCTCTACGTGCTCATACTTGGAAATATCATTTGTAAATACAATGTTTCTTTCCACTGCTACGCAGATGATACCCAGTTCTACCTCCCGTTAAAACCTGGTAACCCAAACTCCATACATACTCTTAACAACTGCCTTACAGGCATCAGGTATTGGATGTCTTAAAACATTTTACAATTCAATGACAGGAAATCAGAAATAATGTTATCTGGCCCTCCTAGCTCCAGAAATCTTGTTTTAAAAGATCTTGGTAGTCTGTCCTCCAACATAATGCCAATGGCCAGAACATAAGATAGATTTTTGACAGTGACTTGACCCTTGAAGAACAGATAAAGTAGTAGTGCAGTCTTACTTCCTACAATTGAGATGTATGTCAAAAAATGTTTTTATCCTTTCTAGATCTAGAGGTCATACATGCTTTTATTTTTTGTTTAGACTACTGCAACTCCCTCCTACCCCAGTCAAAAGTCACTCTCACGTCTCCAGCTCAGAATGCAGCAGCTAGTATTTCATCTGGTGCCATACAAATATCCCCAGTTTAACATCTTGCCAAGGGTTGTCAGTTAGATATAGAATTGATTTTAAGATTTTACTCTTAGATCCTCAGTCAGGGCCCTCCTGACTGTCCCTCAGTCTAGATTGAAGACTAAAGGTGATTGTGTTTTTGCCATCAGGGCCCCCAGACAGTAGGTTCACATCCATAGACCTACCTGAGGAATTAAGTATAGTCTTAATAACTTCTTAAAAGCCACTTTTATGGACTTGTTATTCCTTGACTTTATATTTCTACTTTATTTTACTATTCTTGCTTTTTATTGCTTCCTGTAAAACACTTAATAATAATAATGATGATACGCTGTCAGATGGTTTACCATAGTAGTAGTCATGACCTGTCAGGCGTAAAAGGTTAATGTTGGGCTCTGGAGCTACAAGGCACAGCATTACTGGGTTAAGCTAACCATCCTTACACCATTGGTAAGCATGGGAAATGCATTTAATTAAAATAAACAGCAGCTCAGATAGCGTTTGACAGAATCAACAGTCAGCAGTCCCATACCATTTCACATCAGAAGCTTTGGCCATCCCTGAATGCCTGTTACAGAGTACAACTGCAACAAGCACTTACTGGTTGGCAACAATGATATAGTTGTTTTTTTATAGTATTATAGTTTTATTTTTTACATTTTTCAGTTGATAAGGCTGCTTCTTTAGATCGCTCAGAGAGAGCTTTCCCAAGAGGTTGGAAGATGCTTGCCCACAGCTATCAGTGCTTTTCAGTCTCTTTTTGTGGGAGAGGGGAGACACCAGAAGTACTGGAACAAGGGGGTGGGGAATGGTGGAGGAGGAAATGAAGAGAAAGATGAAAGAGGAAGAGGCAGGATGGCATCAAGGGAGAGATGAAGCTGGTGTGTGATACAAAAGAAAGATACAGGAGAGGGAGCTGAAAGTATCAGAGGCTCTATGAGTAAGGAGGTAAATGTAGAATAAGGAGAGCAGGATACTGTGCTTCCCCTCTCCTGCATCCCTCGTCTCCCTCTCCCACACCCATGCTCCTTGAATAATTGATCAGTTCGCTTTCCCTCCCAGTGTAGTTGGTGACAGACAGACAGGCCGAAACAATTGCCTCCATCTCGACACCAAACTGACAAAAGAAAATTCACAGTCAGAAATAGATGAGACTTTAGATGGATAAGACCACTACACCTCCTTAAAACAAACCCATTTGGCCCATTCATACCATAACATTTTTTTTTTTTTTTTACATTTTAGCAAAATTACTTAATCACACCTTTAATTACCATTATTCAGAAGACATTTCCCATTCATGCCTTTGTTCCTTTCCTTTCCCTTCTTTTCTTAATGTAGGAAGGTACTGATAGGACTGAAGGAACAAAGAAGATAGCTATAGAGCACAGGCAATAGGGAGGAGTTCACATATAGGAGAAGGGATGAGTGAAGAGGGGATGTGCCTGGTGCTGGACTGTACAGAGGAATCCCCTTCCCTCGCTACCATCGCATTAGGGCTCTGATGCTATTAGTCCATAATGAGGGCTGGGCTTTGGTGGAGTTAAAACAGGTTATTAAGATATTATTAAACATACACAGCCAAAAAAAGGTTATCCATCTGTCCAGGGGTGCTGCAGAATCTGTTCACTGTACATTCTAATTTGGGTACTTAATGAACTATACCACATATAAAAAAAACATTGATATTATTTAAAGACAAAAAGTTCATAAGCTAATGAAGCAGATAGCGTTAACATTTTAAAAATGGGTAATTAGGATACCGGCACCACATGTGTCCCAGTAATCTGCCAACTTAGGTTTTGCTTTGATTTGTGCCTTTCTCTCCCGTTCCCTAATAATAATTATTTAAGTTGACTACTCTGTTATCATTATTCTCAGTTTTTCTTAAGTTATTATTTCTAAAAGTTGCCCAAGCCCACATGCCTGTGTTTCGCTCAATATGAAAAACTTGGAATGGAATGGATGGAAAATGTTGCAAATGTAACTAATTTTATCTCATGTTTTAAATACAGATTTACAAACCAATTTATGTGTTTTTTTTTTTACTTTTGTCACCCAATTCAATTATATTCAGTTCAGTTCAGCTCAGTTCAGTTCACCTTTACAAATCTAAGCAACACAATATGAAGTCTTTGAGGTAAATTAGCTTAAATGAAACAAAGGATGTTTACACTTTTGCAAACTAGATTTTCCTCAGGTATTTAAATTTTAGCCTTTGCATAGCTCTCTACTGTTTTCCTTTCACTTTGATATGGTAGAGTGCTTTTGTATAGATTTCAGGCAAACAGATCTCAGTCGTGGCATTTTGCAGCACAGCAGTGTGCAAAAAGTCAAAGGGTACCCAGCCGTGTGCATACAACTGTGTATCTCATTACTGGTGTTTATTTTGCAGCCTTTCTGAGTGATTTTCGCCAAGTGTGCCAATATTTCTGGAAGGCGTTGGAGCGTGGTGGAGCTTTGAACAACTTTATAACTGTTTTACTGGCAACAGGCTCCTTTCTGGAATATCACAATCTTTGTCTTTTTCAGGTAGACTGACTCCAAACTGGAATCATTTCTCTGCCATTCAGGATGAGGCTAGGATTTGGTTCTGCAGGAGATGTTAAGAGTGTGTTGGACTAAGCCTGTTGTCTTGCATCACTCCATATATATTTTGAATTTTCATAATTTACTATTTCTATTTACTATGCATGCATGCTCCCCCACCACCTTTCTCATAGCTTGAAGAGAAAACCGTCATGCCAAACTCTTCATAAAAACTACAGAGCAGGTGAAACATTTCTCTGACTTTGTCTGTGAGAGCATGGTGGATGTGAATGTAGTGAAAGATTAACATAACAAAATTATTTTCATGAAGAAAACTATTTCTCCTGGCAACACTCTTCATGTCTCTCTTGCTCTCTCTCTTTCCGCTTCTCTTGCCACATACAGAGACAGAGACATTAGCCTTTCTGGATGAGCTGTCTGTCTGAATGAGTGTTAGTTAGTGGAGCAGATAAAGGCTGCCTTGTAGCCCCAGTAACCGTCTCTGTGTTCCTGTGGCCCGAGGCCGTGCCCTGGGCCTTGGGTCCGGCACGTACAGGGCAGCCTCTGTATGGGGCTAATGCACAATGGAGCCTTTCAACCAACTTTGAGAATGGGGGCTAGCATACCTAGAATATGTGGTGATCATTCGGTGGGTCTCAAGACCAGAGAAGCTTAACCTGTACTGGATGAGGAGCTAGATAGTCCAGAATTACGTGTTACTACATTCTAGTCTAGGTCACTTGGCCATCCACTACGCTGCTTACGATGCAAGAGTCAAGAACTTTCCTACATTAGCTGATGCAATCTGTCCCATGCCAGCTCCCACACCAGTCCCATACCATGTTTAGGTTCCCTTATCTCTTCTTCATGGGAGAAATTTGCTGTAACTCAGGTAAAGGTGTTTAAGGTATTTTCCATCCATCTTCAACCTGTATCCTCTCTCTCCCCCATGTAATCTTCAGTACCACTATACATTCTTCATCTGTTGACAAGTCATGCTCTCATTTCTTTCCATCCATCCATTCATCCATCCATCATCCATCCCCTTACCCCGGTACTCACGTCTCCTCTCAGTGATGTGCAGCAGGCTAGTGTGGCCTGAGAGGCCACCCTCCTCCTCCCCAGCTGGGTGGTGGAACAGCTCCTTGGATAGGTCCCCTGAGCTGGAGGGCTTCAGCAGTTTCTGGATGTCTTTATTGGGCTCTATCAAGACACACATGCATAGTGAACAACAGTTGAACCAAACTCAGTGTTTTCAAATCAAACTCAGTGTAAACTCAAGTCTTTCGACTGCACAGTTTAGACAGGAGGAATTAACAAGTTCCCTCCACACCCTTTTTGCCAGTTCAATGTGCAAAAAGAGAAAATAGGTGAATGTGTCGGGTGTTAGTCATGTGCATTCACAGTCAGCTGTTTTTTGCTCTGCGTTCATCGCCCACACTCGTACACATTCCTAGCCGTGCATCTCTTGCCTCAGGTAGCATCAAATGAACAGTATGCTATACTACACTATCTATACTTTCTGCTATTCATTCATGTCCTGACATAGATTATACAAGCATTTTAACATCGCTACCAGAGATATATTCTCTATTCCAGGTGAGTCTGGTGAGTTGAGATGGTGCTCAAAACAAGTGACAAATGCTGTGTTGTGGATGTGGCTTTGGTATCTTGGAAGATTATGGAAGATGTCGCTTCAAATTTTGGAAATTGTCAGGAAAATGCATCCCACCATTACCTTTTATTTACTCAGGCATTTTTGTAATTTTTGTAGTTACCTAAAAATGTATCTGCTCTTCTCTACATGTTGCTCTTTCTCTCTCTCTCTCTCTCTCTCTCTCTCTCTCTCTCTCCAATGCTTTGTATCTCCACTGAGATAATACCTCAAACAAACCAAATCTAAGCCTATCATTAATCCCCAGGTTATCGCATTACCTGTCCTTGAATCTCAATTGCTTGTCTCTTAGTCCTTTCTCTCTAGAAGTCATTCTACTCATCTCATGCAGGCAGCTCTACACGACCTCTCATCTTCTGTCAATTGTCTCTCTCTCTCTCTCTCTCTCTCTCTGTGTGTGTGTGTGTGTCTGAGATAGTGATTCAGACAGGTCTACTTGGCCCTGAGCAGACATCTAATTTGGGTAACATGAAAACAACTATTTCATTGTGTGTTGTGAAACAATGCATTTCTATGAGAGCACTCGGTGAGCCTTGTGCATGCACTTCACTTAATATTCTTAGTCAAGCCAAAGGAAACATCATCATTCACAACCTCACACAGGCTATTTGTAGTTCTGAAAATACATAGCATTAAATAGTGTCCCCTAAAAAGTGGTACACACAAACAAAATTTGATCTAAGTTGTGTATTTGCCTAGACATCACATTTCTTTCACACTTCAGATATCACAGTTTATATTATTAGAAATGGAGTTAGGGTTGACAAGGCTGTAAGGAAGGGGAGAGGAAAAGAGTACAGATAGAGTGTACAGTAGTCACTACAATAGGACGCTACTGTGCAGACTACGGTAAGTAGAGTATGGAGACTACTTAACACCTCGCTGCTACCCAGAACACATAAGCCTTACTTGACACACACACACAGGCACACACACACACCCTGCACGGAGTCACTTTACACTTGTCACTTTACACATGGCACTTTATACTGACACCACTACTCAGCACATTGTTTTCTAATATATATTTTATTCTTTATTTATTATGTTGGTTGTAATTTGTGTATTTTTGTATTTTGTGTAAGTGTATGTTCTGTTTTCTTGCACCTTGGTCCTGTGAGGAACGGCATTTCATTTGGCTGTGCGACATGTATGGCTGAAATTAAATGAAAACCGGGAAATACACAGCCAACAAGATCTAGCAGAGCTAAAGCAGAGACACAAGCTGAAAAGACGTCTAGTGCTCAGTGTGCCGTGCAGTGTCATACACAAGGTATTCTGTTGCCGTGCAGACCCGACAAATCAGTTTTCATGTTGGAGAAAATCGTACTATTGAATTTCAGAATATTCAAACCAAGCAAATCCTAAAGATTAGCATGTATTTTCCCCCATAGATATTTTCAAGTGTCAAACAGAATCTAGAAAAAGTCATGTCTGCATTGTATTGCATTTCACACTGTAAATGCAATATTCAGCTAAATAAAACTAAAACCTTGCACGGCTGGATCTCTCAAATCATGCAGAAATACTGACAAACATTACTAGTGTGTGTGTGTGTGTGTGTGTGTGTGTGTGTGTGTGTGTGTGTGTGTGTGTGTGTGTGTGTGTGAGTGTAGCCAGGTGAGACACAGCCAAAACATGATGGATTCCGATTTCACCCTGAATACCCCAATGTACATTGTCGGCTATTGATTTATCTTCCTAGAGATGGTCCAAACAAACTGAGAGACTGTAGCTTCACGTTTTTATAATAAAATCTTCAATATTTACACTACATCCACCCGCAGCTACTTTTTCAGTTTCCATCTCCTTCTCTGGCAAGAATCAGATGAATCAACAAGATGAGAGTCCATGTTAGTGGGCCTTGTTGATTAGGCCAGTCGCAGATGGGAAGAAACTGTTCTTGCGGCGTGAGGTTTTGGTCTTGATGGACCGCAGCCTCCTGCCAGAGGGGAGTGACTCAAGTTAGTCCGGGGTAGGAGAGGTCGGCTACAATCTGACCCGCACGCCTCAGGGTCCGGGAGGGGTACAGGTCCTGGAGAGATGGCAGATTGCAGCCAATCACCTTCTCAGCAGAGCGAATGACACGTCTAAGGCAGTCTGCCTTATCCTTGGCAGTGGCAGCGGCATACCAGATGGTGATGGAGGAGGTGAGGATGGACTTGCAAATGGCGGTGTAGAAGTGCACCATCATAGACTTTGGCAGGTTTAACTTTCTTAGCTGCCGCAGGAAGTACATCCTCTGCTGTGCTTTTTTGGTGATGGGGTCCTGGGTGATGATGGTACCCAGGAAGCGGAAGGACTCCACAGATTCGACGGGGGTGTCACGCAGGGTGATGGGGGCGGGTGGGGCTGGGTTCTTCCTGTGAGGGTGCCCAATGAGGGTGGTGTCATCTGCGAACTTCAGGAGCTTGATGGACTGATGACTAGAGGTGCAGCTGGAGGTGCAGCACTCTTTCTGATGGTCATGTCAAATTACTGTTTACCCCTTTCTATCAATCACACACACACACACACACACACACACACACACACACACACACACACACACACACACACATTTGCCTCTCGGCTCTTGGTTGTGAACATTTACTATGTCCTTGAAACTAAACTTGAACCAGACATAAATCCAAGATGAGAATCTCTCAGGAGCTGTGCTATACTGACTATGCCTTCATGTCTTGTAATGTGCTCAGTGTTTTGGTGGGAGATCAACCTGGCTCTCAATCAGGATGATAAAGAATGACTGAATGGCGCTGAAGGTCGCCGTATTATCGGCTGTGGCTCTGAAGGGGAGACACGTTTACACAGATGGGCTGATCCTGCTTCCACCTGAGTACATTCATATGTAACTGTAGGTGTGCGCAGTGAACAGGCCGTGAGCATACAGTCTACATCATGAGAAAACCAGTCACTGCCGCTAAAAGCTGAAAGGACACTGCTATTAGAAGTGTGGCCTTTTCATGACTGACCCTGTTTCTAGCTATCATGCATGACTCCCTCTGAATCAGCTAACCCTGTGGTCCACAGAGAAAGAGAGAGAGAGAGAGAGAGAGAGAGAGAGAGAGATCTATGTTTGACAACAGTTGAATCAAACTCAGTATCTTGGTTCAATAAATCAATCTTCTTTTGACTGCACGGGGCAGACTGGAGGAATTCACAGGTTCCCTCCACACCCTTTCTGCCGGTCCCCTGTGCTCGCTGCCTCTATCATTTGTCCGCTATAGCTGTGCCATGTTTACAGTTTTGTAAAATACACTCTGCAAAGAATTGCTGAAGGGTAAGAGTGAGAGCACTGAATTACTGTGTAAGCTACAGGGTATGATCAAAATAAAGTTAAGTAGATAAAAAGTAAACACCAGCATTAAATCATGTCACTGTGAAGGTTTCTAGTGGGTTTTTTTTTATGGAGTTTGAATTTTCTGCCCATAACTTAACTACGTGTCACAAATATGGTTAAGACTGTTCTATTTACTATTAATATAATGACCCAGAGTGATCACTTTCACCCTGTGATACATTTCATTGTTGATGTTTGCAATGTAGGATAACAATACTACCCACAAGTCAAACCACCGGTCCCCCGAACAGCACAATAATTGTATTAGGGCTAATTCAATTTCCTGTCTATGGCCAGATATTATCCCAGTTCAGCGTGTACAGGAGACTGGAATAGTGCCACTTGGGCTTGTTGTTCACCACCATCATGAACACCAGGGGCCCAGATATGTTACTAGTGATGGGTGTACCAAAACCATGGCAGAAAAACGACCCCATTATTAGAGAGCCACTGTCACTCTCAGTATCTGCTGAGCTAGCAATTTGCAAGGGCTGACCAGACACCACTGTTTTACCCTGCAGTGATAGTCAAGCAACAATACCATGGCAAGGTTACAAAAAACGGATTGATTTATATTCAGTGGTTGCAGCAGTAGTAGGTAATTTAAGGGGATTTTCTGACATGCTAAACCACACTTTTACTACTTTATTTATACCATAGGATGCATATTTTATCAAGGCTAATATTATCAGCTGTTGTCCTGCATGGAAATACATTAATATTGATTATTATAATAATTCAACTTATAAACCTTACACTACACTTACATTACCTCACAGTAAGTAGCAAGTAGTCAACACTTGGATTCTCCACTACTGGGTCTCTCGCGGTCCAGTGTTAGCCGTCTCTTTGTGTATGTTTTACAGGTGCACTTTTAGATTCCTGGGATTTTCCCCTTTCATATATACGCCACAAACCTCACTGTCTGCAACAACCAAGCATTTTGACTTGTCGGTCAAAACTGGACCCGAAATAAGCCTTTTCTCCTGCGAGTGCGTTGTGGCCAGTAGAGGGCAGAGCAGGACGAGTTTTGAGGAGCCTCTTGCCATCTGGTGGATTCAACAGTACAACTCCATTGGTTTCTATGTTGTCCAAAAGTCCGAAAACTAAAAATAATTCATGGACATTTTTTATTATATTTTTGCAACAGTGCATTACAGTTTTAGTTTAGCTTTACTATTTTCAGTTAGTATCATCTACTGTTCAATCGCTTTTATTTCAGTTTACGATTATTTAAAAAATAAATTAGTTTACGTTTCAATTTCACTTAACGATAATAACCATGGTACCTAGGCACCATTCTAATTTGTATTTCATCCATCACAACCTCTTTATAGTTTACCTATATTGTGTGGAAATAAAAAGGGCTGTATTAGTGAGCATGACATTAAGCATGAAGCTTCAATCTATGGAAATAAAAACTTCCACAACTCATCCTGGATGAGTAAGAATCCCACGCATTTGCACTGCCCAAGGACCAGTCACTACTAACTAACATACAATATTGTTTGGTAGTGAGCAATTTTGTGTGTCCTGCATAGAGTGGGTGATCACTGCTGTATTAATAACACTAAACAAACAGTGACCAGTGACAAAGTCTAGACTAGACCTGGATCTAGAGAGATTCAGCTGATAAACATTATTTGGGGCAGTCATGGTCCAACCAGTCTAGACAGACATGCAATCTGTAGTGTTAGAACAGTAACAGTATATGGACTGTCATTGTTAGGGTTGTGCACATTAAATAGTGGGAACATGTATTGTGTTGTAATACAAAATGCTAGAACTTAATAATTAAAAAAAGGTCTCTATCCAATTAAAACCACCATCAATACATTAAGCAAGACAATTCTGTTACTTAGGCAGGTTATTCACAGCCCAAGTCTCAGTCATCTGAAATACAACAGCCAAGACAAAGACGCCCTGCAATGCTATGCTCAAGTAATGGTACCAAAACCACCAGAAAGACAAGCGACAATAGAAAATGGCTCTTACCTGGGCTCCCTGCCCCTCCCTGTGCCTCCATGCAGCTCAGCCGAGTGTCCTGCTGTTCACCACAACAGCATCAGAGAGTAGAGGAGACAGACAGGGAAGAATGGAGAGGCAAAGGGAGAGTATGTGTGTGTTTGTGTGTGTGTGTGTGTGTATGAGAGAGAGAGAGAGAGAGAGACAGAGAAAGAGAGAGAGAGAGGGAGGGAGAGAGAGAGAGAGAGAGAGAGAGAGGGAGGGAGAGAGACTCTAGCACTCCACAGATCCTACTACTCCTTTTTTTGTCCTCTGTTGGTCTAGATTTCACAACCAGGTGATCTTGACTTCACAGCACTCACGCCCAACCTGCCAGGCACCGCCATCAGAGCACACTGAGTGCTGCACTGCCACACAGAGGGAGTCGACCAGAAAGAGGGAGATGTGGGAACAGCGACATCACAGAAAATTGCTAAGCCACTTGGTTTAGTAAGCACAGCATTGTGAAAGAGCTTGGTGGGTACAGAATACAGAGAGATCCAGAGAGGGGGAGAGAGAGGGAGAAAGAAGGGGGAGGAGGGTGTAAGCTGGCAACTTGCCCAGGCTGAGAGAGAATGGGGTATCGGGGAGGGTTGTGGGCCACTGGAAGAGGGGAGATGTGTGCCTGGGGAAGGGGAGGGCTTAGCATACACGTAATTCAATTTAATATCACGATACGTTATTGATCCCAGTTGAGAAAATTGTGAGTGTGTGTGTATGTGTGTGGCATAACAATTTGTTTGTTCGTGTACTCATACATGTTATGGGCAATTTGTTAAAAATGGTGACAGGTCAGTTTACTTTAAATGTAACCATGCACACCTACATCATTTTGGCAGAGGGAATCAGAGGAAATAACGAATACCTGAGGAATCCTTCATGGAATTCCTTCCCTTCGATATTTCCTTGGCATCTGAATCCCATACCTGTGGAAAAGCAGGAATTGATGCTGCTTCCTGCTGAGATGAGACTGTCGGTACAGATCGCCCTCCAGTGGCGACATCTGAAACGACAGCTCCTTCAGATAGACACGTGATCGTGTTGCCATGACAACACGTGTTGTAGTTGGAGATACTGGTGGATCTCTGTGTTAAACGTGCTAACTCTCTCCTTCTCACTGAGCTATCTATGCAGTTGCTGCCAATATTTCTGTGTGAAGGCGCGATATTTCACGATGGTGAGCTAACCCTTTTGATTTCAGTTTATCACGACATTGTGGATTAGTGGCGAGTTGTAGCGAGCCAGTTCGCTCCGTTAGTAAGTTAACTAGCAAGCAGCTAACGCTAGCCAGACCCTAGCGTGGTAAGGAGAAATTGTGAATAATGTTAACGTTACATGAACTAACGCTACACTGACCGAATTTCATGTTTTGCTAATGTTACCTAGATAAAATAACATTGCCGAAAGGTAGGAAAGTTGATGCTATCTAACGGGATTAGGTTATTAAGCGTCTAAATGCTGATTTCTTGCCCTCCAGCCACCCAAAAACAAAGGCACAAGTAAGAAGACTGCGAAAGGAAAGACACCTACAGTGATAGATGGACTTTCCACGGAGGAGATGTCCAAGGAGCAGGTAGGAGCTTAATACTGGCCTGCATCAACTCAAAATAAGTGATTTAAAGTAGAGTTGAAGGTTGGGATACTGTTTGGAGGCTTAAAGTACGATGTGAACAAGAATTCAATGCTTGATGTGGTCTGTACATTATGAGAACTGAGGTATTAAGCTACCTGATTAGCATAGCAGGTACAAGCTACCCGAAGATGGCTATTTCTACAGATCACATTTGCCTACACACTAAAATACATTTCTTTATTGTAGCTGGAGGAGCACATTATACGCCTCCGAGAGGAGCTGGACAGAGAGAGGGAGGAGAGAAACTACTTTCAGCTGGAGAGGGACAAGATCCACACGTTCTGGGAGATCACAAAAAGACACCTGGAGGAGAGCAAGTCTGAACTGAGGAACAGAGATAGGGAGCTGGAGGAGGCGGAGGAGCGCCACCAAGTAGAGATCAAGGTAAGGTTCATCGACACATGCACACATACAGTATAGACACGTGCCACCCATATTGCTCACTCTATCATTATGCTCCACCAGGTGTACAAGCAGAAGGTGAAGCACCTCCTCTGTGAACACCAGAACACTATCTCTGAGCTGAAAGCAGAGGGCGTCGTCTCCACTAAGCTGATGCAGAAGGACCATACAGAGTTGGAGAATGAGCTTCGAAAGGGCAGGCGTACTCTGAAGGTGGACTTCAAGGAGCAGGAGCTCTCCAATGAAAACCTTGTCAAAGAGCTCAAACTGGTGAGTAAACACAGCATTTTTTATACCTATATAACACAATAAAGACATTATTTCTACACTTTATGGTCCGGTAGATGTCAATGCCCCTATTTTATTTCTGCATTTCAACATCAATGCCACAAACATTCTGTGTTTTGATTTGTATCTCCATCTCAACAGAAACACGATGAAGAGTTGACTGAAACAAGAAACTGTTTTGAGAGGCAAGTACAAGGTAAATAAACCGGTGTCCACGTTGAGTTGTATTCAACAAGTGAAAACTAGCGCATTGCTAGTTACATGCTTGCCACGGGTAGCGTACAATTCCCGAACATATCTACTACCTGAAACACGGAGTGGCCAAAGCTAGTTGATAAAGATACAGGAAACACAGACAGCCTTGCTTCCACGTTCAGAATAATACTTGCCTTGTCACGCTGCTGACCAATGTTTAGTGTGTAATTCAAGGAGGTAGGTACCTACCGTTGCAGTTACCAGCACAAGCTCTTTGCAAATACCCAATTTTGCAGATGTCAGAAGGCTTGGGGAAAATGTGCATTACGTACGCAAAGTTACACCCAATTACCAGACAAAACCATCCTCAGATGCTTGCTGCTATTAAAAGTGGCAAGCATAAAAATTGTATTATCAAAACTGTTAATCATCATAACTTTGTGTCTGTTGCTGTTTGAGTAGAAATTGAGGCCAAGTATGGAAAGAAGATGCAAGTGCTGCGACAAGAGCAGGAAAGACGGAGGAAAACTGAAATCAGTGAGATTGAGGATCGAATGAACACCCACATCACCACTCTCTTAAAGGACCATGAGAAAGCTTTCAGCGATATGAAGGCATACTACAATGACATTACACAGAACAGTGTGGATGTTTACAACTCACTGAAGGTAAGAGATATTACAAATACCCTGCATCCCAATCAGGCTGATGCCAAGGAAAGTCCAGGTTTGTGTGTATTGTCTTGTTTTACATGGGTTATTGGTATTTCTATTGGTGTTTCTTAGGAACAAATGACAGACATGAAGAGAAAAGAAAAGCAACTGGAGAAGGAAATGGCAGAATTGTTACTTCAGAACAAGCATCTGACAGAACCACTGCAGAAAGCCAAGGAGGAGGTGGCTGAGCTTCAGAAACAACTGTTCAACTATGAGAAGGACAAGGCCGTGTTGGCGGTGTGTTTAACTCTGAATAAACATTAAGCTCTGAGCATTCAAACCAGATAAAAAACAGTCATGGAACATTGCAATAATACAACAATAATTACACAAATAAGGAGCATGCAGAATAAAGCAAATCTGGCAATCATGATTTAAGTCAAATGTCACAATGTGAAAGATGAAATTATCTAGGATAGTTGTTCATTTTTTGAGATGAAGATTTGTTGTATTTTATGCTTTTATATTTGTGGCTACCAGTGCTTAAACTGGTGACAATGTCTCTTGACAGAGTGTCAAAGCACGTCTGAAGGTTCGAGAACAGGAGATGAAAGATCTGAAATGGGAGCATGAGGTGCTACAGCAGACATTCAGCAAGGTGAAATTATGAATTGTTTTCACAGCGTCATGTTACACAAATTTTGATTCACTTGTACCATTATGTTGTTATGCTAAATGTTGTATATGTCTGTGGATGTTCATGTGAATGTTTTTGTATCTGTATATGTGTTTGTGTGCGTGGGCTTTTGGATATGGCATATAGGTCCAGATGGAAAGGGATGAGCTATACAAGAAGTTCGCCCAGGCCATTCAGGAGGTGCAGCAAAAAAGTGGTTTTAAGAACTTGTTGCTGGAAAGGAAGCTGGGCACGCTGACAGACACGCTGGAAAAGAAGGAGGCCCAGCTTTATGCGGTGCTTTCTGCCTCAAATATGGATCAAGCTGCCCTTGGCGGGGTCACACACAAACTTGAGGTACTATGTCCCCCTTGTGTTTCCTCCTGTGTCAACCAAAGTTACCCAAACCAACATCCCTTGTGCTTTTTTCATAAATATTTGTCAGTTGTAGTTTTGTTGCCCTATTGTCGTGATACAAAAACAAATCAGAAAATGTGTTTTTGCCTGCAGGAAGTTTTGGACGCCAAAAACATTTCCATCAAGGACTTGCAGTATGAAATAGCTCGGGTTTGCAAGGTTAGCCTATTTTCTGAAAGTGTTTTCATGCATTCACTTAATATAACTGTAGGTAACTGAGTTGTGCAGTTTTGTTTTAGTATTTTTGTAATTTGGCTACTGGGATCATCCTTAAATGAAACAAATGTGTGTTTGGCAGGCCCATAACGACCTGCTGCGGACCTACGAGGCGAAGCTAAGGGCTTTTGGCATCCCTGTGGAGGAGCTGGGCTTCAAGCCCCTAGAGAGCAGTCTGGCTGGGCAAACTCTGGGACAGGGCCCCGCTGGTCTCGTCTCCGCCCCCAAATGAGAAGCATCTTGTATTTCCAAAGACTGAGCCCCATTCTCAAATATCTGTCCCTCTGATCTGCTCTGACTCTAGCATATTTATCTAACAATGCACCATTAAAAGGTGAATTTTCTATCTCTCTTATTCTCTTCTGATACAAATGCTGAAGAACTCAAGATCAGTAGCACAAGCAGATTAACTTGAAGTGTCTTACTGTTTTCCACTCACTGAGAGCAATTAAAATAATACAAAAATGAAGATTTTCTATGTTCTTTTGCAAGATACAGATCTGAGACTACAGAGGGGGGAGTGTAGAGCCAGCCATAGGACACTTCAGCAGGGCCTCCATTTGAAGGGCACTCTCCCTACTTACTACACCAGCTGTCACTACTGTTGGAGGGCGGTAGAGGGGAGTTGGTAGTGGTTTGATGTTGTTGCTGGTGATGATAGTGTGTTTGTCAGGTACAGGTGGGAAAGATCACTCTGATGTTACTGACAAAACAAATAAACAGTGACTAAAACTACCTGTCTCAGCTCCACCTGAATTTAGAATATTTTATATTAATAGGCTAACAGAAGATTTTAATGACACTGCCTTGCTGCTGTTCTTGTCAGTCTCACCGTTAGTGGTCAGTTTAAATTTAACAGGATGGTACCAGAGTAGACGGAGGATGTGCTGTTAACTTGTTATCTGCAGCACCCTCTGTGTTGGTTTATATAGCCAAATTTATGATTGGTCTTTGCTACTGCTGAGCAAACACATTGAAGTGTTAACAAAAGTGTTTCCAAGTGTTTCCAAAACTGCATCCTAGGTTTGGCTGCACTCATTTGTTGCAGCCCATAATAGTGCGACTTTGACTGTGTTAAGAAGCTGAAACAAATTCAAAAACATTTAAAACTGCAAGTGTGAACAAAGCCTCAGTTTAGTAACTCTGTCGCTACAAAATAAATCAATACCTATGACATAACTTTAACAGTGCTACAGGGCTATAATCTATTTTTAGACTAACTAAAATTATTGTCCTGAAATAAAGATCCTCTCTCACTATGCAAGATTGTTTGTGCAAGATCCTTTCCATAGGTACTCACAGAAGGAACCCAATCCCTGAGCAACTCCTCCCAGTCCATCAGGAGTGTATTGGGAGTTGCAGTTAAGCAGTTGAACTGGGATTACAGTTTAGTCTCCCATTGAGCCTGGGTTGTTCAAAGTCTACTAAGGTAAGGTACCTGTAGAAATGACACGTTCCTCCATGGCACTTGAGGAATGCACATCTTGTGTGTAACTTAAATGCTGATAACTAATACTGATAAATTACCAAAAAAGCCTAAAGATAAACTACCAATTAAACTTCAGTAATACTATATGTACTGTATGTTATAATGGCTTGCCATGGTGCACCTCATGGTTGTCTGCTTCATGTTTGTGAATGAATAATAGATAGAAAGAAAAAAACAAAATGGGAGAGTTGAAAGTGTCTTTACTGGGAGTCCAAGAGTCGATGATACTTAAGGACCTGTAGGTGGTGCTCCAGTCTAACTAATGAGTATGTGTGTGTGTGTGTGTGTGTGTTGAAATCTCCAATCAATTGGAAAAAAAAAAGACTTTGTCAACAACAGCATTGGGGCAACAGTGTTTCAACGGGGGCACCATTATGACTTTGGCCTTCTTTGAGCTGACATTGCTATGCTTTCAAACACAATTGTCTCTGTCTGTTACATGAGGGATTTTCCCAAGTTGCAATATTTAAAGATTATAGAAACCTTTCCCTTCTGATTGATTACAGGACAGTGAAGCTGACTAAAGGTGGGGTGATAACAAAGTGGAGACCATGATCCGAATATTAATTCTTGCAATTCATCTCACTTGAAATAATAATTTGTTATAGTTTAATTTATCAGGGAGCCCATGGGAGTCCCTCAAGGACCTCTTCAAGTCCCTGGACCAGACCTTGGCAGCCACACCTCTACTCACATGTCTTACCACACTTATCAGGTATCATGGAGAGAAGCTCTGTCTTCACCATGTACCCTCTCCACTGGAGTTCCCCAGGGCTTAGTCCTGGGTCCCCTCATCTTCCTAAATTCCCCCATGTACTCCCACCAATAGCTGCCGATACTTACATACACCAATACTTGCTTGTGGCAAAACCCTGCATTTAACTTTCTGCACCCCATATGTCCAGGTTGTGATCCAGCCTTATTCATCTGCTCATGCTCTGTCACAACTGCCATTGCCATGTAGCTTTCCCTTCCCTGGTCATCAATCTTGTCTCTCCTGGCTCCCCAGTGGTGGAATGACCTTCCCACTTCAATGAGAACGGCAGTGTCACTCCCTTTTTTTTGTAAGCTGAAAATTCCCCCCGAATTGCATGATTCTCTCCCTTATCATCCTTCTCTACTTCTCACCCAGTTCTTTCCTGAATTTGAATGATATTGGATATATCTATTGCAAGTATAATTTCATAACAAAATATGACACTACATGGAACAATTTAACATAACTTAACTTAACTTAACTTAACTTAACTCTTCCAATAAAGAACAGGTCTTAAATAGAACAATAGCCAGAGAGTGCTGTGTGTGTATGCATAAATAAAGGCCCATCATTGGTAAAAGCTGAGTAAAGAATATGGCATATAAGTCTAACTTCATACAGTGTGTATTGTGCAATAGATCATTACAGTTACTAAAATATCACAAAATATGTTACCATACAGTAATGTAACATTGAATGCCTTGAATGTCATGAAGCAAACATAACTCTGCTGCTTGGATCGCTATACAGCATTGCTCATGTTTGTTAGTCATTACATGACAGAATGTTTTTTAGCCACTTTTGTGGCTTTGGGATTTTTTTCATTTTGTTGTGATGATTTATGCTTTGTTTGCAAGACTGATGACCAGTATGTTCTGGTAGCTTAATGCATGTAGTAGCACTTAGTAGTAGTAGTAGCAGTAGTATCTGACATCACTTGCTTAGCCTATACCAGTCATACTTTAGGCTATTGCCTAAAAAGGCAACTGTATATATTTGGCCGTCACATCTTTACAGAATAGCATTTCACTTTCACTGGTAGGCATACCGCGTACGTACGTATGACAGCGTTATGCTGTCAAAACAACCAATGGCCTGTTTCTAAAAGGCTGGTAGATTACGAATTGCTTTTCAACACACAAAGAGTGGTCCTCATGAGCCACCGTACATTTGCCAAACACGTCAACTGACAAGCAGCTGTTGCTACGATGTTATATTACAGAGCTCACGTGTACGACAGACAGTTTTTCACTCAATAGGATTTTATTGTGCAAAGATTAGTTTCGAGTATTGTTGAAGAAGGTAATTTGTATCACCAAGAGGATAATGGAGCCTGTTATAAAAATAAATGCTGGTAAATGTTCGCGACGTTTTACGTTACTAACCGTATGAATGCCATAGCCTGACAATGTGGATTAGTTGAAAACGGTTTGGATATTGCTTCTCCTCCTTCAGTTTGAGGTTTGTTTTATTTGAATTAAAGCTTATTCCGTTTTCTTTTCAGGGGCCACAAAATGGGACATCCGTCAGAAAGTTTGGGACTACATTGAAGAAAATAATCTTGCCAACTTTCCAAGGCCTGTTCACAACAGGATCCCAAATTTCAAGGTGCGTTAAAGCAGTTTTACTTCATCCAGTATTACTACGAAGCAGTCCGGTTGTCTGTACAGTCCTGGCATGTTATCATTGTTATCACAAATACTAACGGAGATACAGATCAGATAGTGTTGAGAAAGAAAATTAACAGGTTCTAATAACTATAAATATAAATCTCCTAATGAAGTGAATCCCTGAATATGGAAAGACACAACAGCAATCAAACTCAAATTCCATGGGTTTCCCTTCTATCTGCCACCAAGTATTGATTTTCCTTAAAGTCAAGATACATGGCCTTGAACCTTTTGTGTGACTGATCAATCTCTGTGCATGTATGCATCTATCTTACTGTGTGGTCACTGGTCAGGGTGCAGTTGAAGCATGTGACAGGCTCACAGTCCTGCAGGAGTTCAAGTCAAGCCAGACCATCAAAGTAAACCCAGACCGACCCCAACAGCACGCACGCTTCCTCACTCTGGACGTAAGTTGCCTCTGAAAAAGCTCTCCTCACCCCTTCTGCTCTCCACCCAGGGTGCTTTTACAGCCTGTGCCAAGGTCTCTGAGCTTCAGGCGTTCACCCAGACAGCTGAGGTGAAAGTGGATCCTGATAAGCCTCTGGAGGGTGCCCGGCTGGCAGTGCTACAGGTAGCCCTGCATTGGGGAAAAAACACCGGGAACCAGAGATGAGGGTTCTTTTTCAATACAGCTACACTCAGTGATTTTGTTATCACCTACTGACCTGTCCAATGTAATGTATTTGTATTCTACCACTATAATGTACTGTGCCTGGCAGCTAATTTTTGGTGTCTTCTTCCCAGGCAAAAAAAAAATTATTGGTCCCGACCCCTCGTCTTCAAGCCGGTCTCTTCAATGAGATTACCCCTCCTCAGGGGGCCAACAAAGAACAACTGCGTGTGTGCTCCACCGCTCAGGTTAGAAGCTTTTCAACACAATGAAGAATTGTTCTCTGGAATTTTAGACATAGCATTTATTATCTTGTGTGTTATTATTTAGTAGTTATGTTTCTGAGTCAACCGCTGACCTGCATTACGTTTTTTCTCTTTTCCATTACGCTATTTATTCACCTCCATTTTTCACTCTTTCCTGTCTTTCTCAACCTCTTTCTCCAGGGTGTGAAGGAGTGCAGTGTGCCTGTTGGTCTGGATGCCAAGGTGATGGTAGAACTACTGGTAGTTGGCTCTGTGGCGGTGTCTGAGCAAGGTGAGAGCTAGTGCATTGCACCACCAAGACACCAACTCACCAACCTTGCTCTAGTAAATACGGGAAGCCTTAAGATATTATGTGTGTGACCAAAGCCTCACAACCTGTTATTATTCAAAACTACCATTAGGAATAACCATTCCTTTGAAGATTAGAAACAGTGTACTATAATGTGCTGTAGCAGATTGATTTATTTATTTGTTACGTACTTATTTATCTAATATACCACGAAGAATGAAAATGCTGCATTGTGAACATTGCTAGTCCACTGAGCCGCCCTGTTGGGGAGATTTGAAGAACAGAAATGGGAATGTGGACATAATTGGACAGATGTGTTTAATCAGATCCATTTCGCTCCTTCTGGGTTCTGCTGTATTCTGCACTCTAAAGAAATTGTCCCATCACTCACAATGCATTTTGATCATGATTTTCAAAATGCTTGAGATAACTGATGCGATGTTGGCATGAAAAAGACATGTTTACCATAATTCATACAATTCCAGATGGCAGTAAGACAAAGACACATGGTTTTCATGAGGTTTTTGCCCCTCCCTCCCAAAGTCCTGGGTTGCATAAGCTATACCCATGTCCCCATCAGACTACATTTGATGTAGTTCATTTTCAGAATAGAAAACGTTACCACAGCCTCTACATATAAGACATGTGCAATTAGAGTGAATAGTAATTATATTTATTTCTTTTTTAAATTTAAATTCAGTTCTTTCCCTTTGATTAAAACGATTAAGGGAATGCAGAAGCTTCTTCATTTTATAATTTCTGCACACACAAAGTAGGCCTATGATATACTCTACTATGATAAACCTACCCAAATGAGGGTGCAGACAGGGTGCACATTCCCGTGAGCATTGCCACTTTTCATTTCACTGCATGTATGTGTATGTGACAAATAAACCTCTTGAATCTTGAATCTTGCTGCGTCACCTAGTACTCACCCTGTCTTCTGAAAATTCTGTCTTACACAGGCTATCGGGTAGGAAAAGGAGAGGGCTATGCTGACATGGAGTATGGCATGATGGTGGCAATGGGGGCTGTGAATGAGTCTACTGTGGTGGTTACTGTTGTCCATGACTGCCAGGTTAGTCTATTTATTTATTATAGTTCTGAACAAGCCGTGTTGTCTCACTGCACAAAGAGCAGCAAGCGTGCAGGAACTTACATTTTGATGTTTGGCTGACTTTGCTGACTCAGTTACTGAAAGAAAGCCACATGATACAGTTTTGCCGTAATATCAAAGCACTGTCTGCTGAACATCCTTTGGAAAATAGCGTCATTAACAGGAAAATAGATAAATTATTGTTTTCAACCTATTTCACATCATTCATCACAGGCGAATGAAGTGATTCTAGTAGTATTTACCTGCAATGAAAAATATCTTTCTACCTTTTTTAAAATCTGTTATTTTGAAAAGCTGTGTTTAATGGTACTGTAACTCAATGTATCGTATGACAAAGTGATAAGAGCAACAAGATAAAGATTGTGTCACTGGACAAGTAATTGTGTGGTTTGCTTTATCATTACAATAGTTGAATATATATGGCAACTTTATTTCACCTTTTAATTCATCCCTTTATTTCTATTTATTGTGGTGTTTGCACTTACAGGTTGTGGACATCCCAGAAGAGCTCATGGAAAATCACGACCTGACTGTGGACTACATCCTCACGCCCACTAGGGTTATTAAAACAGAGTGCCAGCGCCCCAAGCCACCGGGTATCATCTGGACTAAGGTAAACTGAAAGAACATTTCTTTGCTGTGTGTAGTGGTAAGTCTACAACACAACACCTATTCCTCTTGTGAGGCCCTTAAAGCCTTTTATTTTATTGAAGTTTCAAGTTTGAATTTAAGTGGATTTTAAAAGAATGTCACAATGCACACTACAGAACAAGGCAGAAATGAGTAAAACAAAACAATACAACCATATTAATATTGCAGTTAGTAAAGGCAATCCATCAGTTCATCATTTTGATACCAGAATGGGTCACTCACGTAAATGGTGTAAATTTGATGAGGAAACGATATAGGGTGGGGGTGCCTGTTTCAGAGTGAAGAAATAAACACGTGTTATATAGGGATACTTATTATTCAGCCAATTGATCAGTCAAAAAAAAGTTGGGAGGTCAGTTGATTTTGTCAGAATCACAACCAGCCTCTTCATGAACTGGATGTGCTGCTATGAGG
This sequence comes from Hoplostethus mediterraneus, assembly GCA_034670385.1. Taxonomy (NCBI): domain Eukaryota; kingdom Metazoa; phylum Chordata; class Actinopteri; order Trachichthyiformes; family Trachichthyidae; genus Hoplostethus; species Hoplostethus mediterraneus. The sequence continues at coordinate 2,278,514 of JAXDDW010000071.1, forward strand.
CAGTACTGTGATTATGGCATTAAGGCATTTATGGCATAACATCCATTTATACAAATATGCAATGGTCTTCAACACTTGATGTAAAGGGGTCATTTTACGTGTTTGCATACATTTTCAGCATAAGAATGGAGGAAAGACAAAGGCATTTTCCCAGATATAACATGTTCCATCACCCCTGGTCACCTGTCATGTCTATGTAAACATTTTACGCCTATCCTTTGTGATACTGCCCTCTAATGGACATGTGTGAAAACACCACTTTCCAGATGACTCCTATACAGCCATGTGTATTTAATTTCTCTGCATTTAATTGTGACTGTGTTACTCTACTCTATGCCTAATGTAAGTTATATAACATCTGAAACCTCCTGCTTATTCCCTTTATTCTGAAACTGCTCATGTGTTTAACCAAATTTAACCTTAGAATGACTTTTCTGTGACATTAACTTGACCTAAAGAGTTCATCTTTGATATAGTCTAATAAAAAATACTAGAAATCAGCTGTTAAATGCTGTGTTGAAATTAGAGGCTGGACCTTAAACTGTTTCTGATTCACTGACATTGGCTGCGGCAAGTGTTGAGTCTTTGCCACCTATTAATTTTTATTGGAGATGGTGTGGGGTTTATTCCTAACATCTTGCGAGTTTCTACATAACCTCTGGGTCCCTTAAGAGAGGCAAGCAAGTAAACAGGACCCAGTGACCTCACAGGCAGGAAGGCCATGCCTGATCATCAAAGCCTCCTCTGCCCAGCCAGCTTGGCTCTGCAGGGCCAGTGGAAAGACGGGTCAAACAGGCCGGTGTAGAAAACAATGGCCCCGTATATCCTTTACAGCACCGGCCACCATCAAAGCCCTTCAAGACACTCTAAGACCCGAGAAATCAAGAGAGCGTTCTTTATTTTTAACTACAGGGGAAGTGAAATATCCCACCCCCATAAAGAGTATTTGGTCACCTAGGTTATCAGCAGGCTTTAATACAGTTAGTCTTTGCAATTTGTTTCCTCTGATGTTGGCATGAACTCTCATCGGTGGCTGTTGGTTATTGTTTTGCCCAAATTTGATCCATATCCTTGCATAATAACATGATATACGAGCAGGCTTGTCCTTCCCCCTGTGATCAGCATATTGTATGTATGTATGTATGTATGTATGTATGTATGTATTTAACGTGCAATGGCGTTAGTTGTATAATTACTATAGCATGGTCTGTGAGCAGGATAGAGTAACACCAATTAATTTGTCTGTCAGTTGTCATCACACTACTCATTTAACTCATCCACAGGCATGCTGCATGGCTCAGAGCAGGGCTGTCTTTATGCTATCTGTGACCCTCCTTCAGCCTTACTGAGCCTGTCCAGTTTTGTGTCTTCAGTTGGACACAGACAAGCTGGAGAAGATCCCGATCCTGAAGAAGCTGCTTGCTCTGGAGGAGCAGGCAGGCAAGGATGTTAAGCTGGGGACGGTGCCTGCCGCAGGAGAGCCTTGTTTTCAGGCTGATCATAAGCCCAAAAGGCAGACCAGACAGCGGCCAAGACGCAACACACAGCCAGATGCTGATGGAGAATCCAAACAGGAGAACAGAGAGGAGTCAGAACAGAAACCTAGACGGCGGCCAGCAAGAGTGAGGAAAGAAAGCAGAGGAGAGGGCAGGCAAGATGGAAGGGTAGAAGGCAGGGGTGGTGGTGAGGGAGAAGGCAAAGAGGGAGGAAAGGGGATGATTGGAAAAAGTGGAGGGAAGAGGAAAGAGAAGGCCTTTGAGGAGAGGGAAAGTGAAGCCATGTCTCAACGCAAGTTCCCCCCGAGTGTAACCACAGTTTACCTGGGAGGCATCCCTGCTGGGCTGCGGGTTAGTGAGCTGAAGGCTGCCCTCAGAGAGAGGGAGGCAGTGCCACTGAGGCTCACCTGGCAGGGAGCTCAGCACAGGGCCTTCCTAGACTACACTGACCCTCAGGCTGCAGACTGGGCCCTTGAGGCTCTACAGGGTCTCTCTCTGAATGGCCACAGTCTGCAGGCTGAGTTGGCCAAGAGCCAGAGGGGGGGCAAGAGGCCTGGCCTTCCCAATAGGAGACCCAGACCAACAGCAGCTCCAAAACCGAAAAGAACCGCATCAGAGAGTAGTGGTGACACCCATGAACAGACTGAGTAGTAACAGCAGTGGTATCACTTGTGGAGCCATCTTAAATGCCTTAAGCAGAGTTTAGTTTGTTTCTATTGTCTCTGTACTTATTACAGTAAGCCTAAGTTATATGAACCTCAGACATCTGAAGTGACTGCTTATTCTAATAGGCATAATAAACCAATTTTGAATAAAGGAAATATGCAGCATCAGTACTTTGCTCTTTTAATAAAAATGAAATTTCATTAAAGCATTTCACTTGCAATGTGTGTTTTACATGCAATTTTGGACTGCATATAATTGACAATAATTGTTGTCTTGTTTTATTTACACACACCCTGGGTTGTTTTTCCCCAGAGTGTTCCTGAGAGCCTTCATAGCTGTAAGTGGTTAGGTTATTTCTCTCTCAAACCAAGAGTGTTCAATACATTTTGTTTCCTCACCCAAGTATCATTGACTACTAAACAGTGATTCTCTGAATGTCCTCTTGCTGTGTGATGTTTAAGCTCTTGGAAACCTAACCCAGTAAAACCCCAATTTTTTTTAGTTCAGTGAATTGAGATATCATAGACAGGCCTCTCTGTCCAGTATTATAGTGGAAGAATAGGAATTTAGACCTAATTGCATCACAGGATCCTTAGAATTCAGGTAATGTAAAAGGTCTGTAATAGTCTCAATTATTTCAGAATATTGTCTGTAATAAAACACTATACATGGAGTTCAAACATTGTTTTTTGAAGTTTTGTTTATAAAATGATTTTCTGGTTGGCTAAGTCACTTGGAGTATGATACCAACCTCAGTTTGTTAAGAATGAGAGGCATTGCCTGGCTTGAATCTTGAATCTTGAATCTTAATGCAGCTCCTTGTCAACTATTGTAACCTCTTGTATTGGTCCAGGTTTAGTCTCTACCTAGGTCTTCCAGGTGTATTTTAAAGGAAAGTGGGAGGTCTACCTTCACCGATTTTATTTTATTTTTTGGATCGGTACAATAAAGAGAAAGAAGAAAATGGGTGGGGAGAGATGCAACAGCATATCATGGGCCATGAGCTGTGTCTGTCCGTCACAGGTGATGCCTCAGGGTGATATTTCAGACACCACTAGCATGATTTTGACAGAATTTGGAAGGATGATGCATCACGCAATGTTCCAGCAATTGCTTGCCTTTTGTGGGTCATTAGAATTAAAAGTCAAAATGTCAAACATAGAAAGGCCTTAACTCCTAAGTTGTCAGTCCAATTGACACAAAATGTGCTTCATATATCCGGCTATCCTTAAAGATTACACTGATTGGACTTGTGAAGGCACTATATTACAGGTTAAAATGTTATCTCAAACATGGTATTTGAGACACCTCTGGTCTGATTATTACAACACTTGGAGGGATGATGCAACTTGCTGCTGATTGGCCAAAGGGGTGTCTGCATTATTCAGGGAGGACATGTTTACTGTTGCCTTATTTCAAAGGTAGAATGGCTTGGTTCCTAGACGGAACAAGTCAAATTCAAAAATACCAAAAGCCTTTATTGTGTTCCCCCTATTTAATGTTTTAATGTCTTTCTGTGCTTCTGCCTGGTATTGCATGGTGGACGTTACCTGGAAACTGAACACTAGGGAGTTGGTCTGCTTTGCCAGCGAAGTGTCTTGTTTTTCAGTGAGGTCTGGACAGTGCTGAAGGATGAGCGCGTTGCATGTCTGCCACCACAGAGAAGGCCTCAGGCTTTTTATGGAGCTGTCATCCAGGCCTGGCTAGGGAACAGCTGTGGAGCCCCACCAGGAATCTCACCCCCTCAGCCCCGCCAAAGTACTGAACCCCAGCTAATGTCATCAGTTTGCTAATGCATGCTCCCACTGCTGCTGAGCCTATTGCCCCTATGCAGAATGGTATGTTCATACAAGGGAATTTCACTGGGTCAGTTAGTGGTCATGTTGCAAGACAACAAAGCTAAACAAATAATGCAAAACGCAGCTTGGTACAGGTTCACACAGGTCTACTAATGCACGCAGGCCTCACCAGCACGGGTTACGGAACAAAATGAATATGGAGGCATCTTAACTTACATTGGAGGTACTTTACAAGAGGAGTGCGTAAGGAGACAGTAATCTGACTGCGTGAGTGAGCCGTGTTGATGCTCACAAAATGCATTACTGCCCATCATGTTTTTCTACATTAGGAGCACCTATTGTTTTCAACACAACCATGGATTTCTCGGAGAGACATGGATTTTTTCAAATCAAATTATTATAGTTTGCACTAGCCTAATATATTGAGCGAATTTGATAAAAGTGAGGTTGGTCAAAACTAGGAATTATGATTTTTGCATTTGTTAGAATGAATAAGGAATCAGATGAAAAGCATTTTGTGCAGGACGATTGGCTCTTGTGCCTTAATGTTAATACCTTCTTAAATTCTACCATGTAGTAATGTATTTCCATGGAATGATAAGACATTCAAGAATAAGCTCATTTGTAATTTGTTTGATTAGATCCTTATGCCTCTGCGAATATATTTGTTTTTGTGGGCTGATATTTTTTCAGTATTTAGCGATTTTTAAAAAACAAGATTCCTTCTCTGCATCTTTTATTTAAAACCAATGGCACCACTTTTCTCTTCATATGCTAGTTTTTGGGGTTTCATTCTCTTGGACCCCCTCCCTAGTGTAGATTGTGAGAGACTGAGGTGGCATCTTGTACATCCCAGAGCTATTCATTAAAAGGACTTTTCTATCAGAGGTTCTGGGTAGACCTGATACACATCTAGGATACATTCTTTGAAGATCAATTTAGACCAGCACTAGTATTTCCTTCTGTTTGACCAAGCCTATGTTTTTCAGACACACAAATTGGCCAGAAAACCCCGTTGTAAATCTACCAGTGTAATGGGAGGACTACAGCTTCTCACCCTGTAACCAAATGCGGGTGAGATCTCTGTCTTTCATTTGTTACGGCTTAATTGCTGCATACACTCTTATTACATAGTAGGCATGCTACATCGACCTTTAAAACCGTTTATTTTAGGTCTACATCAATTACTAGGCTTTTTATAGAAAATCAGATTTGTTCATTTAACGCCTGTTTGCAAGAATAGGCGTGACCTCTAAACTCATAAACTAAGTGAAGACAACACGTTTACAAGAATTTACCAGCGATACCGGGATTACGCGTGCGCTGATTGGCTCAGCAAGATTTGGGCTTTAGCCTTCCTCTGAATTGTTTTATGGGCTAGTCTACAAAGAGAACACAAGAAGTCTATATCCCTAGCGAGAAACTACTATATTATTCCTATAACATTCCTATAGGGACTTAAAGTGTGTCTGTGGTACTGGGGACCTTGTCGTACTTTGTGTTTTTTACCTTTATGGTATCACCAGGAATCTAGCGGAGGGTAAACACACCTAAACTCAGTTTACCCACCTTCGTATTTGTGGAATAGATTTTACCCACCATTTTCAGTCTTACATAAATCTTTATGACATAAATTCATAATATACATGATTGTAAGTGGTATCAAACTGCTGTAAGTTACATGAAGATATTGTATTTTAAAGAAAAAGGCTTACAGCCTCATGCTTTTCGGAAAACATTGACCTTTGTTTAGATTGGCGATTGTTATAATGCACCTCTGAGTATCACTACAATATTAATAGGGACTTAGAGTTTTGGTGTCATATTTGTTTGTAGTATTCTTCTAAAATGTATTCTAGAATTGAGTTATTTTTCATAAGGAATTGGGGAGGCCTGTGAAGAAATGGAAATATGTCTCTTATTTTTGTCAGTTTTAGGCTTAAACTGCCCGACAGATATATTTAATTTCATACAGATGGTGTGTTGTAATATAGCCTATAGACTAGTCCTAACCTAAGGACCATCGCTAATGTTCCTAACATCATATAAGTATACAGTGCTGAAAATAATGGAAGTCTAGATACATCTAACACACAAACGACATAACAGTGCTTACATTATATCTTCAATTTTCATTTTAAAACAAATAATAAGCGTTCTGACAAATATTGCCAATAAAGCATACCTCCTTGGCCAATTCGCCTAAAATTAAAATACGTAGGCCTTCAGAATAAATAAAAAGTTGCGCTTATAGGCTATTCAAAAAAGTGCCTTCATCTTTTTACACAATATATATATATATATGGACATATATATATAATGTCCATTGTTGTTCATTTAAAAAGTCAATGCTGGTATGGAAGTCCAAAAAAGAGCTTGAATCTAATTTGTCAAAGAAAAAAAGTAAAACTTCTGACGGAGAAATGAAAATGTGCATTTACAAAGGCCTACTTTAACACGATGAATAAACATTTACAAATGTGTAAAGTGGTAGTCATCCGCTCTGCAGAACTAAGTACCAAACAGCAGCTGGGTTTATATGCCCAGTTTCTACCCCGCCGGCCGATGTTGATGGCATCAGGTCTTTTTTGTGATGTGCTTGTTTTATGATGGGCATGTTTCCGTCTCTTTTCGGTGTGGAAAACAGTATACTAGTAGTCCAGCCTGTTTTCCTTGACTTGGTGGTGACAACAGTGAGCGCTTTCCAGGGCTGGGGCATGCCTTTGTCTTTCAGTGGTTAATTCTTTCTCTCTCGTTTTTCAGTTCACTGTGCTGGTCAGACTGTCGTGCATGGCTCAAGTCACTGATACTGTCCCCTCTCTGCAGATTGTCCCACGCCATCACATCACGCATGGTTTGATGTCCTGGTAGGAGACCTGTTGGTGGTGGTAGTACGAGCCGCTACTTGGAGAATGCATCGCTGAGGAAGTCATGGCGTTGAACGAGAAGACAAACTCCTTTCGGTCACACATGCTGGGAGACTGGGAATGGTACCGAGGAATACCTGCAAATTCAACAGAAATGTTATTCACACGTGACACATACAGCTATTTTTTAACTGAATAAAAGCAATAAGACCTTTAATGTAATGTAGGTTCAATGAGACTTTATTAATTAATAAAGATTTTAAAGATTTTAAAGATTGTTGTTTGGAGTATTGAGCTAAATGAAGAGAATGGTTTCAATATTAATTATAAGTATTTCTACCAAAGCCTAGGCTTATATTGTTAATCATGATAGACATTCCATCATAGGCTAAAGCAATGTATAGGTCAATGTGACAGCTTAGTCTGTATGGACTCCATGGATAATAATCACAATAGACGGCTTTACAATATAGTAGCCAATAATAATAAGAAGAAGAAGAACAAGAAGAATAAACGTAACATGAAAACATTTCATCCAATTGAGTGTTTAGTTGTTAGTGTTTTCTTTCCGCACCTGTCTTATTTTCCTGACAGGTGGTCCCTATAACGAGCATTGTCTGATATTTCATAATCATTATATGTTCAATTAAACTGGGTTTGGAATTTGCAGAGGCTTGTCGAATATGGCTTCGCCCTGTTTTTACTACCTGAACGGTTATTTTATACTAGATGTGTGCATTCAACCGCCATGATTAACATTGTCAAATGAAGTTAGCAAAGTCTGTTAGAGGGAGGGATAGTTGTAGGCCTAATTGACAGTGGCCTCCTCGCACGCCAGTCCCGGAGGACCCAGTGCCTCGGGGCAAGGCAGGCTGGCTCCAACCGCGCTTTGTTTTTCTTGCACCGAGATTGGCACGGCTCTAAAGACTTGACCCGACAGACGTGCCCTCCCGTGCCTCCTGTTGCCACTTCCAGGAATTTATTAGGGAAACAGTGCAAGGTTCAAACCCGTTGTTTGTTATACCTCTTTGGAGTCCCATTCCAGTAAATCGTGGGCAGGAAATCTAAGAAGCATGTACTCTACTTCCTTGTAAGAAGCTACTTAGTCACTTACAATTGCCTCAGTTTCCTTACCAGCAAAATGTAACTGTAATTATCCTACCGTTTTGCAATAGACCTATAGTGGCAGCAAAATAAATTCAATGCACTGCAAATAACATATTGTAGTCTGAGGGCTGTCCAAGATAATTTAAATTAGGTTTAAGATAAGGCTAAAAATCAGTGACCCACCATGATGGAGCCAACACAGAAATATTGTTTACACCCTTTAATTTGTTAGGCACTGGTATTTGAAAACAGGCATAGGAATTCTTGCATTAGAAAATATGTTTTTTTCCACTGACTTGGGTACATTTTCTTTCACAATTGGTTATTATAATATCAGCTACAGTTTTTTTATTGTTGTCTCTCTTATTATGAAGCGGGTGAATTAACTTTACAGCCTAAATGAAATAATGGTGTTAAACCTACCTTGTAGATCTGTGGTACTGTGCCCGTTCTGGTGCAGGTAAGGTTGGTCTAGTGAATGCGTGGGCAAGCTGGGCTGCAGCGAATTCGCTCCTGGATTACAAGGAGACAGAGGCTGCTGCTTAATGTAAGAAGCTCCGTTATTCAATGAGGCCGAGGGGGCTGGAGCCCACGCCGAGGGTGAACTCGAGTAGACGGGGTGAGGCTCCATTACTCCCCCGCTAGTGAGCAGTGGGGAGCCGGAATTGTCATGATGGGGATAATCACTCCCAGCGGATCCTGTACAACTTCCCATGTAGGAATGTCCACTGTTGGCCGACAAGTGTGACATGGAGTGCCCGGACAGACCCATCCCCTCCATGTTACCTGCCAAGTGTCCATTCATCATTCCAATCCCGCTGTCCAGGGACAAACTGTTGGGCGGGCAGGATAGGCCCCCGCCGCTCCCCTGGAAGTTATAGGACTCGGGGATGTGGTTGAATCCCAGGCCGTTCATCATGCTGTACATGGGCTTCAGCGCCTGGCACTTGCGCCTAAAGCCCCTGGGCCTCCTTCTGAAGGACCCTTCCTCGAACATGAACTCGCTAGCCGGGTCGATAGTCCAGTAATGGCCCTTCCCTGGCCGGCCGAGGCCCTTGGGCAGCTTAATGAAGCACTCGTTCAGGGACAAGTTGTGACGCACGGAGTTCTTCCATCCCTGATATGAGCCTCTGAAAAACGGGAAGCGGCTCTGTAGGAACTGGTATATTTCACTGAGCGTCAGACGTTTGGTTGGAGAGCTCTGGATAGCCATGACTATCAGGGCTATGTACGAATAGGGGGGTTTCTCCGGTCGACGGATCCCCGCGTTAGTCTTTTTGGTTTTCGTAGTGGACGAGGCGGTCTCCATCACCGCGGTCTGTCCGTGTGGCTTCTCCGGAGCAGACATCGGGCTGCTCTGGGCAGGAGTCTGCGCTGGGGGCTGCTGGACCTCTGCCGTCATTAGTTAAGTTAAAACTGCGTGATAGCAAGCTCAAGTTTTCACGTTCCACCTTTCCTTATAAACAATATGCTACAACGTCGAATAATAATTCACATAGACAAACAGTGAAATGATTACCGATAATTATTGTGGGCAAACTTTACGCACGAGCCGACGGACGAGACTGTCCTAACCCTGTCTTCCTTTTGATGCAATCCTGTACCAGTCTGAAGTCTGACCGCCTTGTCAGCAGAGTCCGAAGTGGGATAAGGAGCAGACCAGGAGCCGCTTTCCACTTCAGTTGGTGTGTTGTCGTGCGTCCGAGGAGCTCACTTTTTACTTATCTGTTGCCATCAGCGCATTGGAAGCTCGATGTCTTGGCCATCCTAACATTGGGACCCGCCCAGTTCCCTCCTACTCCAGTGGTGGGCTGTAGCATGCACATCTGTCTGCGTTCACTTTTCAAGGAAATGTTTTTTCTTCCTCTTACATTGAAATAGTGAATATATCTCCCATATAGCCTACCCAAACAACCTACGATATAGAAAATCATTGAAAAACTTAGAATCAAATATATTGTTTAAAGAAATGCAAACTGGTGATCACAACCAGCTGGTTGTATAGGTCAGGGTCTGTTAACCCATTACATTAATAAATTGTCTGATTTTCTATTATGGCTTTTTTGTAACATAGAATATTGTGCATACAAGCTAAAGTGAATTTGTTTTTACACGGACAGCTCTCCATGTTAGTCCAGATGGATAAAGCACCAGCATGGCAAATAGGTTATCCCTGCATTCTTACTAAACTATGTGATTAATAAAATATTGTATTAAATTTTTTTTTTTTAGTTTATGAAATGCTTTTACAAAAGAACATGCCCCTTATATTCAAAACCACCCTCCTGATTTCTGTAAAAGATAGACAGGAACATGGGCAGGATGTTTATACAGCAAAATGTAAACATTTTCCCTGGCCTTCTTTAAATAAAAAATCAAGCAAAAGCCCCACTAGATCAGCTAATACTCAATCTGATGCCATATGTCCGCATACTCACAGCGTCTTGAGTAGATGTTAGAGTTTTTTTACACAAGAATACAGTATTGTTTGTGTGGTGCAGTCATAATATTTACTCGGGGACACAAGGGGAGAGAGAGATGGAAGCCCTGCCGTACTATGAGCACACAGACTCGGACGGGGACTTGAGACGGACTCCTACAAGATACTCGCCCATCGGAATGGTCCACGAATAACAGTAAGACAGACCCAACAGTTTTCAGTCAGAATATCACCGGCAAAACTGTAGTCGCTCGGCCTAGGAGGAAATTGATTGTATATTTAGATGCACGATGTTCTTCAGTCTATGTTTTATTTAATTGATTTAATTAACTGAAGTTCAGTTAGAAGAAAATGCGAATACATTTGTTTTATATCTCCCCAGTCGAGCAGTCTAATTTTAGTTGAGTTTTTACAGCCTTTTATATGGTTGTGTGCTCGGGCTACTGAAAGACGATCAGTCCATAACCTAAAACTGTTGACAGTAGGTTGCTTATTGTTCCCCAGAGATCCCGATAGCTGCAGCCTGCAACCTTTTTCCTAGCCGTGTTCAATCACTAGGGCTTGTTGTCCTTCTGATCTCTGCCGGCGTTGTTGTAGTGAGAATGCTTATGGTGCCTGTCAGCTTTGACATAATGGAACATAATCCTGGAGCAAATACAGAAAATAGAGCCATGTTTTGTCATTTCATAGCCCAGGCCTGTGCGTAAAACTAGAGAATATGTTTGGCAACGTTGGTGCCTGTGCGTAAAAGTTGTCACTAGCCCTTATAAATATTTTTGTACAAAATTACATACTAGCTAGCACTATGTTTATGTGTTTATGTATTTTGAAATTATAAATTAATGGCGTATTGATGTCCACCTTAAAATTATCCTGCCCAGAACACCTTATAACGGTTGGCTCTCTTCCTGCCTGTTTTGCCACAGGGGAACAGAAAAAATAGTTTTCATTGTCAACCCAAAGCTGAGATGAGTACACGGACAGCATTTGCTGTTTGCAGGGGAGATTTAAACCCAAGAAAATAAATTGAAAGAAGTTGTTTTAACCGGTCCCTACACGGTACTCGGTTGGAAAGAGGCCCACACATTTATCAGCGTAGCGGACCACCCAGCGCGCACTGGGGGCAGGCGCGCTCCCGTCCTTTCTCTGCCCACTGCATTTAATTACGGCTGATGACTTCATTCCATTAAGAGCGTGCTTTTTTCATTCGCTCACATGCTTTCGCCCATTTCATGTTTTTTGGACTTCTAGGTCCACCCAAAACCAGTGTCCATGGATAATATTTACGCAAACCGTCAATATTGGATGGTAACGCGTTACTTTCAGGATTCCATTACTTTTCTCAGTAAAGAGTACCCTAACCAATTAGCCTATTACTAAGCTATTTAAAGGCCAATGGTGGCATTTCAGTCACTAATCAAAAATAATACGTCGCAACCACCTCTGAATGAGGTTGAATTATCCAGAAACTGTATCCCACCACCACCCCCCGAGTCGTTTTCCTCTGAATTAGTCGCCATCCTCTTACACGAGAAATGGCAGAAATGTTCACTTTCTCTGTTTGGAAGAATTATCAGTAGTGTGATATTAGAAAGCCAACGGGTGACAAAAAGCAGTTGACATCACCACTTTTTGATTTCTCTGATTTCTGTCTGTGAGGACAGCCGGCAACTTTGGCTCTTAACGTAAAGAATCGGAACGAAAATATGTAACGAATTAGGCTACTACTCCCAGGAAGTAATAAGTAAAATAATGCAATTACTTTTAAAATGAGTAACGAGTAGCCTAAGAAGTACTTTTTTGAGTAACGAACCCGACACTGCCAGCTTTCAGCCCGTCCTTTATTTTCACCGAGGGTGCTGACAGGCGTGCGTCTCTTTAAGCTCAAACGATGGTCACATTTCATCATCGCATAATTTGAGTCATGTTTCCTAAATTACATGTAGTTGTCCTCTGTGAGAGCCTCTACGTGTATCCAGACCTGTGTTGTTTGAAGAAGCAACAGGGGTCTTTCTGCTCTTTTCTAGTGGATATTTTCATATTTTTTTTAGTTCTATCGTGTTAATCGGATGAGTCATTTGTAGGGGGGTGGTTACTACAAAAGTGTAGGTAGCAGATTGTGTTCGTCATTACAGTCTTTTTACTGAGTGCCGAGGTCATAGCTTCTCTGTTGCTCCATCGCAGACGAATTCATGCACTTTTCCATGACGTCCCATAATGAAATATTTGACAGCGCTGCATCCTCAGGAATGCTCGACCACTTATGTGGAGGTACACCACAGTGAGCACAGTCCTGACAGTCTTTCCGGACTGTCTTCAAGTTATTTAGTGAAGAAAAGCTAATTGTGGAGCGCTTAACACGACGCTGCTGTGCACCTAACATTTCCTTATCATTGGTTACATTCTTCCTTCAATTAACCCAAACTAGGCTACAATGATACACAAAATCAACAGGTAGAGTAGTCTATAATTTAGCTGCTTTTTCTCGGTATGGCCCGGAACAGTATTGTCAGATAGAATATCTGAGTCTGAGGTTTTCATTTATTCCACTATAGCTGACTTTGTCTGTTACTGGTATATGATGTTTCGTGGCGGATCAGGTAAACTTTTGCACATCCCTGTATCTAATTATTGATGGCAGAGGAGTTTTCTTCCAGGGAGCCATGCAACATGCCATTTAACTGCCACATGGTGAAATTCAAAATTATTGCTCATCCATACCAATTAGATAAATACACCTAACGGATTATGGATTGTATGTAACAGCTGCAGTGGTCAACAATACGATTTGATTCGACCTGCCCTTGGCTGCAGTGCAACAGATTGATTTGCGCGAGGAGATGTGGCCAGTAAGCAAATTACATAACACAAAGTTGCTAATGGGGATATTTAATTGATAAACACAGATCTATTTAATTTTGTTTAGAAATTAAAATGGCGGCCTTGACACTGAGAAATAAGCATTTTTCCCTCATTGGTGCTGAAGTGGAGCCTGAGAGGGTCACCAAAAGGCTGCAGTGGATTTGTTTGGAGGAGCGTGTGACAGATTGATCGATCAACTGGATAACTGCACCAAGAGGCCGTAAGTTCATCTGACTTGAACTTGAAATCTATTATTTTGTAGCAAGCTCTTTTTAAAGTTTTATTTTCTAATCAATATTCATGCAGAATCTATTTGGGAACAATAACACAGGCAACGGGTAGCCTACCCTACTTATTAATTAAAAGCGTCATTTATTTAATCGGGTTTTCTTTTTTATTGTCTTCTATTTAGCTACTTCTTTTGTCTTAAATTGATGCCTATGGTTCACCTTGAGAAAATAACTTAGTATTTTGATACTCAAAGATTAAAAGGTTACATTTCCATACATAGCGTATTCATAATAAGAAGCACAAATACACATTAGTCAGAGGGCCTGCACGGCTTAGTGTTTGAGAACAATATCTAATGCTGAACTTTTTATAATAACATACACAGCATTTCTCTGATTTTATTTGTTTGTTTTTGTTTCAGTACGTTGTACATTATGGGAAAAGTGACCAAAACATGTCAACACTGTAAAACAACACTTAACACACAGATTCATTGGGCAGTTGTGTCTGTTTTGCACAGGAATGCTCAAGATAAAATCAGGCAGGAGTGGATTTTAGAAATAAACTAGTCTCTGTGCTGCTTCTGTATTCTGTGATTCATCTTTCTGGTCTATCGATTTCCATTGTGTACTGCTTCCTAGACAAAAAACTTATAGAAGTTAATATATTATTTTGGGGTGCTTTTAACGAACCTTAATATATTCTGTTATAAACTCCAAAATGAAAAATATTAAGCTAAACTGGTTTGAGTTACATATTTTGAGAAAAATGTTTTAAACAATTTCGGGACAATTTATTTGTGTCACCCTCTCCAAACGCATCGATTAAATTACAATGGTATCTTAATTGATTTGCTTGCTGTTTGTGTCCATAGCGTCGCCTCGTCCATCCAGCATTGTCGTTTTAATTGAAAACAGTATACTGTGGAGGTGGGCACCCCCTCATCACTTTCCCTGGCGCTGTAGGTGGCCGTGTATATTTTTGTTTAAGTGGTGTTTATGTGAACGAGAAAGGACGGGATTGCTAGCAGACCGCTGATTGCGCGCATTGGGTCGCTACATGGATTTGAAGTGTGTAGTTGATGGGCACCACCCTCTCCAGTAATCAGCAGCAGCAGCGTTGCGCTCTACGACTTTTTAATTTCCTTGGCGATATCTCGCCATTTAGACCTCCTCTGTCTTGTGGGTGAAGGGAAGAGGTCCTTCTGGCACAGCGCCCCTTCGCCCTAATGACCGAATAGGCGCTTATAGGCACCCATGAGATATTTACATGTTTATATTTTTTCATAGCAATTTCCATGTCCGATGTGGAAATATGGAAAATGCTTCCACAGTGATTCGCGGATTCAAATCCCGTGTCGGCAAACCTCCATCCTGCTGAAGTGTCCTTGAGCACGACACTGACTCCCTACAGCTCCACAGGCACTGCTCGACCTGACCCTACCGCGATAAAGCATTACATTTTTATTGCATTGTAATGCGGTGCAACGTAATGTATCAATTCACAGATGGGAATTCATTAGCCTGTAGCTTCACATAAAAGGACCTGAGACGAGGATCCTTCAGGTTGGCTAACAGCTTGTCAGGGGCAAACTGGAGGGTATAAACCCACCTGAGGTCTGCTCACCTGGGCTACTTTTCAATTGTGAAACAGAGGTAACCCGCCTAGTTCATTCAAGGCTAACCAACAACTTCAGTATAAAGGTTACCTCATAGTATATAGTATCACACTGATGTAAGTTACACGATGTGATATAAGAAAAGAATTCTGAAAAAATAATTGATTTTTGTTTATATTGGTGGTTGTTTGCCTTTTGATCACCAAGTGGAACACCCACCTTTTTATTTACCACTAGGACATCTCGCTTCACTGTGAGCGGGCTATATAGGTGCAGCCTATAATGATAATTTTATACATTCGATGTAGCTTCATATTGGCAGAAATACTTTTTTTGGTAGTTATTGAATTGGTAGTATAATAATTAAATAGTTGGTATGGACCTCCTGTTGTCATCAATCATTGGCATAGGCTCCACGTGTCATGATATCTCACTTAGGACGCCCCTGAGGCCTGTATACTGCAGTATTAGAAATAGATTATATACTATATAACTCATAAGTGATATAACTAATAAGTATGCAATGCTTATATTCGATGATTTTATATATTCAGAGCTTGCCTAATATAATTGATTTTGAGGTGACGACTTGAGTTTATTTATCTGTGTTGTATAGATTGCTGGCCTAGATAATAAAATCAGCATTTAACAGTCCACAATAAACCCAAGGCTCAGTTGTATCCTCCAAAGCAGTTTTCAAACGATAATAAAATGAAATAACATAATTTGCGTTATGGATCATCCTCATGGAACATTTGACACACTTTATCTCTTTTTATTCTCATTGTTAAGAACAGAAGACGTTGTTCTGTAAAAATTGGGAGCTCATCATCCCAAAATACATGAGTCATTTTGTGCAAGCGGCATTGTGAGAACCACGGTCTTCTCGGGAGAACTTGGCATGCCGTTCCACAACACTCCCTGGTGTATAGACAAATTAAAGACGCTCAAATCGTCAGACTACCATTTAGTCATCTCTGTTCAGTATTCAATTCGTCGCATGGTAAAATAAAGTCGATTTTGTCGTTTTCATAAATTGACTCCTTTTTTGACAGCCTTATATTGAAAAGGAAATACTCTTTTCAGGCTATGAAAATGTTAATAAAGGAATATGTAAAATTCCTTCTGGTTTATTTTGTGATCACATGCAAGCTCGCCTTACTGTACCGCAACATGATTTGACATGGCTGAAGGACAGGACTGGGGAGGATCTGGCAGGTCCAGAGCCTTTACAAATTCCAAACTGTACTTGCAGGAAATATGTTCATTTATATCTGTAAAACAAGAAACTGGCAAGCTGTTTTCTAGGTGAAACACAACAAATAAGCAAATAATGTAAGAAGACAAAATATTGAAACAACAGAATATAAGTACACTATACTTGTTTCTTTTAATTTAGAGGTTCAGACTTGAAAAGCATGAGAACATATCATATTCCACAAACATTTTCCGCACTAGATTCACAGACATATGTTTGTGGGTTTTTATTGCTGCTGAATATGTAACAGATTAGAAATGCTGTTTGATGTTCCTGAACATTTTCCAATTAATTTGTTTCATGTTGACTTTGAGGCTATTAAGTCATTATGTTAATTTAAAAAGTTTCATGTTCACAATTAGAACAGGCATTTAGTTAATTTGACACCAACAGTAATTTTGGATAAATAAGACATGACCAAATTATTCTTACCTGGAACAATCTCATTGGTTTTTAAATTAAGAAAACATATGTAAAAAGCCTGAATGGTTTTATTAGATTTAATAGGTTCAAAGTGTTTTAATTTTCTTTCTTTCTTTTCCCTTTATTTTGTAAAATAACATTACTCCTTCAAATTAATTTTATATAGAAACTTGGACATCTCAAATAATTGTTTCTTTACAGTACTCTGATAGGATAACTTGTAATATTTCTTTTCTGTCTTTTTAGCCAATTTATATAATTCTCTTATAAGACAGAATCTATAAAATACCTGAATTACCCATTTAATATATTATGCAAACATACATATATTGCTGCATGAATTCATTTCATTTCTCTATTTTAGATGTGTGTGATTGCCTGTGTCTGGAGATGGTAACCACTCCCATGGGACTTCACCTATCAGAGTTGAGAAGTATGAATCCAAAACATTAAGCATGACTATCATCTCTTTCATCTCCAGAAAAAAACACTTTGAGATTGCTATTTTGCCCCTGCCACCGCTCTTCTCTGCTCTACGGCACCCTTTCTAGGAGGCTTCAGCCTGGTGCCCCACCCTGCAGCCCTACACACCTCCCAGGGTCAGTCCGGCGTGGTTTGTCTCTGATGCAGGGGGAGACATCAATAATAAGAGCTGAAGCAGAAACCACAGTTGAGAACACAATAGAGAGAGGGAGAGCAGACACAGGCCACAACCGGCTCTGCTGCAGGTTAGCTCCTTTGATACTGCCTTGATGGCAGTTTGATGGGCACACATGCGGCGACATGGGTTTACACATGCGTGTTTACATGCGTGTTTACATAATATCTATGGTGTTTACGCACAGCCCACCGACTCTCTTTTTCTTTCCTCTGAAGGGGGATTTTCCTGTGGCAAGCTGCTTCGGAAAAAGCAATTAAGAATTCCCAAACAGTGCACCACAATGGGAGATATCATTTGAGCAGTGTGTGTTCCATGTCCCTCGCAGTTTTTGTCTGGAACGGGTTGGCTATTTTTAATCTGCGCAGAACCGAACCCACCTACAGACAAACCACAAATTGAACGAAGGGGAGGTGGCTTGGGGTGGGGGATGAGTGGGCATGGTAATTGCCTATTGTGGAGCTCAAACTCCTCTGTTCTGACATAAACAGCTTTGGTAGTTCACAACATGATACCCTGCGCTCCAGTCAGTTTGAAATGAGGGCATATCCTCATTGTCTGTGGGAACCCATAGCCAGGCAGTGGTTGGAATCAGTCAGGAATGCTTTGGATTGGTAACTGGATTCGGTTGTAATGCCCGGCTCTCCACAGCGGAAGACTAGGGTGGGAAAAAGGCCGAGAGCATTTCCTGAGCAGAGGGGGGTCCCAGCGAAGCATCACACTCCATGGGCATCATGTGACAGTGATCCTGCCAGGCCATAGTCTGTGATCCCAAATGGGGAGGAGAGGATAGGAGAGAGGAGTAGAGAGGAATACAGCAAGGGAGAGGGGGGAGAGACAGTACCAGTAGAAGAAAGAAATAACATGGCAGGAAGACGCTGAAGCAAAAGAAGTGGACTGAGGCACAGAAAGTTATGATAACGCAACAAGTGACGGGATAGTAGATGGTTGAAAAAGAGGCAGAAAAAATTGCACCTTTAATCTTCCCTCTGTAAAGGAATGTTGCAAAACCTTGCTTGCCATAAACGTCACTGTACTGCCATTTTCTGTAGAACAATCTAGCAAATTTAACCTGAAGATTACTCAACAATATACTTCTAGTTTCAGTTGTTTGTATTAAGAAGAACTCTTAAGAGGAATCACAATGAGCAGGTGCCTTTTATGCTGGTGCTGTGTGTGTGTGTGCATGCATATGTGTGCACGTCTATGTACATCACTGCACATGTCCATGTAACTGTACACAGAAGTGTGTGTGTCCAGACGTGTGCTGGCAGCCAGACCTCGCTCCCCGTAGCTTGTGTAAATGTTGTGAGGATCTCGGGAGGAATCTTACCCTATAGTTGTCAAAGGGCTTTTTATTTCCACCTGCTACCGGCCTCTTTCCGCTGGTCTGCTCTATAACAATGGTGCTGGGAAGGCAGTAGAGTGCAAGGTGACAGGGTAGAGATTGATGTTGGATTGTGTTTGGCCCTTCTTCAGATTGGGGCCTGAAGGGAAGTTGCTATCCCTCCCTTCCACCTCTAGTACCCCGCACTAACGCAAGGCTTAACGGGGCAAAGTGCTGATCAGGCCTTTCTCAGAAATCCCATTTTAACAAAGTGCCAATCGGCCCAAAAGGCAAGTTGGCAGACACGTATAAACAGAGTTTTCATGACTCATAAATCAATTCACCACTACATGAAACAGTATAAAGTACATTTTTTGCCACTCCATCGAGCCTGAGTTGCTCCCCCTCCATCTTGCCCCCAGCCATCTTTTGTCTTCCCTGTGGGCTCCTTTGGGTGAAGAGAGATACACACCCATCACAACTGCATTCTTTCCATTTCGCTCAAGAGTGTGTGGCAAAGAAGGTGATCTATCACCCAAATTGGTCTTTTTCTTTTTCTAACTTTCTGTTTCTCTTTCTCCTTCCTCTAGGCTGGAGTGGGCAGACGTGCGGCTTTGGCCACAGGAAGCTGTGAATTCTTTGGAGAATGGAGGATGTCTCAGGAGGAGACATACTGGCCCCCCACCCCCCATCCCTACACCCCCCCCCCCACACACCCTCAAATGACCCCTGACCCCTTCATGTGTTTATATCAGTCCATGGAAGTGAGAAGTAGTGATGAGTCACTCTGGCTCTGTGTTTACACTCTGGAGTCACGCAAGGAAGGAAATCAGCCACGGTCTGCTAAAAGTGGCGAGGTGAGAGAGAATAGCTGCATAGCTGCAGTCCCCCAGCGCTGCAGTGATTTACCTTTCAGAGTCTGAATTTATTTAATGTCATCTGTACGGCAAGGATTTTCTAGCAACAGAAAACAGCAACATTTGCAATACAGTAGGCTAACCATCCAGGGAAAGGCAACTTGTATATGTTTGGATCCATTCCTCCAAAAGCTATTATATGATGGGATAAACAGATACAGTGGGGTCCAAAAGTCTGAGTCCACTACCAAGAACTGTTTGTGTCCATCATTTAGCAAAAACATACATAATACAGTTTTTGCTCAGTTGATATTTCTTATTCAAGAATACGTTATTTAGATCTGATACAAATCAACATTTTTAGATCGTTGAGAAATGTATGAAATTAAAATATATCCTAATATCTTGTTCACATCATTTGGTAAGGTTTTATCAAATTGTTGTCACACCATATACTTCATTTAAATATGAACACATGTATGCTCCTAATGCACAGTGTGAACTGACTTGACTAAATTAATCTGGTCCTCTATGCGTTGTCACTAAAAACTAAAAATAGACTTCTGTTGAAAAATATTTTAAAATATGAATTTAATTATTTTTTTTAAATGATGTAATCTTGTTTGGAGAAATATCATTTGACAAAAATGTTTTATTAGCTTTGGATAAATTATGAAACGGTTCTTGGACCCCACTGTATATAAGCAGGATGGGTCACCAGTTACAAATTAAATAACAAAATATTCCTGAGATCTGTGAGTTTCACAGCTTGTGAGATGCAATGTGTTGATCATATCCCTTATGAATCAAGGCACGTAAAACATGCATATCGATGGCCAAAGCGCAAAACCTCCTATCTGCATAATTTTCTGGGGAAAAACCTCCTATGTGCACTTTGCGAGGCACTGATACCTAGTCGGTATTGTTAACACATAATATAGTAATATAGTCCAAAAACAGTGTATTATGTATTGGGTATCCTTAACAAATAGCATTCTGCAAGAAAACAAGTTTTTTTTAGTTTTCTCAAAAAAGTACATTTTTCAGATAGGAGGTTTTGCTCTTCGGCCATCGATATGTACCCCTTACTTTGTTTTAAACAGACAAAAGTATCTGTATCTACATGCAGGAAATTTGTGAGTGAGTCATTGCAGTTTTTTCTTATTAATCTCAAAATCTTCTAAAACTATTGTTGCTGAACTAATGTTCTGAATTCTGGTTATAATTTGCAACTGTTATTTTGTAAAATAAAATAAAAAATGAGAATGGGTAAAGTTGTCATCATAGAATTGAAGGCCTACCTAGCAAGTGATTACATCGTTTAGTATCTGCTTTTGAAGAGCTACGGTCGTGGAAGCATCACACAGTCTGGCATTCCAGCTTGTAGTCAGCTCAGAAAAAAAAAAACATGGTTTATGTGAGAAAGTGTGTAGGCAAGCTAACTGGTGAGGGTCACCTCTGATAGCCCCAGTCACCTCTGTGGTCATGACAATGATGTAAGACGTAAGTTCAAATGCAAGATAACACGCTCATTTTTCAACAATACCAAATACGTGCCGAGATCCCAAAGTCACAGTAAAGTAAATTTGCCAAGGCTCTTTAAAAAGATATGTGCCTCTTTGTTCAGTTTAGTTGGATGTACCTTTAATACCTTGAAAAAATATTTCAGAAGTCAGAGAATTTTGCTTATTATATTATAAAATGTAATGATGAATAATGTCATTGATATGTGAACTGACTGAACTCTTGGTAAATGTATTCTGTTTCGTATACGCCTTGCATCAAGCTCCCGAGGACTTTATGGTCAATGTAGTGAGTTTACTGCTGCAGCCAAGGCCAGTTGAAATGTAATGTCCTTGTTGCCAGAGAACGACAGCCACGCTCACTGTGTGCTCTTAGATTTCACAACTGTTGTTTTTGAGAGACTGCTCTAGTTACTGTAGTTGTGCTCTGTAAATAAAAGTGACACTCATCCGCTTGCCTTTTATTTCTCTTCATTATTACACTGGTGCAACAAACTTCATCACTGACTGGAGCGAGTATCCTCTTACACACCCACACACACACACACACACACACATACAAACACACACACAAACACACACACAAACACACGCACATACCC
This sequence comes from Hoplostethus mediterraneus, assembly GCA_034670385.1. Lineage (NCBI taxonomy): Eukaryota > Metazoa > Chordata > Actinopteri > Trachichthyiformes > Trachichthyidae > Hoplostethus > Hoplostethus mediterraneus. Next base: position 2,300,248 of record JAXDDW010000071.1, read on the forward strand.
ACAATGAAAGAGTCAGCAGCTCTTATTTTGGCCGATCTCTCCTGAATTGTAAGTCCTGTCAGGGGCTTTGATTGATAGTTGTGTTTATCACCATATTATTAAGTAATCAGGCTCACCACAGCTGGGCCCGAAGCTCCTTAATTCCAGCTAAAGCACTCGGCATTCATGCTAATTAAAGGTTTGGGCAAAGTGTTTATTTTGGTGAATTTTGTAAAATATAGTTGTCTGTGTTTTATGAGAGTGCGCTGATTGTTTTATTTGTATCCTCTCTGGAACACTTAGTCGTAACCTTTAGTGATCTGTGTGTCTTCACCAAAAAGATCACGCGTGTATTCAAGTGGACAGGAGAGAGAAACGCGTGCTGCGTGGACTGAATAACGCAAAGATTTACGCTTTCCATCGTTCTAAAACGTGACAATCATAGTACAATACATCTTATATGGGAGGGCCTGTGTATCAGTAAAGGTTTCTTCTCACTTTCCCTATGCTAATAGAGTCTGAGGCAGGCTGCGTTTGTGTACTCCTGAGGTAAACACAGTCATGGCAAAGTGGACATGGCTGAGTGTGTCCTGACTGGAGACAGAGAGCACTGTCCTGGAGACACTGGCAGGTTTCTAGAGGTAGGGTTAATGTGATGAATGGCCATTTGGTAATGGGCCATGTATTAGGGAGAAATGGCTCTTTTAAAAGCTCTAGCTTGCGCTGTTGCTATGGGCAATTTGATTCAGGAATCAATCAGGTGGCAGATGTTTCATGTTGGATCAACTCTCTCTCACGCACGCACTTTCTCAACTCAGTGATGGAAGGATTGAACTGCCTATAAAACTGCTTAAAGCGATTAAATGGTCAATCATACCATTTTGTTTTAAAATATTTATTGAAAAAAGCATTACAAGTAAAAATCAGGCCTGTTTCAAGAGTTGCACATACGCACAGTTTCTAAAATGGGCTAAGAACAAGTTAAGCAAGAAAGACATCTGTCAAAATGTGTTCTTACTGTGAGTGCTTTAGGCTCGTTTGTGGCTACAGCCATCAGACTGTACAGTACTTCCTGTCCACACCACCCCAGTGTCAGCCAACTAGGAAGGTGCAGAAGCCTGTACTAAGCTATCCTGGAGTACTTACTGTATGCCCTGAACTAATGTATATGGCATTGCTTGTACAGTTCATATGTCTTCTGTAAACATTCCTCCATCAAGAGTTTTTTTTATAAGGCAGACAGCCAGTAATCCACATGCCCAAATCCACACGTTCTGTACATATTATCTACATCTGTAAAGTGAAGTGAAAATAGTAAGTAGTTTTTCACAACACACCTTTGCCCCTTGTAGACCCATTAATGTGTCCTCTATATATGATGTATATTGTCTTATATATACATTATTCTCCCATATCCCTCTCATTGTCATATATTGTGTATATATTGATATTGATATTGTTTTGATATTTTTTATATTTTCATAATTTTTTTCATAATGCATTCAATATGTTCACATTTCATAGTTCACACTCCACATTTCCATTCATACATTTCTACTTTATACTTCTGAGCGTTTTTGAGAGGAATTGTTGGTTCCATGTGTTTACATAACCCCCATTTGCTCTATTGTTATTATATTTGTCTTTGATGTAGACTTGCTGGACTGCAACGGCCCAATTACCCCACGAGGTTCTTTAATGTTTCATTTAATCTAAAAATCAGTATGTGCAGACATCTTGAGTGGCAAATACATTCAACAATAATGAAGCTTTTGGTGGTCCCGTTGTTGACTTGAATACAATTAGTGTCCTCCGCCCACTAAGGGATCACGGATCACTGTCTACATAACCAAAGAAGTAGACCCTGACTACTGAATGATATTTGGCTTTATCAATAATGACCAATATGTGTGATATATGAGGGTCATAAATGCTGTGGTTGAACTGAGCACTCTGGTTAGCTTTAAATTGATTCACCTTGGTTTACTCTGTATTTCCAAGAGGTTATGTGATGCAGGGGAACTCAAACACACTTAAAATGTCTGCCTCTTCTGAATTTCCTCATCTGAAAAAGTGGAGTAGATCACTGTGTTTACACGGCTGCCATTTATTATGGCAGCATTTGGACATTTTATTGGTTTTGTACCACAGAGAGGGGAAAATACAATCTGAATGAAGGCAGTGGCAGAGATCTCAAATGTTGAGTCTTCTTGGTTAAGTGGATAAGCTTCATTAGAGAACGTTTTAGCATGGGGAAAAATAATTACACTGGCATAAACACAGGAGCCCCTTCAGGCATTTATCTCAAAATCAGATAGTAGTGGAGTTTACTTCTTGCTTAGTTTATCTCTCCTTCCTCTAATATTGAATAAATAGTAATAAACACTTAGGAGGCAAACCTACAGGGATCCTCGCTGGCCTCGTGCTTTATTTATTTCTAGTGTGTGGATGCGCAAGGGAATGAAATGAAATAAGATTCTCTGCCGTCTCCCCAAAAACAAAAGCAGGCTGGCTGTAATGGAAGGTGACCAGTCATAATACATACATGTTAAACTCTCATTTTACCTAATGACTCCTGACACGCTTAGGCGTTCAACTCCAACCTTATCACAGGTGTTGGGAGGGACAGACAGATGGACAGACAGGCAGCCAGATGGTTCCACTTTGACGTCTGTTAATTCCAGGGAATCAATCCTAAATGACACCTATGGGATATACAGAGTGGATTTCCCTGTGATGCAGATTGGTAGTGGTTTGCAGATGAAAGACGGTAAAATAAATAAAGCTGTGGTGAGCAGGCAGAGTTCTTCTGTCCACACAGTGCAGCCATAATGGGATACATACTGACATGAAGGGGCTGTGGAGGCCTGCTCCTGTTTTCACCAGTGTTGCCTTGGAAACACTGATGAACTTCTGCTGCTAGTGTTTTATGGCTGGATATCTGTGTTAGCTTTCGTTGTGAGAAATATTCAGCACATTTTTTCCATTCTTTACAGGTTAGTAGATAGTCGCCCCACAAGTGGAATAATAGTGATGAGAAGAAAGCAGCTCTGTTCTTTGTCACCCATGTCTGCTGTTCTGAATGTTTGCTGCCCTCCTGCTGCTGATACGGTTTTAATCCTAAAGCAGGTCATTAAATCAAACTCAGAAGTATCAAATGGCTTTTTAACCTCCTCCAATCAATCTTTTCATCAGCTGCTGTGTCTGTGGTCTGCCTGGAGTAAGAATAGTAATGGTAAGACAATACAGGCTTGTCTCATCCTGGCTGGAATCAGCATGATACTCCTACAAGTTAAACTGACCTCCTATTCTCCCCTGTGCCAGCACAAATTCAACTATGTATTGTGTAACGTTCCAAGTTAGCCAGAGAGCTCTTCCAGTTTTCTCTTCCTCTTGTTGTTGATGAGGCCGACTTAACATGTAGAAAAATAACCGAACTTCTTCTCTCTTGAAGTGGTTAAACAACTGGCCCAGGGTCAATTTAAGTATAGAGGTGGGGAATACTAGTGCCGGTAAAACAGGGGCACTAAGGTTTTGTCACCGGTGCCACTGAGGTGATTTATTCACATTCTGGTCAACTTTCTCCGTCTGATGCACTTCAGCAAATCACAGCCTGAGGTCTGGCTACACCCACACCAGGCCCTAACTATCTCCTCCTCTGACCCCCACGCAGCCCACGGTGCCTGGGTGTAACATCCAGTATGGACACTGCCAAGAGGCGTTTTGAGTCTCAACTGAACAGGAGTCCACCCATCCTGTACTCAAGACTCCCTGCAACTACAGTTTGGTCAATTAGTCAGACGGTCACTGTTTTTTTATTTAACACATTTTGTACAAATCATGTAATTCAAGGTGCTTCACAGAGTAACTGCAATAGAGGCAAAACATGACATAACAGCATAAAATAATTGAAAAGTACAATATATGAGAAACATAAGAAGAAAAATGAAATAAAATGAAGAAGAATGGTGCTAGTAAGTAAAATCTATGCTGAAATGGTTGCCTATGTTTTCAGTTCTCACCTCCAGAGTATATTTCCAAAATGATCTGTCATGTCACCCTTTTCAACCAGCCGAGGATGCAGTTTTTCAGAGTGACCGTTTTATATAATAAAGCAGTAACCTGTTCGCTCAGTGGAACTGGGAGTGTTTGTGATGAGTAAGCGATCTGTGACCACCAGCGGTGCTGTGTGACCCAGGGGCTCAGGGTGATAAGACCTCCATAACTCTCCTTTATCCCCCTGCTCATTATCAGCCCCAATCCCAGATCTGCCCTGAGCCCTTTGGCCATAGCAGGCCTGGCTGGTCCCTACCATCCACCGCCCTCTCCCGTCTGGAGATTACTGACGAGACACACAGGCTGAGCTAAACTACCCCCAAACCCCGGACAGTTTTTCTTTTTTTTTTGCGTGGGTCAGCTACGAAGGAATAAGTAGTATTCAAGTTGAGATGTAGGATTTGCTGAGGGATCAATTATGAAGAGAGTATAAAAAAAGCAACTATCATATTCAGTTTGGTAAACCTTTGTTTTATACCTGTAATGTGTTTTTAATACTTATGTTTCAGTCCAGCTCTGTGAACCCTGACCCTAATATGTACATTGAGACAATTTTAGAGTCAATTTCTATGATTTTATAGTTTTCTGTGTGTATACACATCTGAATTACCCTGATGCAGTAAACCTCACCCATCCACTGCTCAAAGTATGTTAAACAAGAATCATGACTCCAGGAGTTATTTGAAAACACTATTTGATTCAGGTCTGATAGTGAGTCATAAACAGATCTGAATCTGTTATTCCTTTCTCAAGTGTGATAGGTTGAATTGGATCATTACAGGAGCCATGGGCTTGGACTGAGACTTGACCAATAGGACTGCTTCATAACGGTCACATGTGAGAAAGCTGTCAGTTTGTCAGCCAGACTGACCGCCAGCCTGTTGCTCTCCCTAAATCTGGTTTTCTGGAGGGAGACTTATAGCTTTCAGTAGCTGAGGCCAGGGAGATGTGTTAATATATGAATATGAGAGCTTTTTTTCTTCACCTCGCGGGCCGGGTGCTGTTATTCCTGGCCCCCGGTATCTGCCGCATGGCCACACATTTTTCATCAGGTTCTTTGAGCTGCAAAACAGTGGACTGTTTTCATTCATCCAACTTTCATGTCCCTGTAAGAGGGTTCTTATGAGTGAACCACTATCCCACCGGTGGTAAATGATTCGTCCACCATAAATGTTATTCACATGAACCAGAGACGCCTACGCACTCTTCTGAACACAATGAATTACTAAGCTTTGACTTCTTTGATTTTGGTGATTTGTCTTAGTGCTCAATGCATGTGTATACAGGATGCAGTTTAAAATGTGTGTGTTTTTGGGCTGTAGTTTCACTTTTAAGTGTCAAGGTTGATGAGGAGGCTCATATGTTTTTATGTTCATGTGTTTTTCCTCCACTACTGAAATACATCATCCTGACTCCCACATTCTGAAATATTTCTCACCTTGACAATGTGTTTGCGTCACCTATAGTGTTTGTATGTGTGCGTGCGCGTGTGTGTGTGTGTTATATGTGGGGTACGAGAGGTATGATGGTGGACATGATGAGAGCTAGTGAAGTCAATTTTTCCATACAAGTACATGATTCTTAGCCTCTCAGCCTGTTAACCTTTAGTCTGATTTATTGTCTGATATGTTAGGCCCTCACTAGAACAGTAACACAATAAAAACAGTTTGTTATAAAATGTTATGTAAAGTGTTATTTTGACTCCACTAGATAGTATTAATAAATACAGTCAGGGTTTTCTTTTTGTGGTGGAATTCACCATGTGGAGACTCTTCAGTTTTGAAATGCATTGAAGTCAATGAGATGGTAAGAGTAATACCATATGGTATTATATATATATCCTGACATGTGAATGGAAAAGATATTCATAATGCCGTTATGCTCCATCAGTGAGCCTGGACACACAAATCCTCAAGGGGATGTTCCACGCTATTGTAGCATTGGACATTAATTCAGATGTGTTTCCACATTATCACAACATTTCTAAAAATCTTAAAAATGTTATTTGAACATGCTTAAAATGCCAAGGCAAATGTTACATTAACAATAAACACATTTGGATTGATTTGGTGCTTTAGGAGGTTGTGCAGCAATTGCAGCAATTGTGCAGCAACCCCTCCCAGAACAATATGAAAAAATACAACCAATTTTCTTTATTTTGAAAGTATAACAGAAGGACAAAAATTGAATGACTGTTATTACACAACAATCGCTGTGTCGTGGCGTACAGTTATGTTTCAGTTTATAGCTTCATGAAGAGATGGTGTCAGTTTGTCTATCTGTCGGAGAGGGAGGGGAGGTGTGTAATCGGAGGAGGTTTACTAGAGAGAGAGCTTGGCAGGCGCTGCAGAGCAGAGTAAAACCCTGGACAATATTCCTGTTTCATGCCTGAAAATCAATAACCCAGACCCCAGCGCTGAACGCACGCGAGACAGACCCCACACAGCGGTAAGCCTCCTCACACAACCTCCTTCCCTCCTCCGCAGAACACCAAGGACCCCCAAACTCACTTCTGTGATCGTCTAGTTTTGTATTTTCTGTCTGCCTCTCTGAGCTTATACCTGTCTCTCTCTCCTCTCATGTATCACTCTCTTCAACAAACTGGCTTGCAGAAATGCAGCGGAGAACACCAGCGATGCATACTGGGAAATAGTTGTAAAATGACTCATCATCCGCCTGACCTTTTCTGCATGCATGTATTTTTGTGTCTGCAAGTGAGAGAGGGGGAGAGAAAATGGGGGAGGGCGAGCAGATATCTTGTTTTAATTTCTCAATTGGCTCTTAACCAGAGGTCAAAGGTTGGCTTAGCACACCAGCTCTGACAAGATAAGCACCTGTTTCTCTGTTGGCAGTTCCACGGCCAGCCAGAGTTATCCTATTACCCTCAATATGTAAACCTCTCAAAGGACCTATACACACACGCGTAAATACTGACGTAAATATGGGAAAACACCAGCACCGCGCTCTCAGGACTTGAATGACTCAAGAAGAGCGCACTAACACTGTCAACACCTTCCGCCCCCGTTTGGGTGACTTACAATGTCACCTGATTAAAAACTCCTCATCCTGATTTGTGCGTTGAGTTGTGTTTGATGCTTTGTTTTTGCGAAGATGTTTACCTCCTCAGTGGAAATTCTCTAATTGAACGTTCCAGAACACTCATTACACTCCGCAAGATAAGAGAGGATGTCTTATATAAAGGTGCTGGCACTGATACCTCTGTGGGCATGCACTCCACTGCGCTGCCATTGCCATATTTTTAGAGAGTAAATAGGCGACAGAGAAACCGCCTCTGTCTGCCACATTTTAGCACCCATAATTTGGCCCACCCCTTGTTTATCCTCATGGGGCCTGCCTGGTCTCTCTGTTTTTCTGCGGAAGATTGATGAGGGGGTCGCCATGGCAGACCACAGAGGACAGACGGACAGACACACACAGGCTTTTAAACAGAGAGTTCCTCCTACATCTGTATATTTTCTCCACTCCACTTCCAGATTAATTCAGCACAGTGGAGGAAGGATAGCTTCATTAAGCTAACGATGGCACTAATCAGGAGGTGCTAGCTGCTACAGTGGGGAACAGTAGGCATGTCCTTGGCCCTGAGTGGGTGAACCGCACAAAGTCAGAGTGAATGATTTAAATTGTTGACTGTCTTTCAGAACAGGGGCTGAGGTGGAAGTAATTTTCTTATGATAGTTTATGACGATGTGTTATATTTTTAACCTTGTGCGGGGTGTAGTGAGGCTGGGAGTGGGCCCTCTTACCAAGAAAGAAGTGGTGACACTAGTCAAAAAGGCAGCCATTAAACTGTCAGGAGGTTGTCAGGGGCAGAGTTCTCTCTCTCTCTCTCTCTTTCTCAGCCTTTGCATGTTTCTGTTCTCTGAGTCACACGGCTGTTTTGATAGAAGTTGATCATTATGTGCAAAAGATTTCTTGAAATGACACCATATTCCGAAGAGCATGTCACTTTTTTGTATTGTAAACATCTTGCACTTGCACGCCTCTGTCACTACTCCCATGTAGTGTGTAAAGCACGGCTCGATCGGAGCGCCCTCACTTGATGTGTTTGTTTTCATATTCATTTCCATTCATATCTGACTTTCTATAATTATCTTGACCAGAGAAGAACAGCGCTTTAGTCACTGACTGACAGCCGTTGTAGGACCTGAACCCAGGCTGTTATCCTCCACCAGAGGAGATGCCTGAGTGTGTGGGAGTTGCTAGTGAGCCAGTATGGTCACTGTGTGTGGTACCAGGCCAGAGAGCAACTGTGTGTGTCTGACAGACAGCCCTGTTAATCCATACATGTGTGAGGGGTCAGGTTGCTCAGGAGAGTGTGTGTGTGTGTGTGTGTGTGTGTGTGTGTGTGTGTGTCTTTTGTGCCAAGGGGTATGTATTTGCCCATCGTGTGTGTGCATGTGTGTGTGTGTCTCGCCTCACCATTCGTTGTTAATTAGGTATGGTGATGTGAGTATGTTGCAGGCTTGTATGATCAAACGCAGTAGGGTGAATGTGAAACCGTACAGGGACCAGAGGAAGCAGTCACGAAAGCCGTCTTGGCAGTCAGTCCTCGCGAGCACCCTCGCTCCAAGGCTAGCTGGAATGCTCTCTGGATGCTGTGGCCATTCCCTAAGCCCCGGCTTTCTGCTGTATTAATCACCCTCCGCAAGGTCTGATTTCTTGGCCCCGTGCTCTGAGACCAAGGCCTTGACTCTCAACTCTACTCCCGTGCTCTCCCGTGCGCATGGAGTCAGCATGCTTTTCCACAGCGTGTGGTTTCAGATGTGTGTGAATGCATGAGAGGAAACGAGAGAGATTTGACATGTGTGTGTGGCGGAGAGAGAGAGAGAGAGGGAGAGTGCAGGAGTAGAGAGAGTACATGAGTACACGCATCTGTGTGCAACAGCCAAAACTGGCAGACCTGATAAGAAGGGGTCAGTCTAAATGAATGGGGGTCAACGGTAGAGTGGTGCTGTAGGGATCCAGTCTGGGTAGGAGGGGCACACAGGGGCACAGGGATCCTGGAGGTCACCGGCTCACACAGACAGGGTGTGTAGCTTTACATTGTTCTGAGGCAGCCTACCCGTATGAATGACGGTGTGTCATGATGAAAAAAGGTTCTCACAATTGTCTGTGAGAATGTGTGTGCTCATGTATTTTATGCTTGTGAAGGCTACAGTACGCTACAGCAGAGAGCACCCTCTGTCATACCAAGCAATTCTGAATGGATATATACAGTATATATACATATATAAAATTTCTATACATATATTTCTATACATGTATATTTCTATGATTTTTAAATTCACTTTGTATTTAAAAAAGTAGAAAATAACTATGACTAAAATGGAGGTGATGGTCTGAGAGTCTGAGAACCAGAACTGTCAAGTACCCTTAATGCAGAGCTGTTAAACTGAGTTAGTAAACTATCTTGTAGTAAAAGACAAGAAAGGATGGTCCTTCTTGTGAGGGTACAGAGGTTACGTTTCAAACTGATGCACTTTGGGAAGGGCCCCAAACTGCCCACTGAAGTATTTAGGTTTTTACTGCTCCTTCTTTATAGGTACTATGGATCCCCATGACCAGGGACACAAGGAAAGTGTGTGTGTGTGTGTGCGTGTGTGTGTGTGTGTGTGCGTGTGCGCGCGTGTGTTCATGAACTGTCATACCACCACTGCGTCTTCTTCTTGCCTTCTTGTGTGGCTGACAACCATGTGGTTACCATCATACAGCACCAGCCAAGCAGAGAGATTTTCCCTCTCGTCAGGAAGAGTGGGCAGCACGCAGAAAAAAAAGGCAATTGCTACTCAGGTCATGCAAATGTGTAATGACGTCTGACTGAACCTCTACCTACCTACCTTCATCTGAACAGTCTCTATTACACAGGCCAGCTGAGTTAGCTTGACACTAAGACACCATTCCCTTCCTTGGCATCACAGTATTAAGAACAGCTGGTTTCATTAGCCCCAGTGAGTAGTCAGACTGGGCCAGCTACAGGGCCTATCTGCAGTAACCTCTACATGTGGGTCACCATTATGAAAACCAGTGTTTGTTTGACTTTGTTTGATCGTCAAACCTTCCTGCTGAGTCAATTCATACTTGTAGGATCACAGAACGGAAATGGCGAACATCTTTTTTTTCCCCTTTTTACAAGTTGTAAAAATTTAAGGGGTAATTCATTCAACTAGTTAATAACATTTTTGGGAATTGTAAATGACATAGAGTTGGATTCCTTTTGTATGCATGGGCAAGAGGGGTACTGTGAAAACACTATGAAACCAGATGTAATTCTCCAGTCCTCTGCTCTTGTACAGAGATGCTCTTTGTGTGTGTATTCATTTGTGCGTGCGTGTGTGTGTGTGTGTGTGTGTGTGTGTGTAGGTGTGATCTTAGCTGTGGGTTGGCAGTGCCAAGCTAATGACCTAGAGCCCCCCAGGCTGAGCCAGGGCAATTTCGCCATTAAGCTCCTGTCTCTCTCACACAGGGCCTTTGCTTGAGCGCTCTTGTTTCTGGGGGGAATCTGTCAGTGTGACGCAGCACTGGTTTGTCTTGGCGGCTACTCCAGTGCTATGGGGTGCAGATGTTCACGGTCTGTGTGTGTTTCCCAATTAAAGCATTAATCCAAATCAACCCAAATGATCGCACACAGTGCAAGGACAACCAGGGAGGCCTCCCTAACTCTTTCTCTCTGTCTCTCTCCCCCCCCTCTCTCTCTAGCCCCTCTTTCTCTCTTCCTAAATGTCTATCGCTTCGCAGCCTGTGGCCTCTTTAATCGTCTCCATCACCTCCTCAGTTCATCAATGTAATCCACTCCCACCCACTCCCCCTCTGATTACTCACCCAGCATTCCTTCAGCATGCATCAAAGCAGCCAGTGCTAAATGTGGAAAAAGTGAATGTGGAGACGAAGAAGAAGACAATAGTGAAGTGAGGCTCCACTCTGTCGACCATTTCATGTTTCCACTATTTTCTAAGATTCAAATGTGTTTATTTTCCCTCTCTGCAGCAGCCGTGGTATACAGTATATTACACAATTGTATATTTGTATATAGGAGACATGTAATTTAACACAATGACAGATTTCCTACTTTTCAATGAAAGCCTTTAATTCAGAAGGGTAACACGTCTTTTAAGGACCTCGCCAGCTCTCGAGCTAACCTCCGGGTGCAAAGGCATACACATATGCCTTACCTCTGACCCTCCCACCCATAAACCCACCCACACACTGATCTTCACGCTCACACATGTACAGGTCCTAAACATCCTGCTGTAGCAAACACTAACTCATCATGTGTACAAACAAATGTCTGGACTAGGCAGGATGGGGCTACGGAGAACGACACACACCTGCACAGGTCAAACAGTTCAGTCTGCTCTGAGACACGTCAGTGATCTCACGCACGCACACACACACACACACACGCACACACACATACACGCAGCACACGCCTACGCATACACACTCTCACAGATGCATTACGCAATGCATATTGAAAATCCTTTCACTTTCACTCAAAGCGCACGTATTCAGCTTCCACACTGGAACTTACATTACGCGCTATACTCCCACTTCAATCATGTTCCAGAGTCTATTCATAGAGCCAAGCAGGCTTAAGAATGGCCAGATATAGAGAAATACAATGTAAACACTCAAAATATGGCTTTAGGCAGGGAGAGGATGAGCTCCATCTGGAGAAGCCAGCACTAGGGATGAAGATGCATGTGTGTGTGTGTGTGTGTGTGTGTGTGTGTGCACAACACATGTGCACTGTCAATTCTGAGGATGAAGATGTCAGTGTCCTGTATGTATGTGCGCGTGCTATCTGTATGTGTGTGTTCCACTGTCCTCCCAAACCAAACACAGTTAACAGTAGCCTGCTGTCATAACACCCTGCCATTCTACAGTAGAGCCCGCTGTTCCATCTAAACAGAGAGAGACAGAGAGAGGCGGAGAGAGAGAGAGAGAGAGAGAGAGAGAGAGAGAGAGAGAGAGAGAGAGAGAGAGAAAGAGAGAGAAATTCTAGTAGAGGGAGAATGAAAGACGGGGTTGAGGGAGTAAGGGCAGCATGGCAAGCGTAGTGATAAGAGAGTGAGCATGGTAAGGTAGTGATAAGGTAGGAGTGAAAGGCTTGCCGGGTGTAAAAGCTTGGCTAATTATTCTATTGTGAGGCGAAGGCAGGTTCCGGAATACTTCCAACAGGAAGTTCACGACATAGCAAAGGTTGAGAAAACCATCAATAGACCGACTGAGGTCATAAAGCATCTGTGTGCGAGTGTGTGTGTGTGTGTGTGTGCGTGCGTGCGTGCGCGTTTGGGTGTGTGTATGTATTCATGTGTTTGTGTGTTCAGACCCAGCACATCATGAAATCATCAACAACATACACTCATTATTGCACTTGTAACAAATAAAAAGTAAAAAAAAAAATTTATACATTTTTTAATGGGTCTAAATGATAAATACGTTGACTTTAAACTTACATTTAAACAAACAATGTTTCAAGCTAGCTGAGGTCTGCTATTGTACACAATCATGAGTCAATAGTTTTTGAGATATAAATTCATAAAATATCGTTTTGGATCTTTCTGCTACCTTCTGCTCATGCTCTATTCTTGTGATAAACCATGCGATTTTGTCTGCATACAATGTACTCCACAATAAAGTAAGTCCTCGACGGTGGTCAATTGTAAAATTTTCTTTGAGGCCAACTCACAATAACACGCAACCTAAGCGGTGCAAATAGTGGAACACACACACACACAGGCCTTCAATTGGGAGGTCCAGTGTAAACAACAATGACATGATTTTATTTTGCTCTTTTCCAGCGCTCTGTAAAAAATGCTTTCACGCTGGCACTGTCTTTCCAGTTCTCCTCTTTTCAACACGTGAGAATAGCGGGACATAAAATGGCTTGTTATCCATGTTTTACTGTGTCATTGTTTAAAATCTTTTCTCATGTTCTAATAAGGGATAACAGAGCTGAACTCAGATGTCAACAGCTTTTATGGGGAATATGAACAACTGTTCTCTTAAACCCCTCGACCTCCTCCAACCTGTACCTCTCTTCCCCGGCCTAAATGACCAAATTTATATGAAACATCCCCGCTCAATTGATGTTCCTTGAATGCTCCAAATATTTAGAAGAAAGCTCAAGCTTGTAGCCTTCGAGTATTTTTTCCTTCTGTGCCCAGACAAAATTATGTACATCATCATAAGAAGTTTTGTCGGGAATTCTGCTTAGTTTACACAGACCTATTTATCACTCTTAAACAGCTGCAGCTACAGAATTGTGTATACAAATATAAATTACCGCTGAAAATGTACATAGTGTTTTTTTCAAATGAAATTATATCTGATTTTAGTGTTAGTCATTAGTTTGTTTAGTCTTAAAACTAGTCTCTATTAATTTTAAATCGGAAAAAAAAATGTTTTGTGCAGAATGACTTTTGATCCTCTATCACTATAAACTTCTGCTAAAATTATATTGTAAGTATCCCATTTGGTCATGAAGTTTTGATAGTTCCAATATTGCTATCTCATTTTTAAGAGGTTGAAAGTTTGCAAAACTGTAAAAATTTGCATAATTTTTGTGTGCATTATGTGTGACTACCTTTTACCGCATGCATCCTGATATAAACTTCAGATGTGCACCTCAATAACTGTGTGAGAAAATCACTGTGTTTGAGGTAGTTCAACTCCTCATCTCTCATCCTGTTTTACCTCATCTCCCTGGTGCTCTGTCGGATTACAGGGTTGACAGTGCCACCTAATAATAGGGTGCACCATGGTTTCTACTCCAGAGACATTTTGTGGATGGATACCTGATACCTTAACTCATCCTGTTATTGTCATCTAAGATGCACGGCTCTAATTAACTGTAAATATAGGTGACTGTTCCCTCCAAATTATGCACATAGTGCTCTCTCATTTGAAGTGAGTCACAAAAACAAAGGATATTGTGAAAGGCAAATAGATATGAAAAGAATTCAACTCAAGATATGAGAATATAGAAATATAGAAATATTGATTAAAAAGTGCCCTGCCTAGTAAGCAGGGTTTATGGATCCCAGAAGAAAAAAAAAAGTCTCTGTCTCTCTGGTCAGGCTGAACTTGGCAGCAGTGTCGATGGACATTTTTCTCTGTCAGGCCGCAGGAGTCGGTACAGCAGAGCCAGCTGCTGAGGCTCACAGCCTGGCCTCTAATTAAAACAGTGGAAAATGAGATAACTCCACAGATCCATCATGGCCGCCGTTGGCCGTCAGAGTGCTCGGGGGCTGCCACCCACCGTATGTTTACACCAGGGCCACTCGGCCTCTCGGCTCTCAGGGTGTTTTTAGAGTCCCGGCCTGATTTCTCTAATGGGCCGAGAGGTTTTTTTAGCCTCCTTCCACCCTCGCTTTGCTTCAACCATCACCCCTCTCCCACCCCTCCTTCAAGTGTTCCTGATGGGGTTGACAGAGGCTTGGGGTGGCAGGGTTCCACCCCCCTCCCCTCCAGTGCTGTTCCCTCTCTCTCCCTCCCTCCCATATTTCCCACCCACTCTGCCTCGTTAGCCTTTCATTTATTAGGCTCTAATGGAGGCTGGGAGAGCTGTGATGTCATGCACTGGCGTATAGAGAAGACAACTTCTCTGTATTTGTTTCCTCCCCGTCATCTTTTTACTGTACCGGTTCTGGTTCTTCATTTATACCCAACAATGTTCCCCCTTTTAATCATTGCCTACATTTAGCATCCTTTTACCATTTTCGTAACTGCTCTTTGCCTTTTTTTTCTTTCCCTTTTACCTTGAGCTCCTTCAGTTTTCTTAGTTGAAGACAGGTGTTCACTAAGACTTTACACAGGAGTTAGCGAGCTCAAAGATCCTGTTGGCACCGTTTGGCAATGCCCCGTTGTGTGCAGTGCGTGTCTTCCATAGTTCCCCAGCAAGGTCGTGCACGGGGTGTGAGGGAGGGCATGTAGGTCTGGAGCATACCATGGTCAGCAATTTATTTATGGGCAGAGGCTTGGAACGTGCCTGCACTGCTCACAAAGGCCTATTTTGACAGCTGCCATTTAAAACAGAATAAAGCTGCTGCTGTGATTAGAGTCAGGGAATAGCTGTCTTCATTCTTGCTGAATAACGGCAGAGTGTTAGCAGATCTGTCTCAACCTCTCATGCCAGGCTCACTAATGATCCTAAGGCCTCTTCCACAGTTATTGCCAACACATAGGAGTGGAATCCAGCTACTAGCTCTGTTTCCCTTCGACAGGCATAGCACAGCAGCCTAACACTGGAAGGAATGAGGAGGGTGAGTTGAAGGACTCGTCACAGCTGGAGACGTGCTCGGTGCTCTCTTAGCAGCTTTGAAACGTCAGTTGTTGAAAAATCCACTAGTTTGCTTTCTAATGCGTGTCATGTCATGACAGCACAACCGCTATCTCTGTTACTGTACCGCTCTTATTCACAAACAACAATTTAACAGCGTGTGTAATAAAATGCTGCATAAATCTGCTGATGACAGATATCTCCAAAATGCATTAAAAATATACACGGGGATGTATTGGCTTTCATGGCATTGAGATTATAGTCATTACTGATCATGAACAGAGATTTAGAATGAGAACTATAAGAAATATATATATTACAATTGGTGTTTTCAAGGCTTTTATATGTCAGCCAGTTGTGGTGATAATATTGACCATGACAGAGAGGAACACACATCTCCACCCTGACAGACTGGATGCTGGGAAGATCAAATACATTGGAATCGGGCTTTGTGTGTGTGTGTGTGTGTGTGTGTGTGAGGCCACCCAGTGCAACAGCTCATCGGTTTCAGCAACACATTACTTCATGTTTCAGGCTAAATATCGCCACACCAGCCTCATTGATCACGCCAACACCAATGTAGCTAAGTTGATGATAAATGCTGCAAATGCGATACCGTGCTCTGTAACTGGATCACTGTTTTTGTTCTCACTTCAGAGGCTTGTGCACCCAGGCTGGTCATCAGCGTTTCAGCGTTCTGCCTGTGCCCCATTTAGAAATCAAGCAGGGATCATTACAGCACCACCCTCTCTCTCTCTCTCTCTCTCTCTCTCTCTCTCTCTCACTCTTTCTCTTTCAGTAGTACCTAACACTTTGTCAGACGTCAACAGATGTCAAATTACTCCACAATTAGCCCAATGGGCCTCATTGCAGGGCTGCATTGTGTGCTTTCACTAAAAGAGGGGTTGGTAGATTGGGCTTTTGATTTCTATGAGATGACAAGTCATCCATCAAGCTGAACACTCCCTCCCCGTTCCCCCTCTCATTTCTCTCCCACTACGTCTCTCTCACTCCCTCCACTCGACTAAAAGTTGTTGCTTTCTTATTGCTCTCTCTCTCTCTCTCTCTCTCTCTCTCTCTCTCTCTCTCTCTCTCTCTCTCTTCTCCTGACCTCACTCCATGCTCACTTGCTCTTTTTTTCTGCCCCCCCGACTCTTTGTCTCCTCCCCCTGTCACTCTCAGTCAGGATGAAAAAAGGTCAGTGTGAGAGTCGGCTGAGAAAAAGAGCAGGAGAGTAAACAGGGGAGAGAGATCAAGAGCGTTTTACACCCGGTATAAATATTTGTAAAAATGTGGCTGGAACACGTGGAACACACATGAAGAAAAGGAGAGGGGAGACCATCGCTGCAGTCGGATTTGCTGCACACATGCACATGCGTCCCACATGCAAGCACACGCATACACACATACACAAACTTACAAGGTCTTTTTTAAATCTTTGTCTACTGGTTGCATTTAGGCTGGCAGGGTGGCATAGTGAGTAAGGAGCCCACCCTTCAACCAGAGGGCCCTGGGTTCAAGCCCTTTGTGATGGTGAGCAAGGCACTGAATCCCCACCAGGAAAATACCCTGTGCTCTGAACAGGGACAAAACAAAAAAACGTCACTGTGGGTTTCACGTGATTATTAACGTTTGAAGAGTCAGAATATGAGCTTTCGTTGTGCTCATAAAGTTGCATTGGATGGTGTAACCTGAAGACAAGTGGAAGAGGTTTACTCCCCCCGCTGTCGTCAAGTCCGATGTTCGGCGTGAGTGTCTGACTGAGTGCTGAGTGCAGCAGGTCTTCACACACAGCTGGTTCCAGTCCCAACACCTCCCCTCTAATTGCTGATGAAGATACCAACGCCCACTGATGCCACTGAACATCTCGACTGTGATAGATCCATAGGTGAGGAGACCCCATCACCGGGAGACTGATAACTCATATCAAGCAGCAGGGTGCTGACAGAGAGATCAATCTGCGTGACAGATAGTATCTTCTCTCCCTCCCTGCCTCTTGAGTAGTTTTCCAATTAGCCTGTGCTCTCAACTTTCCATTGTTGAGAAAATGCCAGTTCCTTTTTAAAACGTCTTTGTGCAAACATCCTTTTCGACAGGTACGCATTGGGAGAAATTATACATATTGGTGATTGTGAGGAATATCGTTAGTTCAAACTCCTTTAACAAGGTGATTTGAGTGGCAGGTCCCTTTGAAGCTCCCTGAGTCCTGTACAACTGCAGTTTGGAGGCATGTTGAGTTGTAACACAGATGGTTGTTGTGGGTAGAATTAGACTAGGATTTGCCCAATTCTTAAAACATTCTCCTTCATTCTCCAGTGACAGGTCCCCGTTTGAAGCTCTCTGAGTCCCAACTGCAGCCTGGAGGTATTGGTAACAAATGTGGTTGTCTGTAGTATTAGCCTAGCATTTGCTCAGCTCTTGTTCTATTCTCCTTCAGCGACAAGTCCCCTCTTGAGGCCGTCAGAGTCCTATATAAAACTGCAGCTTGGTGTTTGGTGGCTTCAGTGACCCTGTCACTTGTTCACTAATACAGGCTTACTTATACTAGGCAGTGTGTCGCCTGCAGAGGAGCCGTAGCCACTGGCCGTTCAGCAGCTTTTATTCTTTTGTTGTTTACCTCCTTACTATTTATCATAGTCTTGCTTTGGTTTTGTTTGCAGACATTGAAGTTTTACCAGCAACATCTTTGTCTCGTTACTTGTGTCACTTATCTGTCATAACCAAACTGGTCCCTTGCACACTCTGGTCCTCTCTTTTTGAGTCTTTTAAACAAATCATTGAATAAATGTTATACAGTTACTAACCTGGTTTTCGTTTTAGCGTGTTTCTTTTTTTTTTTCAGCCACATGCTTTTATTTAATTCAATGAAGGTTCTGATTTCTGTAGCTAGTCCTGAAGACCTTACCTTGTGTGTAAAAATAAGGTTTAGGATGTCTATTAATGTGAAACCAGCTCCTACACCCTTCCTGTTACATATGAAGGATGGATAACATGACAGACCTGATCACCCACATTAGTGTCTGTGGTGTGGACAGAGAGAGATGGAAGGGCGAAGGGATGAAGTGGAGGATTTGTTTCAAGGTCAGAGGATGGAAAATTGGAACGAATGGCTTTGTAGGATTCCTAGAGGTTGCCGAAAAAGACTTAAACAGACTTAGAATTTCCTCCGTATTTGAGGTACGGAGGAATGGAAAAATGTAGTGAGTCAATTCATGTCCAAACTACTCACAAAGCATTTTTGCGTCACACAAAAAGTTACACAACAACGAAGGGAATAACAAATACAATTAAGAAGAGAGAACAAACCACGTTTAAAGATGTGAGGCCGAAGTTTGTGTGTGTGCACGGATGTGAGCATGCGTATATAAGGATATGTGTTGGACGTGACGGAGGCACGGGATAGTGAGAGATGTGCCTCCTCGGACGCCTGTGTAATTCTGTTCAATTGCAATAGCCGCACTGCTGAAGAAAGCAGAACATCCCCGCTGCCTTAAAAGGAGGGAAACATCCTCTGCAGAGACACAGACGTGACAAGGGATGGTAGCTCTCCGTCCTGTTCTCCCCTATCCAGTCACCATAGTCACATTCTCTCAGTTCTCTATCCCGCCTCTGTTTCCATCTCTCTCCCCCTCTCTCTCTTTTTCTCTCTCGCTCTCTCTCCTTCTCTGTCAGCAGGCAGACACATGCAGATGCCCAGAATAGAGCTCATGGATTCCCCGAGGTGCCGTAAGCAGAGGACAGTTCTTACAATCCTTAATTTGAAATGTGCTCCACTCACTCAGGAACAGTAACTGTTCTCTCACTTGGACGTCTTTCTTAAAAACGTGTTTGTCTTTATGTCCACATCCATGTGTCTTGTTAGGGACAAAACACATTAAGAAGGAACACAAGGGCGTGGTGTCCCAAACTCGACACACAGATGTGTTGGAAGTGACACGTGTTTTAGGAGTTTTGTAATGTGGGTTATGACACTTCCAAACCGTTCAAATCTCTTAATAAACAAGCTTTTCAACTAGTTGATATTCTCATATGTTGTGATCACATATGAAATATTTGATTATACAACATGTACATCTAAAATTTAAAATGTCCTTTACAGAGGAAATATTATTATTATTATTATTATTATTATTATTATTATTATTATTATTATCATTATTGTTATCATTAATATTATTATTATTATTATTATTACTAGTAGTAGTAGTAGTAGCAGCATTTTTTTAAATACTTTAATCTTTATGTTATTTGAACCATTTTATTTGTTGACGTTGACAGAAATTTGAATCATTTCATACATCAGAAAATGTAACTTCAATAATAAAAATATCTATTATTGTTTAGTATTAAATATTCCACTTGGCATTCAAATATGTTTAGTCTATTTTTATTTTATGCTAAGATATCTGCAAACGAATTCTTCAACTTGATTGATTTCGTCTTTATACTCCATGTCCTAGTAAACTTGCCAAACAGTGTTTGTGAAAATGGGTTGGAAACTACAGATTAGCATCATCTGAGGGAGGAGTCAAGGAAATATGTAAGACATCCCTCAAAAATGTCTTCTCACCACAAACCCAGCGCTATTCAGCCGTTATAACATAGTGCTGAACTTGGAACTCCTGAATTCCGAAAAAGAGCAACAAGAAAGAGAAATTTACGACGGCGTATTTTGGTTTTGATGTGCAGTATCTCGGGGCTTCAGTCTCAAATTGAGAAATGGTGCAGCGGATGAAGTAATCAGCAACTTTTCTATCACCAGGATGACGCGTAACAAACAAATCAACACTTTTGTATAATTGACAGTTGAGTTAAGAAACTGAAGCAACCCCACCCCCTCTACCCCGCATCTATCCACTTCATCCCTTATCTCTGTATATGGAGGGGTTAAAAGGCCATCGGCAGCTTTTGCCCCCTCCCGGCCCGGCCCACTGTAACCTCCGGGCCCCCAGTGTGAGGCTTCAAATGCCCTCTGTACAACAGGGTAATTGAGTGCCGTGCAGATAAGGATACTAGCTGGGTTGATCTGCTGGCATGAGGGGGAGAATAAGGGTTGTAAGGAGGTCCCGAGAGCACCAGAGTCATTTGCCCACTCTCCCTGGACCGTCAAAGGAATGTCAGAAACATTTTTATAGTTGCTATAAAGTAGATTTATTTTAGTGGATTGAAATAAAATATAATAATTGGAGTGTGTGTAAAGACATTAAAACCTAAACTTTACTTGTAATATCTGCCGCCTAAATAAACTGAAAGATTAAAGATTAAGATTAAAGATAGTCAAGATTTATTTTTTGTATAGTTTTTCATCAATTTCTGTATGAGCAGAATATAGGAGAGAACCATCCAGAAATGAATAAGACACACATTTACCAATGGGATGACATATATTGTGTTTGTATGCTCTGACCTGACTGGCAATATACTAAAGATTAGACTGGAATTAAATATAATCAATAAAATAAATGCAATGCAAATGAAAAAAAAAAAAAAAAACACCAGACCAGAAACACTGCTGAAATGTGAACATTGCCAGGGAGTTGCTAGTAAAATCAGATTGTTGAAACTTGTTGAAATAATTAGCACCAGTCCTCTCTCTCCTCTCTCTCTCTCGCCCCCTCTCTCTACCTCTGTTTTCTCCAACTGTTTTCACTGCGGCGCTCTCTGTCCGTTTTGCTGTTGAGTGGTACGGCGTGCGGTGCTCTGATGCTGCTGTCATTTCCAGCTGCTCTCTCAATCAGCTGTCATCACTTCCACGAGACCATCGCTGCTATTCCACAGCAGCAGCTAGATGTTTCTTGTGTGCTATTCTTGGTCGCTACATCAGCAGTGTTCAAGGACTGTGACGTCACCTCGGAGGCAGCTGTTTTTATCCTTATGTCCTCCTTGCACCCACTTTCAGTGCTTGGTAGATTGCTGACTAATAACTTAATGGATATGAAGTTCTTTAAATATTCGTTTCCATGGTTAACTCAGTTAAAAGTATATATGACTACATCGTTTTACTTTCTCCCCAGTCAGTCTTCTCTTTTGGAAATATTTTTGTTTGATGAATCTCATGTTGGATGTTTTTTCTCTGATATATAGCCAAGAAATATTTGTGCATGTTTTTGTGAGTGTCCTTAAAAGTTCTTTGTATCCAGTATCACAGGCATAGTTGCACCATGACTAAAACCCGATAGAAGTTATGTTACTGGTAAGCGAGTAATAAACACAGTATAGAAGGAATTCAGGTACAAATGAATGTGCCATCATTTTTGTGATGCCTGACTGTACTCTATATGAGTTTTACCCACATTGTTGCGCAAAGCAAGTCCGAGGTGTGTTCAGGATATGTAGTGTTGTGCTGCAGTCAGTGTGAGATTAGGAGGGGGTGGGGTGGGGTGGGGTGGGGGGGGGGTTTAATGAACCCTGGGGTCCTGTGCTGGCCCTGTAATGGCCCAATTTTATCATCCTACGACTTCCTGTAGCCTCCTCTCCTGGGAAGGCCTGCTGGAGCCCTCTGATAAAAACCCTGGCTGAGGTTCACATGCTGCTGGGAACAGAGAGAGAGAGAGAGAGAGAGAGAGAGAGAGAGAGAGAGAGAGAGAGAGAGAGAGAGAGCGAGAGAGAGGGGGGGGGGGGGTGTATAATGATAAATGGCTGGAGAAAGAGAAAGAGAAAGAGAAAGGGAATCTACCAACTTCTCAGATTTCTCCTACAAAATGCTCAAAATCACATGATAAAACGTGACTTGGGGGTCACAGTGACCAGCCCATGAGAACGCTCTTTCAGTGAAGTGTGTCACTGGGTAGCTGCAAGACAGTGGAAAACACACTGGAGTGTAAGAATGAGCAGATGAAGGGAGGGAGGATTGTTATTTTGGTGCATTTGGCCCCAGATGAGAGCAAGTCTAGTCAGAGGATAGGCATGTTGCACACCAGGCATGAAAAACCATGGGAGCAAGGACCAGGAAGAGGAGCGGTGACGATCCCAGGGTACCACTCTGGCGTCACATATGTTGGGAAACAAGGAACCACGGAGCTGAAGCGTGACAAAGAGTGGGCCAGTCGGAGGAAAAGAATTGGGAATATTGTAGAGATATGAGGAAATGAGCTGGGAAATCCACAAGCGGTGACCAAACTGAACTCTGATACCCAGAGAGGACTAGAAAAGGTTCGAGGGAGGAAGAAGGGGCAAGGACGCAGAAGATGAACCTGATGAGCCCTCAGCAGAACATAGCTTCGGTTCCACAGAGTGTGCATGTGTGCATGTGTGTGTATGTGTGTGTGTGTGTGTGTGACAAATGACCTCCTTGTGCTGACAAAGCTTGACAAAAAGGGCTCCAGCATGTCAGAGCACATTACTCTGCATGTACGTGTATGTGACATTTTCTCACATGGCGGAGGAGTATCTGTTTTTCTTTAACATGATGCTCCCGAGTGTTGTCCGAGGACCCATCCTCATCCCCTGATAGTTGCAAGTCAGAGTTATCACATTCACATAACTCTCTATCTAGTCATTAATAAATCACACTCCCGTGGCCTGTTTCTACACACTCGCATAAATCCGGGGCGGATTCCACGCTGGCACTGGGCATGCTCAGTTGTACTGCAAGTTCATGCTCAAGTTGTATACGGATATGGACGCGTAATATGAAAGCATATATCATATAATTTGTGTATAATTCACGTTGCATGTGATACCCACCTTCCGTATGAAAAGGTGCTCGTTTTCCAGCTGATTTAACATGGTGTTATACGCTGCTATTGCTTGTTTCATCATGTAGAATAATATTATTTTACTTTATGAGAGATAAAAGAGTCTCTTGAGGCACGGCACAGGAAGAGAGGGTTTCGCACCGTGCCGTCTGGGTGGGGCCGGAGCACAATGTTGAATGAATTCCATTAGGGCCTAAATTACCTTTAATAATAAAACAACAGGCAATTACTGGGGCGCCATTAGCATGGTACTGAGGTGTTTGTTCGTGCGTGTGGCGCGGGCCGAAACATATGGTTCGGCTCACGGCAGGCCCGGCGTTATAAAGCTAACATTGTCATGACTGATGTATGGTGGCACGGTAGTGGGCTCTGAAAGATCCATTTGTCTTCTCAATTAAAGCTGAGAGGGGGAAGAGAGAAACGGGATGTGGGGGCAGGGAGGTTAGGGGGCTAGCCCCTGTGCGGTCCGCACTTAGCAACATGTGGTGGGGGCGAAGTGGGATGGTGTGTGTGTGTGTGTGTGTGTGAGAGAGAGAGAGAGAGAGAGAGAGAGAGAGAGAGAGAGTGTGTGTTGGACAGTTGGATGCAGGCCAGATGAAGCCTGGGAGTTGTTTTGGGAGCTCCTTTTCACCTAAATGCCCCTACCCTCCCACTTTAACTCCCTTCTCCCATATCTTCTCCTTGCCCCGTATCCCCCCCCCCCCCCCCCCCCCCTCTCCTTTTTGCCAAGCAGCCAGGAATCTCTTCCCTGGGGCAGAGGCCCACTTTAATGTGGGAAGCCTGGCAATGGCAATCAGAGACCCAGACTCTTCTACGCCATACACACATGCACTGTCACACACACACACACACACAAACGCATGCAGGACTGCACACAAACGCAAACACACACACACATACACACATACACACACAGTGAATGGGCTCTTATCTGACTTGACGACATTGCATGCAAGGTCTCTATTTCCCTCCATGATCTAGCACTGTCTCACCATCTAGCACTACTACCTAGATAAGGCCAAATGAGGGAGGGAGGAAAAGACGAGAGCTGTAATTTCAAGGCAAAAAGGTCCACAAATCAGTTTTTGCCCATTGGGGTATTGTTTTCTGGGGCGAGTTAAATAATTACACTATCTACAAAGACATTCTTAGATGTCTGTCAGCCTATCAGGCTCATACATAAAGTTTTTTTTAAATCTCATTTTATCTCAGAAATTAACTTAAGTGCAGCGCCACTTAAGAGGTACTAGATTCTTCTTTTGAGGGTATTAATTAGGGTGGTGGTTTGCTGGGACCATGTCTGAGCTGGGAAACTCTCAGCCCAATGATTCATTCACATTCCCACAAAATGTTAATTCTGACATGGCGGTACATTGACTACAGCAACAGAGTCAAAATAACATTGTGACTGGACACAGCAATATCTATGTGTCGATATTTAAGTTTACTAAATTCTTTGCATTCTTTGTAACTTGCCCTGGAAATGTCGTGTAATACAGGATGGTCACTTTGTGATAGGCAGCGACAGTAATGCTTTGCTTTCACTATACTACCATCTGCTCTACAGACTCACACTTTATGTTGGTATAAAATAGATTAATAATAAATACAACAAACAAGCCACATCTCAGACTACTGTATATGATAAAGTTGCCACCAGGGAACATTCACCCAAACCCACTCTCTCTCTCTCTCTCTCTCTCTCTCTCTCTCTCTCTCTCTCTCTCTCTCTCTCTCTCTCTCTCTCTCTCGCTCTCTCTCTCTCTCTCTCTGTCTGTCGTTTAGAGCCTGAGGTGGTCGGCACTAAACAACCTCTGAGACTAAACAACCCATTGTTAACTTCTCATTTTTCATGAGAAGTAAGTGTTCATTAACACCAAGATTCAATATAGAAATATACTGTCATGCACACAAGCATAAATGGTGTTGCAAAATATTGCATGAAACAGCGATGTGTCTATGGCGCTTACCATGACACAGCTGAAAAGATAGAAGATATAGAGATGCATTTAGACAAACTAATCTCCACTAACAACACTGAACTCATAGTGTGACTCTTTCCCTAATTTGTGTGTGTGTGTGTGTGTGTGTGTGTGTGTGTGTCAGTCACAGCAGGAGAGCAAACACACTCCTCCCGGTTAGCATGTAGAACTCATGCAACTCCATATCAGCGCAGCTACAACCGCCAATATCATATAAACAACATTACTGAGATTAAGTGGCTGTCTGACGCTTAGCTAAAGTCACATTTTCTTTCTCCCAATAGTTAAAAATCTGGTAGCAAAGAGATTTCACAGGTCACTGTCCGAAGGCAGCTTCAACTAGGACCAGCATGAACACACACACATACACTGCCTCTGCTAACGTGACAAATCAGAATAAAGGCAGCATTGTTCTGAAACTCCTTATCCCGTCCAACAGCTCCTAATTGGCCCTTCTCATTATCCTCCCTCAGTGGTACACTGTTGGTGGTATGCAGTGAAATGGAATAGCACTTCTAAGGGGCACAGGGGAAGTGCGCTATATGCACAGTGTGTGATGCTTTTTAATTCAAGGTCTCATCCAATTCCCCGTTGCTGCTTGTGCTAGAACATCTGGCCCTGGCCGGGAGCAGGCGTTAGCCCTCTGTCTGTGTGTCTAATAACTGCTGGCAGGTCCTAGTGTGCAGGCCCAAACAGAGCTCATGGGTTGCCTATGAGGCCATACTCCTAGGAGACTTGGTGAGCTTTTATGGAGTTGAGGACATCCCTGTCACACAGGAGTCAAAGCAGTTCACCTTATTTGAACTAGCAGCAGCTGCCTGTGCAGATGTGCTGGGGATAAAACAGTCTTTTAAATGAATACTGGAACAGCTACTAACGACAGAAGGTATGAATTCTTTTCTAACACAGAAAAAGTTGTGACACGTAAGACTGTGGCAACGGGAACACCATGCGGGCTGACTTGGCTTTAGAGCTAACCTCCTTTAACGAGACGCTGGCCGCATTTTCCTTTGTATTTATTGTGAAAATGTATAATAATTTAAGTGAGTGGTTTGCAGCGGAAATGGTTTGAGCGTGGTCCTCTTGTGTGAAACTGAATCCTCTGCTGCATTATGGAAATGTGAGGCTCAGTGCGAGTGCAAAGCAAACTAAGGCAGCTCTAATAGTGTGGTGCACTCTAATGAAATCAGCAACCCCAGGCCTCAGGAATGAGATCCATGCATGGCTTTTCATTCCCTACATCCTCACCCAAGCCGTCTTTTCAATTGGGCTTTCCAGCACTGGTTTTAAAGGAGAGGAGGCCTCATGTCTCATCTGGCTAAAAGGATGGAACACTATCTCGGCATCAGCAGCACAATGTTTCCTGCCCGGGTCAGATTGAGAACAGAGCAGAGAACAGAGATGTACAAGGTATTGAATCGCAGGCTACTGTAGTTGTGTACTAAACACGCAGACTGGGTCGGAGTAAAAGACAGTGTGTAAACAGTGTAAAATACAACGCAATGTCATCTGACACATAATTTGAACTTTATATGGATGGTGTGATGGGAAACAGGATAGAATGACAGAAAAATGGTTGTGTCTGATCATGTGGTTGTCTCTGTCTTTCTTTTCTGTCTCACCACAGTGGCAATGCTCTCTAAATACAGGGTATCATCTGTTAGACAGCCGTGTCAAAACACGACATGTTGCTTTCCCTGCACTATAATTTCATCATTTCATATTTATATTAACACTCCGTGTTAGTTCAAGCAAATTCCTGAATTCGACTTTGGGCCCAATACACGTTTTAAAGCCAATTTCATGATACGCGATGAATATCCATTAATTAAAGTCCTGCTCTTAAAATCTGTGACACGGAAAGTAGAAATCAGCATTTCTTTCCCCCAACAGTCGTTCCTCACCGCCTCCCACATAGTTTGCCTAAATCAGGTCTTTATTTAACTTGACTGATTCATGTATCAAGGTTTGAGTGGCTTAAATGAGGAGTCAGACCCTTTTAGGGAGGTGAATTGGCGATGCAGGAGACACCCACACAGCCCCACAGACAGCAGAACCCTGAGGAAGTACTGGGTTAATTAGATTTGTCCTACATCGCAGCGCAGCCCTTTCCACTTCAAATATTTATGGATCACACGTCAGAAAAACAGACATTTGAGACCTCTCTGAGAGCTGACTAACATAAAGTCTCCTGATACTGCCGCGCCCCCCCCCCCCCCACAGCCCCCGTGAGACGGACAGGCAGACAGACAGGACACACACACGCACGCACACACACACACACACAACTCAAACACAAAACTACAAGTGAGGTACTTAAACACTCCCCCACATACACACCAACACGCACACTCTCTGCCGGTAATAAGCGCAGAAGAATTTTCGTAAATTGAAGTTTAATGGACATGATTCATAATTTATCTTGCTCTCAAGAGCTTTTGCATGGGAAGAAATGAGAAGCCATGCATTTGGAAAAATACATGAGACAATTTATCTTGATATCGAAATGACGTACCAGACATAAATGATGGCCTTTTGTTTTACTTGCAAAGTCTTTCATTGTAATTATTATCTCTTAATGCCCGATAATTTTTTATCATGACATCAGTCTGCGTGTTTATTGGTGTATGTGCGTATGCATGTGTGTCCGTATCTGTGTGTGGCTGCGTGTGTGTGTGTGTGTGTGTGTGTGCTGTTGTGTGAGGAAATTGATAGCTGGATGAAAAACAAATAGAGAGTTGGATAGTGAGCTTTTGTTCTGGCACATGACATATGCAGTGCCAGCAGCTGCTTATACAGAAACTCCAGAGAAAAAAACATCACTGCATGCTTTGTGTGTGTGTGTGTGTGTGTGTGTGTGTGTGTGTGTGTGTAGTGGAGAAGTTGATTTGTGAATGACAATGCTGTGTGATAAGAACTCCCTGTCGTCTGCTCTGCTCAGTGATGGGTCACAGGAGCCCCCGCGATCCTCTGTGACCCCATCCAACACTTCTGGGACCCTCTCTGGTTACTGTTTCCCCAGACTTCTCCCTTAAACCCCCCCAACACACACACACACACACGCACACACACGCACACACACACACACACACAAAAATCGTTAGATCCATACCAAATGCTTAGACATAGAGCAAAAAAGATACAGAGACCGTAAGAGAAAATAGGAGAGAGATAGAGAGGAGACAGACAGAAAGCAAAAGGAGAGAGTGTGAAAGAGAGAGAGAGAGCTAGAGTCACAGAGGGAGAGGGAGAGAGAGAGAGAGATGTCTTGAAGGCAGCCAGATGCCTGTTTGCAGCCTGAGAACAGGCCTG
This sequence comes from Hoplostethus mediterraneus, assembly GCA_034670385.1. NCBI lineage: Eukaryota > Metazoa > Chordata > Actinopteri > Trachichthyiformes > Trachichthyidae > Hoplostethus > Hoplostethus mediterraneus. The sequence goes on from JAXDDW010000071.1 coordinate 2,328,576, forward strand.
TCCAACTATCTCTCTTTGTCCTTTACAGCTCTACAAGGCCTGGGAGACGTTTTATAGTAGCAATCACTCAGATTCCGCTGGCTTTTATTCCATCTCTGGATTCCTCAGGATTTCATTCCATTACTGTTTCTATATATAGATACAGGGGGAAAAAAAAACTTGGACATGCAGTATAAAGTTACAGAAACACCAACAATCAATGAGTTTATGTGTAAAAAAAAAAAGAAATTTGCATTTAGAAAAACAAAAATAATTTTTATATTGTAAGTCAGATTTATCCAACATTTCAAATATGAAGCACAGGAATATTTTACATTTCTACCAGTAAGTAAAATTCCTTTGATAGGAGAGGTGTGTCCAAGTCATGTCAGTACGTTGGGCTGACTAGTGACCTGGGACGTTCTAATTTTAGCCTCCTAAATGTTTCTTTTTCTTTTTGATATTGAGTGACACAGCAGTTCTTTTGTGCCACGGCAAGCTCCGACGGCCGGTGGTGTTATGCTGCCATTTGATCCAGAGAGTGAATGTTGTTCCTGTCCCAGAGGGGAGCTGCTTTTCACTGAGCCTACTGTGTCTGCTCAGGACCACACAACCATGGAGCCTGGGACCCTGGGACCCCAAAACCTTAAATATAAGGGCCCTATGAGACTCTGCTGTGACCCCCCTCTTCCCAGGACTGCTTCAGCCAAATCATGTGCTGCCAACTGACAGACAGATGCATCAATTATGTGCATTTAGTGCAGCAGATATGTGAAAATATGTGAAAGGGCAACAGGCACACCAAAGTGTCTCTGAATGATGACCCGGTCAATTACATGTGCGTGTGTTTGTGTGTGTGTGTGTGTGTGTGTGTGTGTGTGTGTGTGTGTGTGTGTGTGAGAGAGAGAGAGAGAGAGAGAGAGAGAGAGAGAGGCAGTAATTTGCCTGTGTTTTGTTATATCTGTCAACATGATCAGACGACTGTGTGTATGAGGAGTTTTTTTTAAAATGGTTCATTCTAACGCGTCTTCAGAAACGACTGGTGTAATATGGAAGGTAGTAGGACCGTTATTTGTTTGTCATGCAGGAGGAGTGTTTGATTTATCCAGTGGACGTATGAGATAACAACAGATTCAGGAAACATGTATGAATCCCCCTATATTCTCCTATAGCCACTTACTGTAGAATCATGAGTTGGTGCAGAGCTTTATTGTGATTATTTTATATTTTCAATCCTATTCCTATCCCCCCCCCCCCTCCCCCCGTTTTAATTCAACATGGTTTTGATAATTCAATATTCAATATGCACTTTTGAATTCACAGTAACTTTTGTTAAACAAATAACTTCATATCATCTGCCAGTGCTGTATTGGGTAATACAATTATAAAATACAATCAGATACACATTCTGTATACTACTGACACAAAAAATAAAGGTACATGTATTTTTTATTATCTTTATATTAACTTAATGGCAAATTGCAAAACAGTTCATGATTTTCTTTTGCAATCTAGTGTGTTTTCAGATTCAAGTCCTAAAAGTATATTAACGCCATCTAGAGGGGCCTATTAGTAGAACTGCATGCTTTGCTCACTCAGTTGCACACTAGTTATTGTGCATGTGTGCGTGTGTGTATGTGTCTGTGTGTGTATGTGTCTGTGTGTGTGTGTGTGTGGGTGTATGTGTGTGTGTATGATATTTAACACTGAAATAGGCCCAGTATCCAGTGGTGAAAACCTGTTTCCGTCTGTTTGTCTCTATGGGTTTTAACTGAGGGTTGAGGGATACCATTTATGCATAGTCCTACCATTGGCTGTCATAATGTTTACATCTGAAATGGAATAATAGCGATTGGATTGGGCTCTGTAAGAGAATTCCCTTAGGTGTTAGGGATAAAAAGTAAATACCCTGCAGGTAAGACAATAGCTGCTAATGAAAATTACAGTCAGTCTCCAAAATTTGAAAATATCTAAACAACACTGCTTTGTAAAATCCCACCAAAATGGCATGAAGTGGAAATACAATATTTATTTTATTCCTAATGTTTGTGCTAATTTATCTATTTTTTTTTTTTTTATTTTTTTATTTTTTTTAGGCTTCATTATGGGCCACCTGTTTCTAGCCTATATGAGCAACATCAACCATGAAATCAGTTTTGTGGAAACAAGGCTGCTGCTTCTGCAATAAATGCAGAAATTGTAATCTTGCAAAATGTAAAATGTATTTTACTTGATATGGAGAAATTCCAAAATAGAGAAAACAGTTCACAAAATGTAGGCTAATCTAAACATTTCAGAGATAATATAGATAGACAGATATAATATTTGCCACCAAAACATTTAAATTCCCTTATATCGATTACATTTCTATTGACAACAAGAGCAATTATTGATGACCAACAAGATATTATTATTTGGTCAATGTGATAAATTATAAGACGTAGTTCAGCAAACTACTGTGTGACGCACATAGCGTATTTGGTTATTATTGGTCCTGGATACCGCCTGGGGTGATTTTTATATGGCTTTCAAATTGATTCATGGTAAAAAAAAAAAATTTGATTGATCTCTTATGATAAAAAAAAAAATACAACTCAAATGTAGGCTCATTTGAGCTAAGGTATGGCAAGTGCCTATAATTTGTTCTGATAGTTTATTCAAATAGTGCTTAACCAGATATGTTTTTCAGCCCCAGTGCAGGTGCTATTTTGAGACCAGACTTTAATGTTTCATGCATGACGGGTTGGTCATAACCCGTGCGAAGCGTCGTCTGAAGTTGGACCGTTTGCACCAATAAAAACAGAAAAAGAAGCCATCATCTGGAAAGCAGCGAAAGTTGGATGGCGTTTCAAAACTCAAAGCCAGACGTAGAGTGCACTCTGATTGCATCCACGTCCAAATTTGTCTGACATGTAGACTAGCCTATAGTCTAGACAGAGGTTTTTGTTTTAAAGCATATATATTTATACTCCCAAGTAATGTCGATTTTACTGGGAGTAATTTCAAATTTTAAAATAGGTCAAGCAGTTCTGCTAAACTAGATTACTATTTCGTTCATTTCTGCTCCGCAAATACAGTAGTCACAGACAAACAATGGCTATTATTATTATTATTATTATTATTATTATTATTATTATTATATAAATAATTGTACTAGTAATAATAAAAACAATAATAATATCCTGCGCCCCTGAATACATTGTAGAGCAACAGGTAGAGAAAATGAGTGAATGAATGAATAATAGAATACCAGTACATTCCTACTACGTCTCTAAATTCTTGAGCAGGCCAATGTGAATTTCAACTTTCCCAAATCAGTAATATTCCAATGCATTGATAGAGTATCCATTCATTCTAACTCTCTCTCTGAAAAACCTCGGACTCGTAGGGTTTTTTTCAGAGGTCACCACGTGCACACACACAAGGCTTGTCACTGACACGCACGGTCGGTTACATTGACGCAGCACCCGCGGTAACACGCCGCTGCAGCCAAGACGGGAAGTATGTTGCATTTTTCAGTAGGATGAAATGCCCACGTTTGAAAAAGAAAATGAGTCACCCTTCTCTTGAGTCTTCCTGCGCTGCAGCACAACTCCCTTGTCGATGTTTCCTCGCCAGTCGGGCCGCCTTTTCCGAAGAGGAACCGCAGGACAAGCTTGGAGATGTCGGGGTCAAAGGGAAGTGGCCTACGTGCGAGCCTCATTAAGCGCCAATTCAAAGGACCAAGGGGATCAGCAGCGTTAATCCTGTCCTATTAAACAATAGAGGAGTCAGTGCCAAGCTGTCTGGCCAGGCAAAGATGTTCATATTTTCTCCTCTGAAGTAGATAGGTCAAGGCTTGCATAAATTCAAATTATAGTAAATATAACAATTATTATATTTATATATTATATTGTCCTACCAACTTGTTGGCCTATAAAGTGTAAAGTGTTGCCTTTTAACCAGAGCAATGGTCCACAGGTCTACAGAGAGTAAAAAAACAACACATTTTTTTTGCAGATCTACAATTTAAGGCTTTTGTATTTTTGTTGTTATTAAAACTTGTTTAAGATGTCCAGTTGCAAAATAAAGACCTGTAAGCTCCGTTATTCACATACAATGTATTTGTATGTGCATAATTGGGTAAAAACATCAACGACAAAATACAGTAGATAATTATGGTAAACAATACATTTGCATTGATTTATTCAGATTTATTGTGCAATCTATCAAAATCTCATATTTTGTATTTGTAAATTTTGTAGATGCTTTCAGTAAACTTTTCAGTTACTAATTGAATTATTATCAAACTCATGCTTTATGCTCACTGTCATTTTACACTTTCATTATCTATCATTAATATTATTATTATTATTATTATTATTATTATTATTATTATATTGTAGTGCTGTTTTAGTTGTTGTTTTTAAATAATAACAGTTCATATGGTCCTAGATTGATATCACTATGAATCTCCCATAGCAAACTACTTGGCCTCTATACCTGTTTTATTTTTTATTGGTTTAACAGGACACTTTAGAAAATCTTTTGACCGATTTTTTGGAAGGGGGTGCATATTAGTGAATTTCCATTTACATGCATTATGTGTGTGTGTTAGTGAGAACCAGCATCCCAGTCTGCATACAGGGCATGACCCCGCGTGTCACCCGGCGGGGACCCAGACACTCTTGTGGTGCAGCAGGAAGGACAGAGTCTGTGTTATTCTTCCCCTCTACCTGACAGCCATATTTCACTGCTGCTCCGTGACCTTCACCAGCTCAAAATCCTGCAGACAAGTGTCCTGCCCCCCCACCCCCACCCGCCAGACACGCAGCCACGACTCCTCAATGCCCTAGACCCCCGAGACACCTCAGAACCCAGACCTAACCTCGCCATCGAAATGCTACGTGACCTATCAGCGGACCTCTTGCCAGGGTGGGTCCACTGACCAAATCCTTCCCTCAGACACAGCTCAGACCTCAAGTGATAGCCAGTTCTGACCCCGATGACCCCAGCCTCCTGTCCAGACACCCAAGTACACCCATGACCCCAGACAGTCTCATCATAGCTCAAAACATCATCCGAACCCCCCCAAACAGCTAACTTCAGCATCCACTCTGAGTTGATTTAGAATTTGTTAAGGAGGCCCGTCTCCTTCCTCTCACCCTCAGAGGCCCTTGGACCTCGTGGTTACGGGTAAGTCGCAATGCATTCTCACACAGCACAGTGATGCTGCGGGTGAGACGCCGCCACCTCTCGTTTACACGCGTGACGCACATACGCACACCCGTGCCTTACTGACAGCGAGACGGCGTACATATTTCGCAAGTTGTTTCTCAACTCCCTCTCCGACAGCCAGAAAAACTTTTAGCGGACGGTTTGCCTACCCTTGCGCTCAAGATTTATCAAGGTTTGCAGCACCCTATGCTGGAAGGAAGAATGCAGCTTGTGCCATTATGAGATAAAGGCGAGATGAGGAGGGATCACAGTCCAAGCTACCTGTCATATTTTATCATAAATGTGGTATTAAATGCGAAGATAAGCGATGAAAGAAGAGGGAGGCAGGGTGCGGAGGATTACTGATAGCCAGAGGAGTGTGTTGTAAGCAGGCAGATGGTGCGGTCCAGCGCTGCTCTGCCTTATCCCTCTGACAGCTGCACTAGATCCTCAGTGGAGGTGAGCTCGGACTCCACTATCTAACTCAGAGTACATCATGTCTTCCATGGAAATGCTGACCTTGTGTTTGAGTCGGAGTGTGTGCGTGCGTGTGTGTGTGTGTGTGTGTGTGTATGCACGTGCGGTAAGGTGATGTGAGGCAGGCGGCATGACTGGTGGCAGCGGGGAGTAATTGTGATCGAGAGCATTACTCCTCACCCCGGCCCATGTTCAGGCTGATACACACACACACACACACACACACACGCACGCACACTCTCTCTCTCTCGTTTTCTCTCTCTCTCTCTTTCTCACACACACACACACACACACACACACACCCTACACCCTACACCCTACACAGTCTCTCCCATGGGTCATTCTGACACTGTCCAGATAAAGCAAGAGACTGATGGTATTGTGGATTGTGGAAAGAGAGAGAGAGTGAGAGAGAGAGAGAGAGAGACAGAGAGAGAGAGAGAGAGGGGAGAGTATGTGTGTGTGTGTTTGTGTGGTGTATATTTATTTTTGTTTAGCCTTAGTGTGTTAACGTTTGGCAAAGTGTTTACCTGTGTGTGTGAGAGATATGTGTGTTTTAATGTGTGTTTTAATATACATTACATTTTGTCTATGTTCTGCAATTTTGAGAAAAAGTCAAATGAAAACACAGTAGGACAATTTTTGGATTAAACATGCATTTCTGTCAAGTCATATTATATAAGTCATATAAAACCACACACACACTGATCAGTCACAAGATGTCTCTTTTTCATGGAGCTGGCAGTGGATTAGGTTTTCATCCAGCAGCATGGATTTGTGACCAAGCCCAGCCTGATTTAATGTTACAGAAGCATACATCAGAAAACAATGATCCAAATGCACTTTTTAGTCAGTAATTACTGAAACAAAATAACTTAATGAACCCCATTATGTGATATACCAGTTCTGAATGTAAAAACCAAGTATCTAAAAAATAAAAAACTATCTCCTACAATTTGCCTGTTTTCCCCTGTCGGGTCACAAGACATAAATCCTGTTTACGATTGCTTATTTACCACTATTTTGGCAAACTTTAAATTTGTGACCATGATGTGATTTCCCAGCCTCTGTACGTGAGGCTTCTCTCTAGACTAGACTGTGTGTCTCCAATATTGAGGCGTATACTCGCCGAGCTACACTTTAAGATCTGGCAGTGGAACAGTAGCATACTTATGAGTCTCTTCCTGTTTGTGTTTACTGTCCCTCACAGTTCTGTTCTATAGAACTGAGAGGATTACGTCTCCACTCGCTGGGTCAGAACCTCGAGTTTTCCTCTCACACTGGGGCTACACGGATCCGTCCAGGTTCCCCGGGTTGCAGGCAGCTCCATGCCAGTCTGTGTTCCTTCATGCTCCTTGTTGCTCCGCCCTGACCTGCAGCGTGCCTCTGCCCACAGGGGAACCCTGCCGATGGGGTGTGCGCTTGCGTGCGTAGGCCCCTGAGCCCCGGCCCCTGTGTGGTCTGGCTGTATGTGCATGTGTGTGGTCTTCCCGGCCCCCTGCTCATCTGTCCGAGGCCTGCTAACGGCCTGCCCAGTGACCACGGCTGTTTACTTTACTTCTGTCTGCACCAACTGAACTCTGATCGCCCGCTTCCTCCAGCTGGGCCAAATCAGGCCCCAGCCTCGACCCTCGGCAGCCCACGGAGAGGCCCCACGGTCTGGGACAAGACAGGACGCAGGGTCCTGGTGGATTAGGACACCTCCAGACCCACCCCCATGTCCCGTCTCTGCCTCCCTTGCGTCTCCTGTTCCCAACTGGGTGACTGGTAGCCATACCCAGGCATATGGTTGCTGAGAGGCTGCCTGTAATTATGCTGTCAGAGGCCTGTCCTCATTGGCCAGGGTAATTGGTCTCTCTGTAACAGTCAGTATCAGAAACAGCTCTGTCTCTCTCATAAGGGGAAACAGACAGGCCAACTCAGAAGCAGACAGTGAGACTGGAGGTTACCTTTGCTTTTTTTCCAATGCACAAGCTGCAGAGGTTGGCATCAATTGAGGGTGCTTGTTCTGACAAAGATCTGAGGAGAAAATATTCTGTGTCTCTGTATGTATGTCTTTTTTTCTGATTGTTTTCTTATTCATTTAAAAAAAAACTCGTTGTAGATTAGATTAGATCTGGCACTAATGACGGCCTCTGCACCCTGCCTGCTGTGTTAACCTTCTGTGTTTCTCTGATCCACCTCTATCCCCAGACAGATTAGCTTTCTATTTATTAATTTCCTTATTTACAGTGCAGGTCAAGGAGTTAAGCGCCCAAGTGCGCCACTACACACAGGGCATACGATCCTACATAAATCCACTGAGTAATGAGGCGGAGACGCCGGCATACCTGCTTACCCCCCCCCCATCTCTGCTGCCCTAGCCTGGGGTAATTCCTCTTATTAAGGATGGATTGGTGTTGAGTGTGTGTGTGTGTGTGTGTGTGTGTGTGTGTGTGTGTGTGTGTGTGTATGAGAGAGAGAGAGAGATAGAGAGAGAGTGTGCTAGACTACAGGTCCTGGTTTTGGGACTGGGGGAGTCAGGGGGAGACAAGGGAATCAGGGGGAGGCTGGTAGTATTTAAGACCTGTGTTTGGCCAGGGAAGCCAGGAGAGGCCCTCTGGGGTCACCCTCTACTGCTTTACAAATTGAGGGCTGTGCCGGCAGGCGCCAGGGCAGAGTGGAATGAGCGAGCCTACTGACCTGTGACCCTGGCCCAGCCCTTGTGCAGGAGCCCCTGTAACCCCGGAGAGGGGACCAGTGACCTCCAGGGGTCACATACCTCTTCTTCCTCCTCCAAGGCTGCAGGGGATTCCTGGGTCTCCCAGCACCCACCCTGCATGAATTAGATTTAATGCAGACCACTCTGAAAATAAACAGCTGGTTAATGCATGGAGAGAGTGATGTTCAATAAAATGATGTGCTGCTTGGAGTGACTGATGGACAGGAGAGAAAAAAGAGGGCGCTCTTTATATTGACAACAACATAAAGTTGCAGGCACTCTCTTTATGAAGAACTATTGGATTGATGTTTTCACAAAATACTGGCAGATGATTGCAGTCTGAAAATGCAGTAGAGAAAAACTAGAGTAGAAAACAACTAGAGAAAAAAGTTTGTTTGTTTGGATTGTGGCCTCAATGCAAAATGAGTTTCCTTAGAACACTAAAAGGCTGACATAAAATTATAAAATCACTTATTTTGGGGCACATGGGACTTTGACACATCAAAGCATACTGTCAAAAGTCAGAACTCAACATTGTTACCGACTCTGTAGTTTCTCAGATATTGCAAGTTGCCACAGGGTGAAAAAAACCCTCAATTTTCTAAGCAACCTCTAAATTGCTTTGAATGTGAGGAACCCTGGTTTTCGTTACACCTCTAAAGTCTTCCATCTCTCAACCCCCCTCCCTTCATCTCTGCTTCTTTCCTTGTCTTTCTGTATACAATGTGTGTAACCGGACCTCAGAGTTTCCACGTGAGGCTGAGGGACATCTGTCTGTAATGTAACATTTCCTAACATTTCATACCAAGTGGATAATTCCTGACAGCTTGAATCCTGTGAAAACAGATCGGTGCCCCCTAACCCCTCTGCCCCCCCCCCACCACCACCACCACCCACCCCAGCCTCTACCCACCAACCTACTGAAAGCACCGCTGGCTGCTGCGTGTTGGACAGCTCCTTGTGTGGGTGGCACCAACCCGTTCAAACACCCCCCCCCCCCCCATCTGAAGCACCCTCCACGCTAGGCTCTCTGGCCCACACTGGTTAACAGTAATTGCTTCAGGAAGTGTGATCAACATGGTTCAAGGGCTCCCTAATTCTATCAGGGGGCAAGAGAGAGGGTTGCAGGGCTGGGGTAGGGGAGAGGGGGTAGGTAACAGAGAGAATAAGGGGGAGAGAGTTGGAGTTGGAGTCAGGGAGGAGAGAGAGGAGGGGTACAGTACGTGATTGAAAACGTGTGGCGGTCTTGTTAGACTGAGGGATCGTCAGACCTCATTAAGCATGGAAACCATTCATATTGTCAGAGGAAATCAGTGTGTGGTGTGATGGGAACAATTTAAACTCTGGATTGCTTTTGGATGTAAATGATTGATGCTTTTATCACGAGCTTAGATTTATAGAGAGCGAGCGGGAGAAATGATAACTTCCGCTGCAGAACCGGAGGAATCAGTCCAGCTAGCGTTTTGCCGAGGGGCCCTTCACTGCTCCCGCGGGCTGTCAGATAGTGTGTTCAGCCCATTAACACAGTAAATGGTAAGTTGTGTCATGTGTGTGTGGCGGGCTGGTATAGTGTCTCCTCACACCCATGAGCTGGGGGGGGCCAAGAGGTGATGAGAATTTCCTCCGCAGGTCTCGGAGCATGTCCACCCCTCTACGAAGCGGTTGGACATCCCCGCTGGAAACACATCCTGCCCTATCACGTCACCCGGTGGCCAGAGACCTCCGGGACCGCGATGTTTCCCATGGCTGATAGGGACACAGACAGAGAGAGAGAGGTGTCAGACCACCGCTAGTGGCTGGGGTTCCCAAAGCAACCTGGAGTGTGCGTTAATGTGTGTGTGTGTGTGTGTGAGAGACAGGGAAAGTTTATGCACATGCACGCATTTGTGCTCGTGCGCGTGAGTGTCCAAAGACAAATCTCTCGCCAGCAAGGCTCCCATAAGAGCGGCCCCTCAAAAAACAGCTGGCGACATATGTAGAATAGCAGGAAGAGGGGACATCCGAATGAGGCTGCTGGAATATTGCCATCGCATGTGAATTTGGACACTCCTGCACTCCCATGTGTGTCAAGAATGTGTCACAGAGACAGAGAGAGAGTGAGAGAGTAAGAGATGTAGAGAGTAGTGGAAAATGATGCGATATGTGAGAAAAAAATCTGGAGATCTGGATCATGACCGTTACGTGTGCCGTGGCTGGGGAACGTTTCAGAAAGATGTGTGTATGTGTGGAAGCAGAGTTGGGTGGGAACTGTCTGTCCATGATACCTATAATATATACCTATAATTCACCACATTTTGCTGAACTTGAGCGAACATATATTTGAATCAAATGCAAAGCTCTGCATCCTCCTCTGAGGTTGAGCACAGTTGAGTGGAGGGATGGAGGGAGGGTGTGAGAGGAGAGAGAGAGAGAGAGAGAGAGAGAGAGAGAGAGAGAGAGCTGTGCACCCTGTGTGCGGTGGGTAGTGAACTGTGTTAGCCTGGTAGCAGGTAGACCATGGGAGTCCATGTCTGCTCTGCTCCATATCTGTTTACTACCCCTGACACCTTACTGAACCTCCTCACATCATACCTGCTACCATTCACACACAGAAAGCACATTTACACCCACACACACACACACACACACACACACACACACACTTTTTTTTCCTTCACCAGACTGGGTGTACTTGGTGTTTAATGTGAAAAATGAAGATATATTGGATCTATTGTCGTGTTTTTATGACAAAGTCTTCACAGCTAAGGGGAAATATCTTGATTTTACTAGTTGCAATGCTCCTCTTAAGAGAACACTTGCCAAATTGTTGGGTGTGTTTGTTGTGTGTGCTGGCTCTGAAATATCCATGGACTATCACTGAACTGGATTACTGCCTCTCTGCTCGTGTTTCCACTTTGGCATATCTTACCTGGGTTGGGTATAGGGGTGCACATGCTTGGGCACGGTGTTAGTGTGCATGGTGGTGATGGTGGTCAGGTCCAGATGTGGGGCCAGCAGTCTTCGAGTCCTGCAGACTAAACCTGCGGAGAGAAAAGACCAGACCTCCATAGGCACAGGCCTCCGCTGCAGGGCTGCTGTCCACATGTGAACCTCCCAGCCTGGGCGGCCACGCTGCGTTACACACCCCATTTACAATAAAAACTTGTCAATAAGGCTGGAATGTTGCATCACACAGGACAGGGAGGAGTGGAGGTCTGTTGGGGTCTTCGGGAGGTAGACCCGTGTAAATGCCACCTCTGTTTGGTAGAGTGAACCCCCCTGGAATAAGAGAGCTGGAGCCTGGTGGTGGACCGTCAGTTAAGAAAGAGAAGTGAACTAGACAGATAGGCAGCAAAATTTAGGGTCATTATACGTATGTGTGTGTATTGGATTCTAACCAGTTTGGGTTTCCAAAAGTGTGGTGGGGGTCCGGGGGGGGTTACGTCATCAGGATCACTCAAATAGTGTCAGTTAAGTTGCCAATCCTATAATTGTTCACTGTTGCTTTCTGGCACTCGCTGCATTGTCACATGTGGCAACTCCCACCCATGTAGGTCTCCAAGTACAGTTTAATGTGACTCTTTGAAACTCACCTGTGCATCAACTTAAGAGATGCTATTTACTATGTACTCCCTTGTGAACAGAAGGTTTACCAACAAATGGGAATGGTTAATGGAAACTCCAATTGTACCAGAGTGGAGGAGGTGAGCTGGTAGGGCTTTAGGCAGGTCATGTAGGAACACCGTGATGGGTTGAAGTCAGGATGTTTGCTCCAGTCAGACGTGAAGTGTTGTATGGACACCCAACCTCCATAAGGTGTTCTGGCTCTTGTTCCAAATCTACAGTACCAGTCGAAAGTTTGGACACACTTACTCATAGAAAGGGTTTTTCTTTATTTTTACAATTTTCCACTATTTTAGAATAATAGTAACGTCATCAAAACTGTGAAATAACACAAAAGGAATTATGCAGTGACCAAAAAAAGAAAAAAAAAGAAAAACTATCTTACATTTTAGATTCTTCAAAGTAGAAACCCTTTGGGGGTGCATTTCAATTTAATTAAAATGTAAGTTTTGAAAATACATTCAGGCATCAACTTCTCTATTTGTCTAAGAAAATGTCAAGCATTTAAGCATCTAGCCTTTGCATATCAAAATGTCTTTAAGATCATGAGAAACAAAAACAGGTGGGTCCAAACTTTTGACTGGTACTGTACCTGAATGAGAAAACCGAGCACAGGGCCAAACCCCAGCGTGTCCCATTATTCAACATACTGACTTTGGGAATAGGGATGGGGATTGGGTTGAGATTAAACTTCATTAATCCCTGTGGAGAAATAGTTAAAGGCAATGGGGTACTCTGTGTCTAACTGTACTCTGAGGATGAGGAGGGTCAATGTGTGGAATGGCTGAGGCCTGGAGGTCCAGTGGTGACCATCGCGGGAGAGGATGCACAGTGGTCAAGGTGAAACTGTCATATCAGTATCAGTAGATCATTTTTGTTCTAGCGTAAACATCACAGAAGTCAATGTGGTTCAACTCACTCTCCATCATCATGGTCATGAGAGGTGTATTGTGGGACAATCAGCGGCTATCATGCCCAGGACTTAAACATTTCCTTCCTCTTAACAATTTTCTCCTATCGCTCACTTCCTGCTCAGCCTCAGCCTTCACGCCAACCAGCCCTCAGAGAGATGCATCACATCTCAATTATGACTCCTCAATTTAGATCATCATCATGCTTCTCAAGAATTTTGGTCTTCTACAGTGGGGAAACTCCGTCAAATGTTCAATTTAAGATCTTCTGAAAAGTGTAAATGTGAACCAAACGGTTAAAAGACACGTCTGGTGGAGATGAAATGGAAAGTGACTGTCCTGCATTTTCCAGTCAGCACATTGCCATTCAGTCAGAGGTGTGGATGGGGCAGAGAAATCACCCCTAGTGTAAATACACATCCTCACTATGCCATTGTACCGTCTCTGTGTCCTCGTCACCCACGCAGTGTGGTGAAACTCCTTCCTCTCACCTCCCCATCCTTCCATCACCCCTGCCATTGTACTGTAACCTTACAGCCTCTCCTTCTTTCCTGCCCATGGCTTTGGGGTTTTTTGGACACTGTAAACGATACGGAAGGCATTTATGTCTTTGGCTGGTGTTCAGCGTCGGGGGCCTCGGTCTGCTCTGGGAGAAAGCCTCTGTTGTCTCGCTGCCCTTTCGCCCTCTGGGGGATATTGGCTTGTATTCTTGTGGCCCAGCTGCCTTTACAGGTGAAAGGCAGCCAGTGGTTTTCAGGGAGGTCTGTCAGTAAAGCAGGTAGAGCGCAGACGTCTCTGATCTGCCTCCCACTGGGCAGAGCTGCCTTGCCTCAGTGGCCCCTGGACATTTGACGTTGGAGAAATATTTTCATAGCTGATTGTGTGTGTTTGTGTGTGTGTGTGCGTTTGTGTGAGTGACCGCCAGGGTGTCATGCTCTCTAATCAGAAATGGCAAAAAAAAAAAAAGGGTGGAAAAAATGTAGCTGCTCGATAACCCCCACCCTGCGTCTCTCCTGTGCTTCTCTCCCTCTTCGTAGACTATTTGTATTTCATACCAGAGATATAGGGAGCGGGACTGGAATGCACCAAGCTCTGGTTTCTGAGTGAAAGGCGTTTTAATACTTTTGACACTAATCACAGAGTTCACATATTGGTTTGATTTCTGCAGATCGGGCTCTAATGGCCAAACACTCTCAGGGTTAATCAATGTGTGAGTGGATGAGGTAGGTCTGGGCCTCACAACCACACAGGTCGCCAAGTGTGTGTGTGTGTGTGTGTGTGTGTGTGTGTGTGTTCGGTGAGGGAAATTAAGGCACATATCGGTCCTAGCTTCTCTCACTCTCCTCCTATGTGGCTGAGGAGCAGGATGAGGTTGTAATGTATTGTGGACCTGACCTGTTGTCTGGCAGAGACACAGCTGGATGTACAGAGTGCTAATGGACTGTGAGTGAAGAGACTGCAGCCGGCTCCACAGGAGGAGCGGGACTAATACCCTGCCGCCCATAAACCAAAGGTCACAGGTTTAATCCCGGTTTCTCCAGATAAGAGCAAAATGTAAAAGAGTCTATAATATAAAAACACTCAGCTGGGACTAAAACAGAGCTCAGAGATTCCCAACCAAACGCATTTACGATCATCGGTTATTAATCTGAATCTATTTTGTATTTTTGTTAATCTGTTATGGTTGACTTTAAAAGAAAACTCCACCCTAAAACACTTCAACACCAAAAAAAACAACTATTGGTGATGCACCTTGCACTCCTGGGCTCTTTTTGTTGTTTGGTGGTGTATCTTTCACATTCCTGTGATTAATTGGCCAAACGTAGACGTGATATTTCCAGCGCAGCAACGTTGGAGTTTGATAGTAGAAAAGTTCAACAATCTGAAACATCAATGTTAAATGTCAGCTTCTGATGTCAGCTTTCAAACGTTCAGCAATCATAGATGTATAAGTTTTGCGACTCTTGCTTTTTTCTCATCTGAAAACTCTTGCTCTCTTGTTGTTACTATCGCTGCCGTTATTGTCGAGGTGAGTTCTCTGGGGTTTGGCAAATATCAATTGGGGAAACGTAGGAAGGTGAAGCAGAAGCAGGTTGAGGGAACGTGGGTAATACCAAAGGTGTAAAATTACAACATTGGAATCCTGGCATGCATTGAACATCACAGATTGATGGTATCTAACAGTGTAAGAGCATTTGAGGGTGGAATTTTCCTTTAAACTGCTTTGGCGCTTTCTACTGTCAACAAATTGTAAAATGGTAATAATAATAATGTTAGGCATGAGGCATAAGGAGACACACATACCAAGGCTAGCCTGCAAACTGTTCTGAGCCGGACAGTCCATATGTACCTATGCAAAAATATGTTTTACTTCTGTCTTTTTTTTTAGTCTCAGTCTTTCACCACCCTCATCCTATCCTCCTGCAGTAAAATCAGACCCTGTCCTGGAAACCGAGACCTGGTCTGTTGTGGCTGAGGCTTGGACACTGCGGTTGCCAGATTGTGGGCTTATCCCACAGGAGGGTAAGCAAACAATTCAGAGAATGTCAGATGGGAAGTCTGATGGGAAATATACAGCATGGCGGTACAGATCGACTTGACAGGCAGGAAAGGAAAGTTATATTCCAAGATGCTAAATATCTGCTGGAAACCAAAAAATCCTCAGTTGAAGTTAAATATCTCTTAAAAAGAGTGTAAAAATATTATCATTTTGGCAAATAAAACCTGACAACTGTATTTTTCTACAGCATTCACACTGTCACACAACTACAGCAAATATATTTTCACAACTACAATCTTAAAGTCAAGTTCTTTAAAAAATGCTAAGTATTGCAGATATGAGAGGAGGCCAGATTGTGAAAGCTAAACGCAATGGACAGCAGGCCTGCTGTGTGGCCTGCCTGCGCTGAGGGAGTTTAAACAGATAATACGTCTTTCCTTGTGACTGATGAGCATACACACATCCATGCACACACAGGCACACACACACACACACACACACACACACACACACACACGCACACACACGCACACACGCACACACACACAACCTCCTCATGGCATGCTGACCGTGTTTATCTCAGCCCATACACTTGGCCATAAAGCATGGTCGTACTGAGCACCCAGGCCAGCCATGCACTCCTGTCTGCCTGTCTCCCTCCACTGGAGAGCATGGAGAGTCCTGGCTGATCGGCCGCTGTGTGACAGCATGTGTTTACTTATTAGGGGGTTGACTGTATGCAAAGTGACAGTGAAGATGATCCATTATAGCCAACTCCAGATCCCGGAGAGATCTGGGATCTCCCTGTGTGTGTGTGTGTGTGTGTGTGTGTGTGTGTGTGTGTGTGTGTGTGTGTGTGTGTGTGTGTGTGTGCATACGTCTGTGTGTGTGTTTCGATTATAAACCTCAATACGGCTGTATTCCTCTTTTGTCAGGAGGGGAATCACTCAGGGAGGGAGCATTTTCAAACTGAAATCACATAGATGTGACCTCTTCAACAAATGGTGGCCGTTATTTTAAAAAGAACTTAAAAAACGTAAAACTTAACTAACAGAAAATATAATTTTGTTGTGCAAGTCCTTCATTGCAACAATATTACAAAATATAGTCAATTCTTATGTGTGGTAGCAAGATTTCCTGAGTACGTGTTTATGTTTGTACACTCAACTGAGGACAAAGCTATTTACTGCCATTTCGTAAGGCTGAGTGATTGATAGAATGACGAAAGGTACATGACAGTGACCCATGAGTGGATTTAAAGACTGTGAAGGATTTCTACACATACATTTAGATTTTTTATAAACAGGATGGATGGATGGATCAAATTATAATTATAGTTTTGGATCAAAACTGTGGTTGGATCTAAAAGTTGCAAAATATATTGTTTTCATCAGCAGTTCTTACCCTCAAGAATCTCTGAATATATACCTCCATATGATGTACATGATGAGAGTGAAAATTAAACTACCGCACAACTCAAGACTACGTGAAAAAGTGTAAACAGTGTCCGTGTAAACAAAATGGTCTTATGTAAGACACATAATGAAGGACAGTGCACTCTGACAGTGCATGTACGTGTGAGACTGATTCCACTTCACCGTCATGCTGGTGGAGGGTCTCATCGTGGGCATCCTGGTGCTGGGGCTTTGCTAGGTAACGGCATTTTTACTTAATGGAGGTTGTTTGAACGCAAAATGGACCTTCCCTGAACCGGGGCCAGTTTCTCCCCATGTCTGCCCTCTGGACTCCAAACAGAGTCTGCATTCTGCTCGCGTTAGTTCACATGCAGTGCGATGTGCTGCTCCGCGTTCACCTCAGCAGCTTTTTGTTCTCTTACGGAAATTACAATAATGGATGGTTTCTGCGTGGGTGCAATGTGTATTATATCAGCAAGTGTCTGTGTGGCTCTGCATGTATGTGTCCCCGCTTATAGAGTTGAGAGCGTGCGCGTGTACGTGCACGTGCTCGTGCGCGTGCTCGCGTGTGCGCCGTACGTTCGGGGCAGTGTTTATGCTAGGCTGTGATTAACACCGTCCAGGTGCTCTGTTGGCAGAGACGTCCGGCCGCTGTTTTAGACACTCACACATTTTCCCTGTGGCTGGGTCCAGTCATCCATATTTACAGAGCTGGACGCGCCAACATGCTGAACTGTTGACCACCATTTATTCTAGGACTGTCTCATAAACGATGCTTCTCCATGGAAAGAGGGTGGAGAGAGAGAGAGAGAGAGAGAGAGAGAGAGAGAGAGAGGGGAGAGAGAGATATGTGGGTGGGTGGGTGGAGGGGGGGTAGAATTCCATAGTGACAGTGAGTGTAAGTCAGTGGTTGAGGATGGAGGGTGGAGGAGAAGGAGTAAAGCAAAGGAGGAGAGAGGAGAAAGAGAGTGAGGGGGAGGGATGGAAGAACTGGAGGTGTGTGTGTGTGTGTGTGTGTGTGTGTGTGTGTGTGTGTGTGTGGAGCTCCGGAGGTGTGATGATCCGCTTAAAGGGGAACGAGTTGAAGATGGATGCCCGCAGACAGCGTTGAGACGGCGTTGAGACAGCTTTCAGACAGCGTTGAGCATTTCATTAACCCTATCTCCCCTGGTCTAGACAGGAAGGCCGGGCCCAGGCACCACACAACCACTGCCCTGTGAGGGGAGCTGGACGTAAGGCCGGGTCAGTGCTCTCCGGCTCCCCCGGGGACCAGGAGCCTGTTTGTTTAGCGCCGGTTGTGTACAGTGCCGTATGTATCCACAGTCTATTAGTGTGCTTTTTCAAATGCTGCTCTCCAACATTTCACCCTCACACTGAGCTCCAGAGGACACCTCTCTGATAGGACCCATAACCAAGAAGATGTCAGGAAGTGAGGAAAAACAGGGAGAGAGGAAGAGGTGAAGAGAAGGCCACTGTACAAAACACAGCAGATAGGTGAAGCTCTTTCATATATTTCATTTTTGAACTGGAGTGTATTAAATGGAATTGAAATATAGAGAGAAAGAGAGAGAATGGAGAAAGGATAGCAGACAGTATAGTACGTTCCCATTGGAAAACCTGTCGCAGTCGATGATTTGTGAGGAACATTGTGTAACTGTTGGCAGTGCTGTAAACAGTGCTGTAATCACTGGCGTTTAACACTGATGTGTCACTCCCACACTGTATCAGGACAGTGATGCACCTGCGGGTTTGACAATTTGCTGGAATATCAAACCGTTCAAATAATGGTTCAGATTTAATTACATAAAAATCTACTACTGTTGCTGTATAACTCAATGTTGACTAACCATGAACGAGAAGGAGAGCCAGTGATGAAGCACTAAAAATAGTAATAGTATAATAAAAATCTGTGATCTTCTTGGGGCAACAAAATACAATGTAAACAAACAAAACATATTTTCAGGATAATCTGTTATAATTTCATCCAGCTGACATCAATCTGATACTACTTATTGTAATATGAATCAGAGTGTAAGTACATGCCGTGTATATACGAGGAGGTTCTGTCATACACAGTTATATGAGCTTAAACAGGTAAACTGAATCTATCTATCATAACCCTGCACTCAACGTCTCCTCTCAAAGAACAGAACAAGTGGTAGAGACTTCCCCCTGGTAAAATAAATACGATGTCAAACAGATGGAGGTTATTAGTGATGTGCCTTTTAATTGCTGGTCAGGAAGATTGGATCTGACTTCAGATGGAGATATTCTCAAAGATGAGAATATGCCCTTTTATACACAGCTGTAAACAGTGGGTAAATAAGAACTTGGACGGATATATATATTAGTATATCTTCTATCTTGTATATCTTATCTTAATCCTTTGGTTCTTAAAGTTTTGAAATATAATTCAGCCATTCAAGCCAGATGCCATAAATGTGGATGCTATTTCAGCCTCATGCAGCCTCTAGCAAAATAGAAATTTCAATATTGCTTCTGAATTTCTGAACATTATCACGCTGACGCGACCCTTTCAGCGTTGTTTTTTTCTTTTTGTCTATATTTAGAGATTTTCCTTTACATCTTGAGAAAATTCTGGCGGCTCCGGTCCTGACGTCTCCGCATTCCCATCCATTGCTCTGAAGAAGCCAACAGTACAACCTGTTTACAGCACTCCCATAACCCCGCTGCTCTGACAGTGAGAGAAGAGCGTGCACTTTTGATTAAACTACCACAGCCGTGTGTTTACTTCCAGCTAAGTGGAGGTCACAGGCATTTTTTCTTTCATTTTTTTTTTTCTCCCCCCCAACCCCCCCCCCCCCCCCCCCCCCCCCCCGCCCCCCTCCCCCAATAAATCTCTTTCCGGCCGGGGGAGAAGAGGCTTAGGGCAGAGGGAGAGAGACCCCGCGCTCGGTGGTCCTCTGTAGCCGGCGCTAGGGAGAGCAGGAGCTACAAAAATAAACTCTCCCTTCTGGCACTGAGGGTGGGCGATGCCACTCTGCGACAGGGGACGGCGAGCTCTGGTGAGTGTTACTGAACTGTCACTACTGCCCCCCCCACACCCCCACCCACACACACCCACACACACACACCCCCACCCTACAACCCCCTACCCCCCATCACCGTCTCTCTGGAGTGGGCTGGGCAATCAGGACAGGGGTGGGGTCAGAGCCAGAGGCATTCCCTGCATTCCCAGCCAGCAGTGAGGCGGCAGGTACACACACACACACACACACACACATACACACACATGCGCACACACACACACACACACACACACACACACACACTCACGCTGCTGCAATAGTGCAGGCCACCAGGGCACACGTCACTGTTGTCAGATTGAACAAGACACAGAGCTAATCCAAACCAGCTCCAGGCTGCACCTTGGAGCGCACGCACACACACACACACACACGCACACACACACACACACACACACACACACACACACACACACACACACACACACACACACACACACACACACACACACGCATGCATGCACTCAAACATACGCACACACAGGTACACTCAGTTGCTCCAAAAGATTCTTATCCTTCACAGATACACAAACAAATCCATGTAATATATTTGTGTGTGTTTGTATGTGTGTGTGTGTGTGTGTGTGTGTGTGTGTGTGTGTGTGTGTGTGTGTGTGTGTGAGAGAGAGAGCGAGAGAGAGAGACCAGCTGCTTAATGTTTAACTGGAGCAGCTCTTAGTGGACTTGGCGTGCCCTGACAAAATCCATTTTGTGATGGAGCTGTGATTACAATGATAGGCCTGGAATTATGAAGTTGGCTCCTCCGGCCCGGTATGCTCACAGCTGTAAAGTGCACCATCTCTCCTGCACTCATCCTCTCGCTCTCTTTCTCACCTCATTACAGCGAGGGGTGTTCACACTAATTTGCTGTAGGCGTTTGCCAATTCCGCAGCGGAGAAATGAACGGGTTTGGCCGTGTTGCCCAGTGAGTGGTGTCCGTGTGTGTTAAGTGAGTTCATGCCCAGAGACACCCAGAGTACAGGTTGTTATTCAGCGTGTTCATATTAGATTTGGTTTCTTAGAGGTTTCATCGAGGATTTAATACACATATATAACCAAGCCCTGACAGATCTGCAGTACAACAACCATCTGGAGTTGTTTTCTGATATTCTCCTCATTGTTTGATGAAACTTCATCTTATTAGCAGTGATCAGTGAGATGAAGTTGACCTTCTGAACCCCGCTCAGACTGAACGCAAACCAAATGTGCATTTAGCACAAAGCTCTCCCGGCATAAATTGGACTCATTTGAGATACTCTGAGAAATCAAACCCCATCGTGCGGAGATGCTGAGATACATTTTTCCATTCCTCCTTATTCATCCAATTCAGATCTAATCTCCTCAGTCTTCTCTCACAGTTGGTTCAGAATGGTAAATACATGTTGGCAGCGTGCGCGCGTGCACACACACACACACACACACACACACACACACACACACACACACACACACACAACCGAGAGCCATGTTGGTTTGAAGCCGCCCAGGTCTAGAAGAATGCTACAGTTTATACTGCTGTGGTTCACTTAACCAGACTGCTACACTAAACACTACTCTTGTGTGGCGCTGCCATTGTGACTGTATCTGTCCTTTTGCTACTCTAGATAGGATGTTGTGTCTTCTTCTTGTGTAGTATGTGAAAGTATGTGCGTGTGTGTGTGTGTGTGTGTGTGTGTGTGTGTGTGTGTGTGTGTCCCAGCTTTGGGGTCGTGGGCAGGGTGATAGCTGTGTCCTCAGGGCTGGAGAGGCGGTCAGGAGGACGCATGCACACATACATCTAAATGAAACACACACACACAAACACACACACACACACACACACACACACACACACACACACACACACACACACACACTCTCTGTCGAGGTTCTGGGTGTTCCACAGCAGACCCCTCTCTCCTGCTCTGGCCTTCCCCTGCGCACTAAATGTTATCCTTTGGGCTCCTAATTGCCTGTAATTTGCTCGTTGAAAGAATCCCCAGCTTGTCTGCGCCAGTGACGCGGGGTAACCTGAGAAACCCTGAGGGGGAGGCAGGGGAGGAAGAGTGGAGGAAGGAGGGAGGAGATAGAGAGCCAGGGGAAGGAGGTGGATTAAGAGGGCAGGACATGAAGGTGAGGAGGAGGATGAGAGGAGGAAAGGAGGGCAGAATTGAGCAAGTTTGGCTGGATAGACAGAAACACCAGCAGTTGTGCTCATTTAGGTTGTTTTCAGTGCTTTCTTTAGATTGTCAAAGGCAATATTTGTATACTTTTATTTTGAAAACTGTTTTAACTCCAGGGATTGTGACGCTGTGACATTATTTTCAAACCACCCAGAGCTGATTTTGGAAATGACAAAAGTGCCTGTATAGAACGGGTGTTGAAGCATTATCCTCTCTTTCACGCCGCAGAGATGAAAGCAATGCTAAACTTGGCTCTGGGAGAATAAATATATTATACAATTTTAATCTCTCCTGTCAAATAACTCTGCTCCATTATGGCATGTTAGGAAATATATGTATTGTTTTCAACCCAGCAAGTAGCAACTCTGAACTCTGCAGTGCATTGTCCAGGACTTTTGTAACAGGGTGGGGGTGGAGGGGGAAAGTAGGACACAGGACGATGACACACAGGTTTCAGTTGTCCGTAGTATATTGAACCCTAAACAAACTTTACACAACTTTACACAATGTTGGAATGTGTAAAATGCTTCACTAAAATGATTAATAATACATAATAATAAAAACAAAAATGAAACATGATGTGGGTGAAGCCAAAGGTGTATAACACTGATTAAAAGAAAAAAGAAACATGAGGAACAGAATTATGATGAATGAAAGCATCATTTTCCTCATCATACCCAAACGACTCAAAACACATTGGCCTATATGATTTGGCAATACTCCATCTTCTACATACACACACACACATGCAAACATGGACACACACACACACACACATGCACACAGTCACAAACTTCGCTGATCAGAGCAGAGTGTGGTCTCATGGACAGGATGTAAGGTCTTGATTGTTTGCTTTAATTTCCTGTGGTAAGGGATGATGAGTGCCTGCCTGCCTGTCTGTCTGCCTGCCAGCCAGCTCTCCTCTCCTGTCTCTCTCTCTCCAGTTCAAGACGCCTTCATCCCGGTGCGCTAGCGAACGCAGAGAGAAAGCCAGCCGCAGGACTTGTCACCATACAGCGGTGCTCATGTCCCTCTGGTCCTGAGCAGCACCCTCCACCCCCCCCCCCCCCACCACCTTCCCATCATTCTCTACTGCTGTGGACAAGGTAAACTGCTGGGCCACAGCTCCGTTTGAGCATACAGTTGATTGCTATGAGATTACACTGCTCCCTTTCACGTGGGGTCAACATCCTCATGTTTGACAGTTGGAATCACAAGCAAATTGTGTCATTTCCTACTTGTTGCAGCTCTCAGTATGTATGTGTGTGTGTGTGTGTGTGTGTGTGTGTGTGTGTGTGTGGCTGCCTGATCTCCTTAGTCAGCCAGCAGCTTTCAGGTTATTATGGAAGCAAACTGTATTGTATGACCTCCGTATCTGAAGTTCATTAGACGAGCAGCCATTCCTTCTTCCCTCTGGACTTTTCGTGACTCATCTCATGTGTAGCGTTCGGCATGTTCTGCAGCTTGGCATTTTGATTTTACTTTTTTTTTTTGTCGCTGTCACTGCGTCTCTTCCTAAAAGTCAGCGCAGTAGTTTTGTGTTGTTTCTGCGGCCAGTACCAGCGGCGCTTTGGCCCACTGCAGAACAGAGCTGGTTTACAGTTTACATCAGCCTGTTTGCCTGTCTTGTATACTCCTTCTAACTGGGACCACCCAGGAGAATGGTGGAGTGGCACTGGTCTCTCTCTCTCTCTCTCTCTCTCTCTCTCTCTCTCTCTCTCTCTCTCTCTCTCTCTCTGTCTATTTTTCTCTCTGTGTTTCTCCCTTTCTTGTTACTCTCTTTCTTTCTTTTTCTCTCTTCTTTCTTCCTTTCTTTTTCTCTTTCTCTATTTCTCCACGTTTTCACATACAAATACACATGAGAATGTTGGAGTGGCATTGCCCTCCTTCTCGCTCTCTCCACACACACACACACACACACACACACACACACACATACACACACACACACACGCAAAGACACAAATGTTTTTTTATGGCTCTTTATTTTTTTTATTTTTCTTTTACTTACTTGCTTCCCTTCTTATTCTTACACACAAAAACTTCCAAACAAGCTCTCTCCCCCTCCGTCCTCACCCTGCCTCCCTCCCTCCCTCCCTGTCCCCCCCTCCCTCCCTGTCCCCCTCTCCCTCTGCTGAGTGTAGGATGTTTAATAGCAGGCTGAAAGCTGGGAGAGTGGTGTCTTTTGGCTGGAACAGAGCCCTGTCCCATTCTGTCCTCTCCTGTCTTAACACACAAGCCACTGTTTACACATTGGGGTCATGGACTCCAGAGCTGCAGATACCGCTCATATCTCTCCTGTCCCGTCCCCCGGGGACAGACCATAATAGCTTGTCCCCTCACTGCCATGGCAACGCTTGGCACGGAAGGATGACTCATCACTTAACTGTGGTGAAATCTGTGTTGTTTTTCTCAAGATGTTTGAGTGAAATGACTGGTCAAGTCCAGTGTTGCTTTTATTGAGAGCAATACGGTGCAAAGAGGACAAATGTGTTGAGCGTCTCACGGCAGGTACTTGGTTCCTGCTCATCCAGGATCTGGTGCTGCTAACTTCTGTAGCAAATGTGACACGTTGATTACTTGGTGGTTAGAAAAATTAAACAAAGTCACCAATTTCTTTAGACTTTAGAATAATTTTACTTTCACTTGCGGAAAAGCCAGTATGGGAAAATAACATATGAATATGTTACGGTGAATGTGGGGAAAAAATGTGTACATTTACCTTTATGTGTGCACATTTACCAGTGGGGCAGTAAATGTGCACACTTCTCGAAAGTAATTTTCCCACATTTCCCGTAACATATGGCCCACATAAAGCTGGACCGTCTGTAACAACACACACTACCACACACACACATGGAAACACGCGCATGGACACAATCCTAGAGTAGTTTTACAGAATGAGAGAGTGTTACAGATCAGAGCTGATGAGAAGCCAGGGCTGTTGAACGGCCAGTGCCAGTGGAAACAAAGACATGTTGTGTTTGGACAGACTTCCATGCCATTCCTGACTGTGATAGGGCCGGATGGGTGAGCGGAAGGGAAAGCGGCCTAATTGGACACTGACTGAAACGGCGTACGATTGGACCCCCCCCCTCCCCCGTGATGTCATTCTGGCTCAGCCTATGCTGTTTCATCACACACCTACGCTAACTACATATGCAACCGATGTTCCCTGTTCGCCAGCGGTGTCCAGTCCTGCGCTGTGGGAGAGTCTGCAGGTTTTTCCGTTCCAGCCAAACACTACAGCAGCTGATTAGCGCACCTTCAACCAGAGAGGAGCAACTAATCAGTCAAATCGGCTGTGGTGTTTGGCTGGAACAACAACCTGCAGACTGTCCCACGGCGCAGGGCTGGACACTGGACACGGCTCGAGGCAACATGAGAGAAAACTTACATTTACACATCTATGCATGCCTGCACACACACACATATTGTAGATTTATAAGTCACCAAATCACCAAGTCATCGTTATAAAGACGGTCCAAGTCCAAAGAAGCATCAGTTGTTTATTGTGTGTGTGTGTGTGTGCTTGGTGTTAGACCGCTGTGCTGTTTAAATAATCTCTTCAGGAGTCAAGATCTGGAATATTCCTAGCCTCAACATTCGCTCCTAAAAAGCCGTAGTGATATTATCATCGTGATAGATTTTGTTTTTCAGCCTTTTGACCACACGTCTTGATAACTCAGCTGCGACATGAAAGAAAGAAAGAGAGTAATAGTAGATGAGAGAGCGGGAGAGAGTTCCCTGCTAGTTCTCTGCCTGTTAACACGTCACAGCCAATCTAATCAGGCTTCCAGGACGAAACAAGGGTATAGAGGAGCTGCCTAATTGCTCATTTGTTCTGTATCTCCAACCACTCAGCAGCAACTAACTGGCCCCAGTCTCAGCCCCCGAGCTTCCCCGTGGCCCGACTAACTGCATATACACACGCACATGCCCACACAGTAGATGTTTACTTGCAATCATGGCATTTAGTTACAATAATTTATTTCCTCATGTACATGACATGGAAAATACAAATCAGTGCAGGCTAAGGACTTTGAAGCCAAGTTAAATATTGCTGTGTGGGTTACAGTTACATATAGGCGTTTAGCTGATGCTCTACAGTTAGACCTACAGTTAGTGAGCAGGTAGGAGGCTCGTTGTCCTGCTCCCGGACACATGGGGGAATCGAACCTGTCTCTCTCTCGTCACCAGCCCAGGGTTGGGCTCAGTGGCCGACTGCACTTGATTCAGTCAGACAGCAGCGCTCAGTGCTGTGGAAGAACCAGGATTAGTCCAGCCACCGGGCAGGAAGACAGGCTGTCTACTACTTCTTTATGCAACCTCAATGTGCAGGTATGAGTTCAATGACGTGTCTATGCTTTCGTTCTCATAAAGCCCAGGATCTTTGGCTGTGTGTGTCCCAGTTTTAGACCAAGCAGTAAATACATTATTACATCCCTACGTTGCTTAATTTAACCTAAGAACTATAAACCATTTAGACGTCTTTTAAACGGCTAATCAATGTGAAAATTGCTCAGTGGGTTCTTTCTCTCACTCACTCACACACACACGCACACGCACACACACACACACACACACACACACGCACACACACACACACACACACACACCAGGCCTAGGCCTGGAGTCACTGGGTCACAGGGTTAACACAAGCCAATTACCAAAACAGTTAAGGAGGAGACAGGAAACACAATATTTACCACATGACTGCCAGAGTGATGTACCACACACAGAAACAGGCTCTGAGTTGAGGAGGTCTTTTATGCGTTGCCCTTTGACTTTCCCCAAAAGGTTTCACGCTGGAGAAAAGATTCTTTACAGTGAAATGGTATTATTGCTTTTAGCAGGTTTCGTATCCGTGTTGATGATGAAGTAAAACAAGCTGCTTAAAAGACCGATTCATGGCCTCCTGATCAAGTGACAACTAACCTTCATGAATTGGGAGGCCAATATGTTTCCTGTGTTTCAGGTAGGCAGAGCACGTCTCCGAGCAGGATCCGAGGGTATTGCAACTAATGAGCTCTTACTCACACTGAGGCTTGAGTATGGATACTTGCATTCTGCATTGCTACTGTAGGTGCACACATTTAACAGCTCTTTATCCGAAACCTGCTAGGCTGGAGGTTTTTTTTTGACATTGCTAAATGACAGAATGTTGCTGTTAAGGTTTGTGAGTCAGACCCATATCACTAAATACATTTTTGTATGTAAGGAGACGATGTTCCCACTGCGCTTTGATGTTTTGACAAGGTTGATAACTATAAATGTCCAATTATCAGACATGTTTATATTGGGGATGTTTGGTATGACCCTGGCGTGTGGCTGCGGGACACTGCGGGGGGTCTCGCTGTTTCCTGTTTATCACATCCTCCACGTGAATGTCAAACAGTTTACCTAACAAGGTACTCTCTCACTGTCTTCTTCTCACTCAGTCGCATGCGCGCACATACACACACACACACACACACACACACACACACACACACACGTGGGCGTAAAACACGCAAGCACCCATACACTCATACACAAAGTCAGTTGCTCTGTTTGGGACCGGAAGCAAATAGTTGAACATCCTTCTAAGTGGAGACCAGTGTCAACGCCTGTTCAAGTCTGGCTCTCAGACAGAACATCAGAGGCAAAGACTTTGTATGAATTCAACCTAAACTAATGACTTTCAAATTGAATCCTTCTTATAGGATAACACCGCTACATTTCAGCATTCACATACGTTATTGTCTTCCCAAGACGTATTAGGGAGTCCAACATTGTTCTGACCTTCAAGAAGACAGAAACACTTTATCTTCATGAGCTTTAATTCACAGTTCAACGTTTGGTTTTTATCCTTAATCTCATAGATTTCTTTCTATTCTACTTTTCTTTTCATCGTCATCTAATATTTTTAAAAAGCAGTATAGTGTTATATTCTTAGTAGTATTAGTATTTATTATAATATTAGCAGTATTATTTATTAATAGTATTAATATTATTACTTTGTTCAAAGACTAAGTTCATTTTGCATTTACATTCATTCACTCACCGGTGTCAGAAATTGCTCTGCCTTCTACTCTGATATCATACTGATGTGCAGCTCTACTGAATATCACACAGTTTGAAGTGTAATTGTATCAGTACCTTTTGAGCACAACCATGTATTCTGATAACACGACAAGAACTGATCACACTACTGGGAGATGCAGCTCATGTAGGTGAAAACAGTCACACCAATATTATCAGTGTGCAACATCAGTCTCCCTTTCATGGTCAATGGAACAGAGTCAGGCTGTGCTTTTCCATCACATCACAAATGGACTTAGTTCTCTGGTTTCTCACTTTGAAATCGTTTGTTCTGACCAAAGTCAGAATTAAAACACAAGAAAACAGCTTAAGTGTTTTCTGTGTTCACAAGCATAGGTTGAACTGTCATGATAGTCATAATAGAAGCATGAGGAAACAGTTGAATGATGGAGACATTTCCTGTTAAGTAAAATTTGAAAAGTAAAAAAAATAAAATCAGTTACATGTAAATATTATAATAATATAAGAAAATAATTCAGATTTATATCATACATTCAAACATATATAAATCATCATACATTTATATACAATATATGCAGAATTGGTTTTGTAATAGTAAAAAAGAACGTTACCATAGCAACCATAATACTGCACAGTTTATGATCAAAGAGCAAAGTAAAGAATGACATTATGTATAATTATCATGGCTGACGGTTGACAGGGAGAGTTGTTTTGGTCACTTGAGCAGAATATCTTCCAATCATGTTTGATGGGTTATTCCCGTTACATGTGCACCAGCAGCGACGCGCCGTTCAGATACTAGTTGAGATCTTTGTTGATTTTTGTGCCAGTAAAAACAATGAGAAGCCATTTCAGGAACAACGCTCAACTCTGTCTCCTGCTCCTCCTGTCTTAGTTACATGGCTTTCTCCAGACTTAACTGTCTTGTAAACCATTCACCAGAGCTACACAAAGTAATATGAGAGCCTGTATTTTGTGTGTGTGTGTGTGTGTGTGTGAGAGAGAGAGTGAGAGAGACGGAGAGAGAGAGGCAGAAAAGGAGAAAAAGCGTGGGTATGTGAAAAGGCTGTAGGAGGTGATGGTAATTTGCTAGCTCAGTTTTAGGGCTTTAGTGGATCTGCCATCTATCTGATATCTGCCATGGCTCTAAAACCCTCAGTGGGTGGCTCTGTGTGTGTGTGTGTGTGTGTGTGTGTGTGTGTGTGTGTGTGTGTGTGTGTGTGCGTGCGTGCGTGCGTGCGTGCGTGCGTGCGTGCGTGCGTGCGTGCGTGCGTGCGTGCGTGCGTGCGCGTGTGTGTGTGTGTGTGTGTGTGTGTGTGTACGTGTGTGCACACGCTATTGTAACAGGATGTAAGGATTTCCCTTCAGCCCAGCCTCTAACCTTCCTCTACATTTCCTCTTCTTCATCACATCTAGGACACTTTCATCCATAAGAAGCATTTTATTCATCTGAACAATAATTGTCTCTCTGTATGGATTGTCATTTATTCCCTTCAAAAATCAATTTACACTGATTGTAAGTGTATTAAATGTTCAGTTGTAACGTTGGGTGGTATAACGTTGGTATGAACTCTAATCACTGATAGGCATAAGAACGAGGATTGTCGAGTTTTCATTTCTGTTCCAGCTTCCTAGAAAAAAATACTTAATTCAATCTAATATGTCCTACTATCATATACAGTTGAGATTAGATAATAAAGATAAATGTTAGCTTGACAAGATGGATAAACTCCGTTCCACAAATAAATGACTGGTACGTTGAGTGTAAGTGGGTTTATTTCTCCACTTGACAACCTATAATAAAACTTAAAATAATAAAACTAATATTAAGATTAAAAGAAAAAAAAAAATATATATATATATATATATGTATATATATATATATATGTATTCCCAGTAGTATTCCTCATGTTTTCTTTGAGGACAAGCTGGTTATTCATCTTTATAATTTCATGTGATGTCCTTCAGTCAAAACTCAGAGACGTGTTCAAAGTGATTAACTGTGAAAGGTGGTACTTCCTAAAGGTAAATAGACTCCAGTGCCTTAGCGGTGTCCTGGTGGTCTGGGGGGGGTTGCCCTGGAGGCCTGTGGTAGCCATACCACAGCTAATACCCCTCTCCATTCAGGCCTCCGGGTCACTCTGGCACCAGGGCTGGAGCAGACAGGAGAGGGGTGGGGAAGATAGCAGCGGGTCTACGGAGGGGCCGGCCATTTAAACAGATAATGCACCGAGGGATTAGGACCCAAATGGAGTCCAGTGAGTCTTACCGTCTGCAGACTGAGCACGGTCACAGTAATCAAACGCAGACCGGACACGTCTGGATCAGGGAGGAGGAGAGAGACGAGCAGGATGAAGGGGAATCTTACTGTCCCACCTATTAAGTTTATCTTATCTTATCTTATCTTACACCCAGCATCTCCTTTTTCTTTTTATTGATTTTCCCTTTCCATCTATGTGATTTTTTTTCCCATCATAGATGATAAATGTAAGAATGATGCTTGTTCTGTTTGGACTGTGTGCTGTATGTGTGCGCGTATATGTGTGTGTGTGTGTTGTGCCTGCATGTGAGAGAGACAGCAGAAAGGAGAGAATGAGACAGCGGATGGATGTGTGTGTGGGTGGTCCTCTGAAACGAGAGCATACGGCCATGGAGGTTCTAGCCATGTGAGTGGAAGTGAACTGTTGAAGGCCGCAGGAGAAGCCTGAATGAAATCACAACATGCCGACCCCCAAAAATGAAAAACCTATAAGAGGAAAGGGGTGAGGGGAAACAGAGTCCCACTGAGGCTTGCCGATGGGCCTTGCTGCTCCC
This sequence comes from Hoplostethus mediterraneus, assembly GCA_034670385.1. Taxonomy (NCBI): domain Eukaryota; kingdom Metazoa; phylum Chordata; class Actinopteri; order Trachichthyiformes; family Trachichthyidae; genus Hoplostethus; species Hoplostethus mediterraneus. Next base: position 2,359,426 of record JAXDDW010000071.1, read on the forward strand.
CTCTACAAAGCCACTCTTTCACTAGGGGGAAACATACATGGGTCGGCTGCTTTGCCTAATAAAGTTTAAATAGATTTAAATGGCCGGACAGCCGAACGCCGGGTCTGAGTGGAGAGGAGGAAAAGGCCTTGAGTCATAAGAGCGTGCCTCGCTGGCTTGCCCTTTAGCCTGTTCTGAGTCAGGCCCGACTGAAGAGCGATGGTGGAGCGGGGAAATGACTCAAAGGTCTATTTGGAGGAGGAGGGAAACGCTTGACGGGAGCTGGTCGGGTCCAATCACAAATAAAACAGGCTGTCGGTGTGGTGCGGTATTAGAACACACACGCGCACGATATCGAGGCCAAAAAAGGAGATCGAGATTTTCTCCATGAGGTTTCACGCTCAGAGGGCCGCCAGCAACGGCAACTGTCTATTACAACACGATGAAGACGCACGGGAGGCCGCCTCGCCGCTCCAGCTGATCGACAGAGCCGTGGGCGACGAGCCTCCCAGATCAGCGCTTGTGGTTGAGGTTTGCTGGCGTTGCTGGTGCTTGCCTCGCTTCTCACCTTTGGCTGTATACCTGATCCATCATGACCAGGGCGACTGAGGGTGGCTCTGGGGTTACTCGGCACTGATAAGGGCCTAAGCTGAGAACAGAGGGCAGGGCACATGCTGATGGATGTACCGATGGGACTCGCTCTGACAACAGGCTTAGGATTGCTCTCTCTCTCTCTCTCTTTCTCTCTCTCTCTCTCTCTATATATATATATATATATATGTATATCTACCTATCTCAATCTCTCTCTGTCACACACACCCACACATGCTCTCTCTCTCCCTCTGTTTTCTTTTTCCCTGTCTCTCTCACAATCTCCTCCATTCTCTCTGACAGACTTCACTCTCTCAGTCTGTCTGTCTCTATGGATTTCCTGTGGCCCCAGGGCTCCTCTACATCCACCTCTCTCCAGGGACAGAGGTTGTCTTCCACACACACACACACACACACACACACACACACACACACACACACGCACAGACACACACAATCAGCCCAGTGTCTCTGGGGCCACAGCGATAGGCATCTCCAGCCAGGTCCACCACTTCCCTCTGGGGTCAGAATGGAAGAGATGCTGCCAATAAGGGGGATGTAAGTGTGTGTGTGTGTGTGTGTGTGTGTGTGTGTGTGTGTGTGTGTGTGTGTGTGTGTGTGTGTGTGTGTGTGTGTCTCTTCGTTTCATGTTTACTCAGTGTATATGTATGCACGTGTCCCCCAGAAACTTTATCTATATTGGGCCTACATTTTTTGCATTTGTCTGTGCCTTTGTGTGCAGAGTGCATCTGAGAGAGAGAGAGAGAGAGAGAGAGAGAGAGAGAGAGAGACAGAGAGAGAGAGAGAGAGAGACAGAGAGAGAGAGAGAGAGAGAGAGAGACATTGCCCTGTGAAAGGAGGATAAAGAGGGCAGAAGCTCTCGTAGCTGCAGGGCTTAAGCCCTTGCCAATGGTTTCCAGATGGGCCTCGTTTGCCCTGCGCTGCTCCAATACATGGACCACTGTCCCCCTCCGAGGATGTCCATGCACACACACACACACACACACACACACATACACACACACACACACAACCCAAAAATTAGACCAACACACATAGAACCAGTTACAAAGACACTGACCGATCCAAAGACGGAGAAACACGGAGAAAATTCATATTAAGTTAGTAGTGTGAGAGAGAAAACCAGATGCAACGATACAGACGTACTGATGCACACACACACACACACACACACACACACACGGATGCACATTATGGAGCACGGTAGAAGGCCCTTCACACACACCGCTGTGGCGTACAAAGAGTCAGTGTTCAGGGGCCGTCAGCGTGGCGATGCGTGACACAGCGGTGTGAAGCTGCCTGTAAAACCCACAGAAACAGGTACGGGTCACAGGCAACAGCACACACGCGGGTCAGCCCTCGCTCTCTCACTATGTCTGTGCATGTGTGTGTGTTCTCATGTGTATGTGTGTGTGTGTGTGTGTGTGTGTGTGTGTGTGTCCATACGTCTGTATTTTTGGGAGCCACATGGTGGGAAACAGCACGTCCACTTGTTGTCTTTTCCTTCATATTGCACAGCAGTCGTGGATTTGTCTCTGTGAGTGTGAGGATCTTCTAAACAACCCCCCCCCCCCACACACACACACACACACACGCACACACACACACACACACAAAGCACACACAAAGCACAACCCCATCCTATTTCGACAGCCACCATACACACTCAGCACCACATATGGTACCAGTTTCTACTTCTCTCTCTACTGTCTATACAATCACTAACCAGAAGTTATTATTAACCGATGATGGATACATCAGTAAACTGAGGATATATCATTAGCAATAGTTAACAGCCTCCCAGTATTTGGGTTCTCGATACACAGCTCTTGAGGATTGTCAAACAAGCGGCGAGGATATATACGTCTTCCGGGTGGGGCTATTGATCACCGAGAGGTTCTGCCCCCAGCTAGAGAGATCGATTGATACCTTCACGGGCCCGTTTCAATTTGGCCCGTCAACTCACACAGAGTCCGCGTTTGTCATCGCGATAAAGGAACGAGTCCAGCGGGGTTAACGCCGACTGCACCGACACCGACAAGCATAGAAGAAATGGTGACAGAGGGGGAAAATAAAGGGACGGTTGAGGTGAGGGAGAGATGGAAATGATGGAGGTGCAGTTGAGGATAAAGAGAGGATGAAAAAGACATAAGAAGATGTGATGCTTATTCTTTGACCCAGTCGTCAGAGTGCACGTGGATGCAAGTGAGCGCACATATGCTTTTTGGCATCTCTGAATGCAGGTTGTGTGTTTGCCCCGGCATACATTAGCCAGCGTATACGTATGTGCTGGCAGGACGGCGTAACATCTGGTTTCCATGAGGGCCATGAGCGGGCCGAGAGCAGCCAAATACAGCACACGGGGTATTAGAGGTAATTTACTTATTAGAGAAAAAAGACTCAATCTCAGGAGCTGTGATTGTAAATGGAGATGGGGCTTATCTGAAGTACTATCAGTATTCCTGCAGGGGAAACACAAGGCCGGCAAGCAGTGGCAGTTTAACACGCACGCACACACACACACATACACGCGCACACATGCACATCATAGCCACACACACACACACACACACACACACACAGCACTTTCAGGCATTATTCTATTAGATTGTTTTTACTCGTGCTTATAAATTGCATTATCTGAACTACTAACCTTCGGTGTCAAGCGCAATAACAACAAGGCTGATAAATGAATAGGCTCCTTTAACAGTAGTCATGCTCAGTATGACTTCCTCTGCTGTCAGGACTCTGTTGGCTCAGATGTACAGTACGGATGAGCAGAGGGCTGTCTATCGCAAAAATACAACAAAAAAACACAAGACAATTAAGAAACATTCCATTGTTTTATTCGAGTTATTGAATTGAATGTGTGAGGAAAAGAAACTACTCCGACTCCTTCCGCTGGCAGGTTTTGCATCCGTGGTAGGTGAAGACACATGTTTTTTTTCTCTCCATGGTGCTAGGTGTTTGTCTCTCGGCCAAGCAGGCCCCTTCTGCTGTACAGTGCACAGGACCAGTGCAGGAGACCCAAATAGTGACTTAGTGAGGTTTCTCCAGAGTTCCTGATGACACCGCGGCAATAAAAAGCGGTGATTATTTTCCTAGCCGTTTCAAACGTGCGTCACACTCGACCCGAACAGGATGGAAATAAACCAGAAGCCGGGTCGAAAGACTGGAAGAGCAGAATGTAAGAAAGGAGAGGAAGAAAAGAAGAGGAGGAGGAGGAGGAGGAGGAGGAGGAGGAGAGGAGCCGGGCTTTTACCTTGTTTTACCCCAGGCGGCCTGATAATGTACTGTGCCACCTCCTCATAGTGAAGGAAGGCCGTGTGTTAAACTAATCATCTATATCAGGAAACGCTTTTACTCTGTAACACTTTTCTCTCTCCTGTCCTCGTTCCAGACAGACTGTTGAAAGACGCCGCTGCCGCTGAGTGTTGTCACCGCGAAGCTATTCCACTCAGGGGCACTAAGAGATGACATCAGTGTTTGGGGATGCTGTCGTTGTTAACGTCTTTGAAAAATGGCCGCTGCTATCTGTTTGTAAATCTGATGACGCCGGTGTAGCTAGTTAGTCATCGTCAGTGTCCGTTTGCGTAGACGGCACCAAACAGTAAACAGCTAGCCGGGGACGGTTTCACCAGGTTATGAAAGCCTTTAACCGCTGGATCATCTTTAACATCGCAGTCCTGAGTAAACCCCCCGCCTCCAGTAGGTGACCTGCTCTGATACTGGCCTTCCAGTGATCTTTGTCTCTGGTTTACTCCCCCAGGTCTGCCTCACACGTGGACCAGCCTTCTGCCCCGAGCTTGACTCATCTGAAACTAGATAGCCCTAAAAAACACCGGAGGCACTAAAACCGAGCAGCGCACAACCTGAGAACTTTGCAAATCGCGAAATCACGCACGTCACCCACGTTCATCCACCCCCGCCGCACAGATACACTCGCACATGCACGGCCGTGCGTCATCTGCCCTTTATCTCCCGGCTCCCACGTATTCACGTAGGTGATGGAGAGGAGGACGCATGTGTGTGTCTGTGTGCATGCGTGGTTCTTACACAACCACACTGAGTAAGTTAAAGGATAATACCGGTGGGTCTAGCTCACCCCTTCTCCTTTACTCCTAGACATGCCTGCTCACAGTCAGCGCAGTAGGAGACATCAGGGCTTCAGAATCAGGAAGAATCAGAAATCAGAAACAGGTTTATTGCAAAATATGTTTTCACATACGACATATTTGGCAATAAACCTGTTTCTGATTCTGATTTCTGAAGAAGCCATTTGCTGCCATTCACTTTTATACAGCATGAAAAACTTCCACAAACTTGAGTTAGAAAATCCATCATAGTAAACATTAAGCCTTAATCTGGTTTTGTTTTATGATTATTTCATTGTGCCAGAGTTGAGTGTTTTCATATCAATGCACGCATCTCCACCAGGAGATTATCCTTAAATAACATCACCTTACCAACATTAATTTCACATCCGTGTCTTCTTATTTGGGGTACCTTTGTTAGCTTGGACAGCAGTTCATTTAGGTTTGACACCATTCAATTTGTAATTAAAAATGACAAAAAAACAAGTACCTGCGTAAGGCCTGCTTTGTAAAATGTGTGGAAATGTGCACTAGACGTAAACAGTAGTAAATGGGCTATAACTCTAAATGACACCAGTATTCCTCTTTAACATCAATGTGAGCTGATCAATCACCTTTGCAGTCCAGGATTGTGGTAGAACAAATTGTGGTAGAAGAGATAAGCTCTTATCAATTATATTAATGTCCTGCACACATTGGTGGTGTGGTGTGTGTGTGTGTGTGTGTGTGTGTGTGTGTGTGTGTGTGTGTGTGTGTGTGTGTGTGTGGTATGGTGGGCGTGGAGGTGGGGGAGAAACTTTAGTTAACATTTGCCTCACCTCATCATCCACCGCACCCACCATTCACCTTTGCTCCTTGGAGATACATACGGTGTAGTCAACAGTGTGAGCGGGATCTGTTGTAATGCGTGTATGTTTGTGTGTTTGGGTGGGAGGGTTGTTGGTTGGATTAAGGGAGAGGGTAGGAGTTTTTGGCACCTAATCCATTGATTGATGGAGTAAATTGGGTGGGCCAGGGCTCACCTTAAGGAGAAGGGGTGAGTGGCTGATGTCTGCCCTCCACTGTCTCCTGTCTGATCCCTGCTTGGTGGTGGCCAGGGGCCAAGGAAGCCCTACTACTGATAACACACACACACACACACACACACACACACACACACACACACACACACACACACACACACCGATTAAATTCCCTCCATGAGTCAGTATCCATAAGCATGAGTATCTGTATTTATCGTTCAGGATTTCAAACAGTGTGCATCTCTGGACACTTTTTTGGTGTGTGTGTGTGTGTGTGTGTGTGCGTGTGTGTGTGTGTGTGAGTGTGTGTGTGTGTGTATATCAGTGTGTGTCGGTGTGCCGGTGTGCGCCAGATTGCTGAAGTCTCACTGCTGACTTTACGAGGGGGAGCTCTCTGTCTGTTCTGTGTCTCTGTGTCAGGGTGACTTTACCACAGTGATCTGGCTCATTTCTTCCTCTCCAGCTCTCCACCATGTGTCTCTCTCTCTTCTTTATTCCCTACGGTGTACCTGATGTTTGTATGAAATCAAATTCTCTCTGTCTTTCTCCCTTTCTATGGTCACTCACTGCACCCTCTACCACTGAAACCACTGTGTATTGGATATTAGACATTTGATGAGTGATATGTAGTTTATCATCTAGAGTATGTCTGTTTCCATTGTAAGTGACATCCTATCGTCATGTACCGTGCGCATCAGTATGTACTATAACCTTTTGAGTTGGCTGTGTGTCCCTGCACCACTGGCACTGAGACAAACGGTATTTCTGTACATTCATTGTACTTGGCAACTATAGTCTTTCCCACCATCCCTCTCTTTATCCATCCGTCTGTCTATGTCTGGGTCCGGAGAGATGCTCTAACCACCGCTGTCTGTGTGGCCTCCTTTGTTGTGATGTTCAGGCTGCTGTTCCCTTTCCAGAGAAACCACGGTGTGTCATAGCCACAGAAATAGATCCGTGTTTACATCACCTCAAACCCAGCCCAGTGCTTGTTTTGAAAGATGTTCTGCGGTGAACTCTGTGGAAAAATGTTTCTTTTTCTTTGGGTTGGAAAAGAAATCACCAGGTATACATATAATATCTACTATGGATGAATTAGCAGGGATTTCACATCATGATGCTCTAGTCATAATTTTAGAAGGCTTTAAAATAAGACATTTGAGATGTCTCCACTCTGTATTTTAATTGTCACATCTTAAGTATCTGGTGATTTGATGTTGTGACCAGCATGTTGGTTCAGGAGTATCATGACGATGATCTACTACTGTAGATTTCCAAGTGGTGAGGCACTGTAGATTATAGACAGTATTCCTGTGGTTTTATACCATTGTCCAGGACTCCCCCTACTGGAGAAACTCTCCATTGCGCTGCAGAAAAACCTACAGTACATCAGCGCCAAATTATGTTCATGTCTAGTGCAGTAAATTTCCATTACAACACAGGTGCTACCCTGATCTCTCTCTCTCTCTCTCTCTATCTATCTATCTATCTATCTATCCATCAATTCAATTCAATTTTCTTTATTGGCACGACTGTAAACATAAACAATGTTGCCAAAGCAGATTACAAAATAAACATTCAGATAATTTAGATAACATTAGATAAGATGTGTTTGTGTGTTTGTGTGTGTCTGTGTGTTTGATTGAGTAGATTTTCTATCTATCTATCTATCTATCTATCTATCTATCTATCTATCTATCTATCTATCTATCTATCTATCTATCTATCTATCTATCTATCTATCTATCATCTATCTATCTATCTATCTATCTATCTATCTATCTATCTATCTATCTATCTATCTATCTATCTATCTATCTATCTATCTATCTATCTATCTATCTATCATCTATCTATCTATCTATCTATCTATCTATCTATCTATCTATCTATCATCTATCTATCTATCTATCTAACATACTCAAATGATGTCCACTGCATGGTTTAAGTGTTGTTTCTCCAACACTTAATCATATATGCAGTAGTATTACTGTGTTTGTAGGCTACAGCGTTTATCAGTATCTTTATGATGGAGCCACTACTTCTTACTACTACTACGACTACTATGAGTGTGGCCAGGCCTCGTGGTTTAATGTGTATGAGTAAACGATGATAAGTCTGGAGTGTTCCGTACTTCTTGATGAGTGGTTGATAAGACGGCAGGGGTCAAATCTGAGTGGTCATCTCCTCTCCACTTTCAGAGCTGACCATAAATCACATGATAGTGTCTGGGTGCTGTCAGCCCTGCCTGCTGCCCACCGGGGTTAAACCAACACAGCCCCGAGAGGGGAGGTGGACAGACGGAGGGAGACCTGGGTAAACGCCGCTTTGTCTTCTCCACTGACAGACAACGGTGTCTGTGATAGGGAGTGAAGACACACGAGACACTCGCTGCAGACATATGCCGCCATTACTCACCGCCGACGGTCACTGCTGCAATCAATACTGTGTGTATGTGTGCTTGTGTGTATGTGTGCTCCTTTACAAAACAGGAGATGGCTGATGAAGCCTTTCCACTTCACTCTGTTTTCGTCGACAACTTACGTGACTTTCTTCCCACGTAGTAGCCATACTTTCTCTCTGCATGTCCCTCTCAGTCTTTCCCTTCCTATCCATCCCTCCATCCTTCCCTTAAGAGCCTCCATCCTCCATTCCCTTAGCGGAGGCTGGAGCCCAGCCCTCACCCAGAGCTAAAGATAGAGCTCCTTAGAGCCGTCATCTGTCATCTTGTGACAGTATTGTAATCAGGCCTGCAAGATCCTGCCTACAGACTGGACCCGACTAGGGGCTTGAGTAGTCCTGGGCTCACTGGACAGCAGCCAACCTGGGGGAGGCGTGAGAGTAAACACAGCATAAACCTCATACTCATTTATACAATGCTGCTGAGTGCTGTTGAGTAACTTGATTAATTGGTCTTGACTTGTATTGCATTAGTGCCACCACAGAGACGATGTTGGCAGCGTGGGTCTCAAGACGTCCAAATCAAATGCACAGCCCCGAATCCCAGAAATAATTCAGTCAAAAATAATTGTGGATGAATCTGCTTTGTAGATTCAAATAAAGTTGTCGCCACTCTAAAAAGCCTCTCAAGAATCCTAGTTATTTCAGCCTTACAATAACTGTGGATGACATTATTGAACACTAATAGAATAGAGGGGGAAATCTGTTTCGACAGCCCACTCAGGAGTCTATCACTGGTCTGAGTTTACGTATGGTAAATCCAATTATTTTGGATTACACAGGAGGAAATAACACTATGTATTGCTTAATATTGAGTGAATACAGTATACAGTCAAAATGGAACAACTTAACCAATGCTGGAATTTCCTACATTACTAAGAATCAAGTGTATTTTATCACAGTAGTGGTAGACTAGATGACACTGGGTGAATCAGCAAGCATCTGACCTCACTTGTGCCCCGTGTCACTTAAAAAAAAAACAACCTTTATCATCATGATGAAGAATGACGAGTACCACCCCCCACACACACATAAACACACACTTTTTGTATTTTTCTGGTGTATCTTTCTAGCTTATGCATTATACAGATAGAGAGAGAGAGAGAGAGAGAGACAGAGAGAGAGAGAGAGAGAGAGAGAGTGATGGAGGTGGAGTCTTGCAGGATGTTATCAACATCCTGTCTGTGTGACCTGGTGGTAATGTTCATGTTCAGAGAGCGACCTTCTGGCGACCTTCTGGCGATGGTATCCGCTCAGAGACAAGAAAGTGGGAGAAAAAACAGAGAGACCCAAAAACCAAAAGATAGTCATTCCTATTGATGACACAGTTCCCTTGTGAAACGTTTGTTAATTAATTAACTCACAGCAACGTTTACTGGAACATATTTTCATGACAAAAAACATATGCAGCTACTTCAGTAACTTTGATTTTAACAGCGTAGTCTTTGAAGTAGCGTTGTGTATGAGTGTCAGCATCAAAGATATTCCCAGTCCAAGTAGAGTCCCCCACCCTGCACTATCCCACACACTCACACTAAATGAGAGGTGTAAATAACCCACAGGCTTACTACTCCCTCGCCCAACAGATGGATGCTCTCACAGTGCATAGGGGCTAGCAGATTGTTAGAAAGTGCAAGAAGAAAAAACATCCAGGCAAGTTTGCATGCAGCCAGAGGTAGGGTCACTTCCCCCCTTCTTAGAGAGAGAGCGAGAGAGAGAGAGAGAGAGAGAGAGAGAGAGAGCTACTCATGTTCTACCTCTCCCAGAATGTGAGTTAATGTGGGAAAGGTGAGAGGAGAAGGCAAGTTGGGTTTAAGGGTTAGGGGTAGGGATAGGGTTAGGGTTTGTATGGGCCTGGGAGCTCCAGTCAGTCTGACTAGTGATGGATGGACAGGACAAGGAAGAAAATGGAGGGCAGGGGGGGCTTCCTGCTCTTAAAGTGGACCTTAACAATCTCTCCTTCTTCACTGCACTTTTTGAGATTGAGGAGAACTCCTTGCCCACACACACACACACACAAGCAGAAACACATGAAGCAACATCACTAACTGAGCATTTTTTCTTTCAATATTCAGAATATGGCTTGCAAGAGATCATCAAATACACTCTCAAGAGATAAACCACAATAAAATGTATAAGACCCAATAAATGTCGACCGATGGCAATCTTTCGTGGTCAGACATGGGGTCGAATTCCCCCGTGTCCAGGTATCACCGGCTGGCATCAGTTCACTCAGAGCTCGTCCTCTCAAACTGCTCTTTTATTACAGGAAATTGCGTGTGGAATGAGCTCCAATCTGTCTGCTGCAACACGACGGGCTGAGGGAGCCTGATGACGCAGGGGAGGTCATATTAGAGTGAGGAGTGAGTTGGTTGAGCTTATGTAGCCGTGTGTGTGTGTGTGTCTGTGTGTGTGTGTGTGTGTGTGTGTGTGTGTGTGTGTGTGTGAGAGTTCTTGTTTTGCAATCCCTTGTGAGAACCAGTTTGCAGTGGTGGATTTTCAGTACATTTTTTCAAAGTGAGGTAATTTCTTTCTGGTTTCTGGTTAGGACTTTAGGTTTAGGTTTTTGGTTGGAATTAGGTTTAGGTTTAGGTTTAGGTTAAGGGTAAGGGTTAAGGTCAGGCATGTAGTGGTGAGGGGTTAGGGTTATGGGTCAAGGGTCAAGGGTGTGTGTCAGTGTGTGAGTGTGTGTGTGTGTGTTCGTCTGCGTGTATTTGTGTATGCCATGTATGTGCGTGTGGTCTTGCTGAAATGATAGATGTGGAGAGGGAAGAGAGCGAGGCAAGGGGCAGTAAACAGTGAGATGTGCGTGTAGGAGGTCTGGGTGCCGACTAAAGCCAGAGCTGTCAGGATCCCAGACAGAGATAGAGATAGATCCCATCCCGCTCCACACTGCCACTCAGTCTATACGGCATCATGTACCTTCCCACCGACCATCTGACCAATAGACCATCAGTACACTGCACAGACAGCTGCCAGGGTCATCAGCTGGCCCCCCGTGAACTACAGCAGGATACTGTGTATCATAGTCAACACTAATGTAGACATCAAGGAGCCTGATTGGATGTTTTCGAGGATCTCTAGCTGAATAGATTAAGGTTACAGCTAAGATCTGTCTCCTGAGACAGACATGGGGACTTTGGATGTGATGAATGGAAACAGCGAAAAACTACCTGACGCTGCTATAATTGCGTGTTGATTCACATCACGAGGATGTACGTGTTTTTGTTTGTTTGACGTAGTAAACCGAAGCTCAGTGGGGCAGTACCGATATTTTCGTTTCTCCCAGTGGTGGTTTACCAGACAGGGTTCCACTTGAAAGGACTTCTCAGTGAAGGGCGGGATGGTGTGTGTGTGCGTGTGTGTGTGTGTGTGTGTGTGGGTGTGTGGGTGTGTGTGTGTGTGTGTGTGCGAAGGTGGAAGTCACCCCTCTCCTGACCCTCTCTGCGCCCAGGGGTCACACATTGTTCGGGAGGATGCAGACACCCAGGCTGATGGATGACCATTCAGGCTATTTCCCTGGGTTCAGCGAGACTCGGGAAATCGTAATTCACCCCCTGGGAGCGGCTGAAGGCGGACCAGGTCCTCTGTACTCGGCTCCGCACTCATTTACTCCTGGATCCAGGATGCGGTGAAGAGGCTGAGAGCTCAGCTGCCTTGGCTGGGCTTTATGGAGAGGTGGAGTAAATCTTTAGCCACAGCTGTCCCCTCTCCAAACGCTCCAGTGTTATATTGAGGTGAGGGCTAATGCTGTATACGGTACACCCATTAACGGAATTTTACTTTAATTTTTTCTTTATCACACACGTATTACACACACACACACACACACACACACACACACACACACGTCATAGGATCTTATGATGGCGTGCAGATGTTACACTTCCAGTTTGTTTGTTTGTTTGTTTGCCTGTGTGTGTGTGTGTGTGTGTGTGAGTGTGTGTGTGTGTGTGCAGGCATGTGGTAGACACAGGGCTTAGTCATCATGATTTCCTATGTGTTTTTGTTAACCTGGTGAACTAGTGTTTTGTACGATCCGGTCTGTGTTCCTGTTAGGATAGAAGCAGCTACATGATTCGTACCCTCTTGCAAGTGTCTTCCATCTTCCCTCTCTTTGGTGAGACAACTTGCAACGTCACTCACATGATCTGCAACATCAAAATATAACTGAAAACCCCTTTGCATGTGATACACAAGCAAAACCCCCTCTGTCATGGAAACATACTTGATTGACCTCAACCACAGAAAGCCACTCTCACATCCCTAAACTTTGAGGGAACCATACCCTCAAAATAAATCTGGGAAAATAACTTTTACTACTTTTCTCACACTGCTGTAGCATGAAGTGGACATCACAACTGCATTTAGACGGATCACATGCGCCTCGTTGGCAGGCTGTACATGTCGGGGGCCGGTGCTCAGCTTTGAAACCGGTATGAACAAATAGCTCAGACGCCATCTTTATCATGAGACACGTTGCGCATTTGTTTCTTCTACACTACTAGATAATGACATCATGGGTCACTCAGGCTACCTAATGGGACCGATGACCAAGACTGATGATCCCTTAGTTCACCGCACGCCATCACCCCCCTCTCGCTCTGCCAAGTATTCAATTAGGGTCAGTGAGTAATTGGGTGTAGATGAGGAAGAGATCATCGTCAGGCTGGATGTGGAAAGTCTTGGAAATGTAGTGGGGTGTGTGTGTGTGTGTGTGTATGTGTGTGAGTTGAGAGAGAGAGAGAGAGAGAGAGAGAGAAAGAGAGTTTTCCCTGCCGTGTCTAGAGCGACTTAGTCTGAAAGAGAGTTTCTAAACAAGCGGCATAAACACTCTGTAGAGACATGCAGAAATCTCTGAAATCCTCCAAGGTTTCCCCACCATCTGCTTGTGTGGCTCATTAATTAAACTAAAGTTAATGGAAAAAGCCAGAGAAGCACATTAACAAGAGGGAGAGCCGTGTCACACTAATAAGACCTCACATAATATTGACTCGTATTAAAACAATTTGCAAGGTTTCATTCCAAAAAATGATATATATGCATTTTGGAGGAAAGAATGCTGGCTGAAATTCATCAGTCAATATTTTACAAACACAGATGATTTTATCCTCCAAAACAAGATTTTTTTAAATGACTCACAACTTTAAAAGTATGTGCTTTACTTTCATTCCAGCAGCTGTTTTATAAGAATCTGAGCCAATTTCTTAGTAGTTATCTCATTTTGGAACGATAACGTTTTTCATCCACATCTGCTCCCCCTCATTTCTATATCACTGGCACTGGCAGCGAAGTGAATATCGGTCATGTCGGTGTGGCTTTTATTTGATGGTTGGTCCCCAGATAAGATCCAGCATGATGACGAATTTATATGGCACCTTATTGCGTACAGTAATAAAACTTTGGTACAAGCACACCCACAACTTTGACTCATATATCCACCTCCTCCATGACCAGTCTTTTCCTTTATGACCGCCATTGAGACTTTCAGCTACCCCTTGACACCAACAACCTCTCGTCTTATCAAATTTTTCCTGTTTGTGTTTCCTGTGGGGATTGCTGTAATTGTTGAAACAACAGTGACTAACTGAGGAATACAGTAGACGAATTCCAACACAACACGGACTCCTTCGGCAACACAGCAACCTTGGAGCAATAGTACAAATATATGCCGATGGGTAAAGCTCAAATGCAGTGATATATTTTGTAATTTCTATTGATGAAGATTCTGCTGCTACAGTTACAAGCATGGTATCAATGCAACTAAGTATGAGTCCATCATTAGAAGATATCTGTAATTGGGGCGGTCACATGTACAGTACGATATATAGTTGTGGGTAATGCCCACTCTAGGTTTTAAATGTAGCAGAAATAGTAAATAAACAACCAGAAAGATAGTGTATGGAGAGATATCATCTGTTTGTTCTGTAGCCTGGAACAAGATGAGGGATATTGCCAAGAGGAGCAGAGCCTGGAGGGGGGAGAGGAGGGGTAGTATCACATTATTAAATCCGACTATATAACATCTGCAGTTATATAATACCATTATATCAGTTTTAAAATAAGGTTTGATGAGTTCAGAATTTTTTATTATTATTTATTTATAGACTTTTTTCCAATCAGTAATTACTGTTTTCAAATATACAGAAAACACAGATGTTACAAAGTATTAGGGCTCCCTTCCTACTTGTTGAGTCGCACCCCTTTCTGCACAGTCCATGTCCATGATTGTCAAGAGGACGAAAAACTCTTTAACGTCTCCTCACATGCAGCTCCATCTCCCCTTCAGGAGTGAAGTGGATTTAATAAATTAAATCAATAAGGAATCACAGCTTTCACCTGGATTCACCTGGTCAGCCGATTCCATGCAAAGAGCACGTTGCCCTAATATTTTGTCCTCTCAGTGTAAACTGCATTCATTTAAGAATAAATTCATCGGGATTATTCTAAAGTTGAGCACCTCACACTCACCTTGATCTTGAACACCTTGAGACCACCAACAAGGTTAAGCAGTGAAGCATTGAAATACAAGAAAACAATATTGAACTTTTCATTTGATATTCAGATAATATCAAATACCTCAGTACTTTGAACTGAATGAAGACTTCCATGCTTACTTGTGTAAGAACTATGCACTTCTATCACTGATTTGCACTTTATTTAGCTTTATGTATCCATATTCACGTTGCATAGTGGAACGGCATTGTGGAATAATACACAAATCCTTCATGGCCACTAGAGGGCAATAAAGTAGAATACATAGTCACTTTTATTCACTTGAAGGAAATCGATGTGCTGGTCATTGTTTAATAGCAAACACTGACCAGCACCAACATTAAATCAGAAGTAGAACATCTTTCAACAGTTTCACATTATCCTTTCCATGGATTTGAATACCCTCATGACATGAACCTTCACTGCCCTGCGTTACATCAGCAGGATTTTCCCCTATGCATGCTCTGCTGCTGCGAACTGTACACTAGGTTCACCATCATGGTTAACTGGCCAAAGATCTGCTTCAGTGATCATCAGAGTTGTTACCTTTTCTTCCTTCTACGGGGCTCAGTGGAACTGCATCCTATGCAAATGCATTGACAGAAATATACTTGATCCCCTCACCTGGTTGATGCAAATCAATCACACTTTATCCTGTCTTTCTCTCTGACTATACAATTTGATTCAGTTTTCACATCTACTAGTTTCACTTTTACCATGCTTCACTCCAACTACCCCAATCTTGTCAAAATGCATCGGTTTATCAGTTTTCATCATCCTGGAATCTGTAAATCCAAGATGGCTCTGAGCTCTAAAAATAGCAGTTTTACTGAAGTTTCCAAAAGATACTGAAATTAAAACCCAACCAAACTTTGTAAATCTGTGAACCAGACAGATTTCCAGGGAAAGTAATATTTCAACTGTATTTACAGATAATTCCCTGTCAGTCATGTGAAGATCATTGTTGGATTCTGGTATTTCAAAGAGGGAAGTGTGTACTGTCATTGTATTTTCTAAGGCATGTGGTCGGTAGACAGCTAGGACCACAGGCTCCTTCAGCTGTACTGGAACCATTTTAGACCAACTTTAAATAATCTCCATCCCAGCAGCACCTGGCCCGTGTGCAGCTTCTAGTCAGAAAGAGGTTGTGTAATCAGTGTAACATGTCTAGGTTTAACCATATAGTTGGAAACAAGGTTTCAAACCACAAAGGTCCTGTTCCTCAATCAATAATGAAATTACAAATAATCGATTTATAGAACAATATAGAAAGAAAAATATTATTATATATTATTTAGCATTGCCTATGAATGTCTGTGTGTTAGGCTTCATAGGTTGACTGAAAGAACAGCATCCTAAAAATATCAGTAAGACGTGATGAGCAGATTTCCCCTGATTCCCCTCACAGCTCATTTATTTGACAGGTAGCTTTCTGTTAACTCATGTTCTCATGACTTTCACCTTCCTGGCTGCTCACATCCCACCGCTACGGTGCCTTGCGCGTGTACACACACACACACACACACACACACACACACACACATAGTGAGCACTGAACTGTCAATATCGTGATCATGGTCCCCTGGTTCTCTTCCCCCAGGGACTGGCACCCCACCCTGCTCTACCCCAACATCCATCCCCTTCTTTTCTACCACTAAGTTTTGTTTCACTTGAATATGAAAGAAAAGGACCGCAGACTAGCTATAAACAGTATGTCTGTACTAATTGCTGTACCACATAGCTGTTACATTTATGAGGTTAATCAATATGAAGACATCTTTTTACAGTGGAAGTTTTGTAATATAATCAGACAGATGATGTACAGTGTGCAAGGCACTGAATGTACTTCAAAACATATTGAGGCAGTGTCATCATAACTCGCTTACAATCCCATTCAGGTTACAGTTTTTTACAATCGTTTCCACACTTGTCTCAATACCATGTCCACTTCTTCAAAACTCTTCACACAGTGTGCATTTTTTGCAAAATGCGCTTCAACCACCAAAACACTTATTTCACCCGAAAGCTGCCGTAACTATAGCATATGCTTTCTGCCATACAACTAATTTGTCACTCAATGTACAATGAACTAAAAAACACAAACAACTTGGAGCATTGCAAAATGCATATATTATGTGTTTCCCTTTCCTCTATTTTTGCATCCACAAATATTTCAAGCCAAGCAGCTAAAGAAACTTTTGATCTGTTGGTTTGCCTCTCACAATAGATGTCATGACTGTGGTACCACTGAGTGTGGTAAATTTACAGTAAACTGAATGGTTTTACTGTATCGGAAACCCAGAATAACAATCTTTACTGTGTAATGTAAAACAATATATGATAAAGAAACAAATTACAAAAGCAACAGTATTCTTCAGGGGGTTTACTATATTTTGCCATTTGTTCTCACAGTGCAATATAGTTCAGAAAAGAAAAATACAATAAAATCAATTACTCAAAATACATTACAATCAATAACAAAAAATACCTTACCCCTATATACATGCACATTTCAATTCAAAGTATGACCACTTTTGTATAGATGGTGACAAGGCTACAAACAAAAAAACTGAATAAACTGAATAAACTTTCTGCTAAAATCAGAATAATCTTTTTTACGTATTTCAAGCATATAGTTTCATTTGTCTATCAAAATGCAACATATTTCCATCCACAGTGATCAGAATTTTGTTGGGTTTTGAACTGAAAGTTAACTGTTTTGAACAGAGTATCTAAATGTCTGCAAAGTTTGCTGTAGTTGTACAGAATCTTGCTGGTGGTGAACACTGACTGAGAGAGGTATTCATGAATTTTGGAAGAAGTGGTGTTTGAATGCCTTTTGTATCAAAGCAATGCAAAAGTATACACAGTTTAGTTCACATAGTCTACTGATGTGGTGAATGTGTTAAGTGTTTTGAAAAAGTGGACATGGTATTGAGACAAGTGTGAAAACGATTGTAAAAAACTGTATATTGACATACCAGAATTTACAAATGGCTTGAATCAACTACATCTATCCACACCAGGCCTGTATGTAGCCTGTTCCTCTTTTCAGGGGAGAAGTTGCGTGCTGTGTTGGATCATCTTCCTGGGCTCCTTCCTGTGTTTCCTGTCCAGAGACAGATCAGGCGGTCAGGGATCACTCTGGTTGATGATAGCAACAACCAGAACACAGACTGACGCAACTCTCTGCTGTCCCCGCTGACAGGGACATACTGTAGCTCAGCATGAGCCCAGTCTCCTGTCTGCACTTCATACATCCAGACTTTAGTGTATTTATTATTACCAAGAGTGACATGTACTTTGTTTCTGCCGTTCATTCTGATTTGATCCGTGCTTATTCTAAACATGCTAAATGTTGGACAGAAAACCACTGAGGATGAGTCATCCTAATGACATTTCTGCAAACAGTAGCCACGACAATAACCCTTGTGCTTTCATTTGATCATATCTGGGCTGTTCTGAAGACTGGTAGGTTAAATGTTAAAAACAGTGGGGAAATAATGAGACATGTTCACTGACAGCAGCTGACAAGGGCTATACAAGTCTCGAGAGTAGTCGTCACTCATTACATTTTCAGATAGTTCCTTACATTCAACAGCTTGCCAACACACAAAACAACATGGGTCTAAAAATGTGTGTGTGGAGGTAAAAGAAAGTCCTTGTTCTCCTCCTCAGGTAAAGAGTAGATTTAGAGTCATGCACCTGTCCACTTCTGTCATCCCACCTAACACACAGAAGGCCACAGTTGGGGACTTGGGTTCGAAGGACATGAACTGATACTGATTAGAGGATATGATCCTTGATCACTGGCTACCATGGTGTGTGTGTGTGTGTGTGTGTGTGTGTGTGTGTGTGTGTGTGTGTGTGTGTGTGTGTGTGTCTTTGTGCATGTTTGTACATGTGTGGTTAGGTGACTTTTCCCTATATGTCCCAGGATGTGGCTTCCCCGTCCACCTGTCTCTCCACCGAAAGTGTTCTCAGTGCTCTCCCAGTTCCTCTCTGGATGCCTATTCTCATCTCACCCACGTTGGGTCTAAACCATAGTTCTCCCCAGAGACACCGCCAACCCCTCAACAACACTGGTTGCATAATACAACCTCTGCATGGTAAGTCACAACTTTCCACCGGGCCATTTTTTTTTGCATGACGACTTGCTCACCTGGCAGTGCAGTGCATGAATTTGGCCTATTCAGAGCCTGGCAATAAATCGGTTATGGATCTTACACAATGTGGGATAGCCAAACGCTGCCATGCAAGATATACCTATTTGATAGTTTAATAAATAAAAAATAATACAACAGTATACTGAACTATACATCACCAAACTTAACTTAAGCATCAGTTTCTGTGAGTTGTAAATGTCTTGCAAGGGATTCATGGAACATGACAACGGGTTTAACTGCTGATGGGAGGTCAGTGCTGAGTCTGCAGCTGACTTCAGAGACAGCTTGACATTTCTTTAAAGAACTGAAGAGTCAGCAAAACATACAAATCCAACCACAAGAACAAAAAAAGGAAAATGTAATTCATCTAATCTAGCAGGAAAGGCTATTCCTCTTTTTTTTATTGAATTTCCTTGAAGTGCTATTGGTTTTTGTGAAAGAAGAGCTGGGCACAGAGCTGGGCCCTGGGCTGGCGTGTAACACAACAGATTTCATACATGTTATGGAACAGACGGGCAGCCTTGGTTACATACGGTGGCAACACCAGTCCTGTTTGTCACTCGTCTCTGATGGTTTATTGTGGGAAGCCTCAGACGCCACAGAGTGGTGTTGCAACATGAAGACGACCACACTGCAGACACTGGAAATGTTCACAGAAAAAGAGACTCTGTTAGCAAAAACGTACACAACCGCAGGTCACCTTCTGCCTTGCATTCCCAGTGGGCCTTGAAGAGTCCTTATTTTTTCTGGTGAAATGAATGGGAATGCCCTTGTCATAAGTGCACATACGGTACATTTAATGCATGGTTACTGGAAAACCGGTGACGACATTTTATAAAACGTCTCAAATAGAATCTCAACGTCAGGTTTCTGGGTTGTTTGGCAGACACAGCAACAGCTCTGTTCGCACAGGCTTTAGCAAATCTCTTTCACCTGTCCCCGAAGACATGGTGACCACTGTAGGACCTTGATGAAGGACTGTCACTCATGCATCATTTTTGAATCGCCATGTCCTTGAGAAGCCTTTGTGGTGTTTGATGCTTCTATTGGCATTAAGGATACAGAGGTTAGGCTATATTAATCCAGTCACAGACGTTGTTATGGGGGGGCGGGGGGGGGCGGTAAGACTCAGTTTCCTGCGACAGTTTCTAAAGTAAGTTCCTGTTCTGTGGAACTCTTTAGAACTCCCCCACATACGCACACACACACACACATCATGATCTCATTTAGTCATTTACCATTGATTTCACATTCAAATTAATTAGGTTTTATCCAGAGATGTCATCTGAAGAGCACATGACTTGACGCAGGGGTTTCAATCCTTGTATGATTGCTGGAACAGTCAATATTTTGGTCATTACAGAAACCCCCTTGTTCAGTTCAGTTATTATATGAGGCTTAACAAATAAACCACACGCGCAACTTCTATAGTACTACGAGGATGTATTCGGTTTATTGTTTGTTTGTTTTGCTAATTTTTGTGGCGATATTTTATGTTTAATAAAATGACCACTAAAAGCTCATGTCTTTAGTATTGGGGAACTGAGAGTCTGTGTGTCTGTGTGTGTGTCCGTGTGTGTCTGTGTGTGTATATGTGTGCACGCACATGCCTGCACACACGTGTACGTGTAGGTGCTTGTAACTGTAACCTACTGTATGCACATCCTTGCAGGTACCACAGCCTCTGTCTTGGTTTGAGGTGTGAGACTCTCTTGTCAGTCTGGTTTTCAGTGATTTGCTGTGTGTTTGAGATGTAATAAAACGGATGTCATCCCTCAGTGAATCACCCACTTTGGCAGCAATTGGACACCTCTCTTCCTGGTCCTTTCTCTGTTTATCCCTTCCTCATTCTGGGGGATGTCCGAGTTTCCCTGGCATTAGGTACTCAAGAGCTTTCTTTTGGTTTCAAAGCCAATGTATTAAATAGCACTCATAGTTTATGACTTATCCTTATAAACTGCTAGGGGAGATGCTGCCTGTGAAGAGGGAAAATAACAGTAAATGGTGCTTTTCTAATGAGAAAGTCAGATGTCATCATGAATTTGCCTTTAACCTGTGCCGATTAGCATCAATTTAGTGTCCAATACAATTTTTGTATTGTTTTTAATTATTCCACAACCCAAATGAAATAAAACAAACAAACATTATTTTATGAAGACAAGTACAAATATAGATTTTTATTTAAAAAATTCTGACGGTGATCAGAATTAAGATCAATGAGGTATACAGATAGTAAAACCCATCAATAACGTATACCACCTTTGGTTGGAAATCCTATGTAACTTTTATCAATTCTTCTACAAAGATGTGTTTATTTACTGTACAAAATAGAAAAATAGTAAATAATGCAAATCCAAAAATCCAAATAATGTTTGGTCTGTTTAACCAAATGTCCACTTATCACCACTTATCAAAATCAAGAACAAAAAACACAAATAGGTGGAAATGATACATGTCAAATATAAAATTCAGTTTTGAGAACTCAAACATCCATAACACCTAGTAGTCATAAACCAATATGTTTTTGAATGACATGGACTTCCAAAATGTAGATTCAACAGGATATGACAGCAGGATAAGGACAGCAGATTTACTAAGAGGGCAAAGTGGATGGAAAACCTCATGAAACTATACTAGCTGTGTGACATATTACTTGGAGTCCTATTATATATGCTACATGTTCTCTTGAGCTTGAAGATAACTCTCCTACAATAACAAAGCAGAGGTTACACATCAGAGCCTGTATTAGCGCTGTACGTATCCATGCTGAAGAGCTCCTTTAGCGGGACTGTTAGGCTGCTGAGAGTTCAGGCGGTAATGGGCATGTTGTCCCTGTAGCAGGCTGTCCTCTGGGGGCTGCTGTAGCTGCACAGGTCCTGGTAGATGCGGGCCATCTGGTCACTGGCCACCTCGTCAGAGACCTCCAGGTTGGGGCTGTTGCAGTACGGCTGAGAACGCCGCATGTTCACTGTCTCCAGCAGCTGCTGACAGTTCACAGCTGTGATCTGACAGACAGACAGACAAAGATGTTGTGGTGTTCAATATGCACAAAGCTTAGAAAGTGTAACCCTTTTCATTTTTTTATATGGTCAAAATATTTGTAGTGATTTACTCCTTCTCTCCCTCAGAAAGGTATCATGACTCTCAATTACACATGGAAAAGACATCAGTCAACCAGTTAGGACACCTGGTTGGTGATCTATGACTGAGACAACTTGACTGGTCTTACCTGGACAACGATTAGTTTGCTCTTTGCGCTGCTGAGGTCATGGAGCTCCTCTCCAAAACACAGCGTCACAGTGGGGTCGGGGGCGGGGAACTGACCCTCCTGGTATAGCTGCAGAGCTGGGACAAACAGTTGAACAGCTGTTTACTATACCGACTAGGAAAGCTTTTACGAATGATCGGTCAACAATCTGTATCCTTGCTTTAAGTATTGTTAAGTGCTGAATGTTCTCAAAAGCTTTGAATACATGTGGAGGCTCACCTTGAAGGAACCTGCCTGTGTCGAAAATCTTCACCACAGCATCCCTCTCCAGTTTACAAGGCGCGGGGCTGTAGTGGGGGCCCACTTCTCCCAGCCCACTCCAGAACACACGGCTCTGGCACAGCCTCTTGATGAAGATGCCCTCTCGATTGGCTCGGACCAGCACGCCCCTCTCCAGGTGGCCCAGGAGCTTGCGCGTAACGTGGCGCTGGCGCTCGTACTCAATGAGCTCGGCGGGTGGGAAGTGAACACTCTGCATGCTCTCTGAACTGTAGAGGGCGCCGCGTACAAGATGCTGTTGGCCTGGGGAGATCCGGCAGCCCTCAGGATGAGAAGCCATAGTGTTGTGCATCAGCTTCCCACCGTAGTAGAAACTGATCATCATCTGGGAAAAAGCTGTAAGAAAGAACACCTGGTAAGCTTCGAAGAGAACTCCTGAAAATATAACGGTAAATATACACTACAGTATATGTTATAAGCCATTTGTTTCACTATCCTCAATCAAAACCAGTAGAGCAGATGTTTATTACAATATTCTTGCATAATATCGATCAATACCTGAACTGAAAGCGCCCACTGGCAATGGTTCCTGATGCAGTGGGAAGGCTGTGGATTACAGAGGAAAGGGATGAATAAATGTCACTCAAATACTGTGGTTATCAAGATCATGCGACCGCAATCACACTGTCATGTCATAATTTTGCCACATCATCAGAAATAAAAATTTTCTGGCACGGTTTTACAAAGAAATAAACACCTTAGTCAGCAAAGTTCAACAGGATGTTAGTCAATTCTTCCGTTGCAGAATTCAACAGTCAAGTAAACAACCTGAATTTAGCACCCACGACTACAGGGTCGTGTCAGTGTGCTTTCCACTGTGGGTATTTTTAAGGTATTAAAGCTTATTTCTGACAAAGAGGGAACTGACAGAGTCTTACTCGAGGACAGAGGAGAGAAACACCCACTCAGATAGAGGGCAACAACACAGAGACTGAGGTGTGAATGGTTACATGAATTTCCGAGAAGCGCGAGTTGTGTTATAAAGGGGGAGTCTCTTACCGCTGATGCTGCTCTGGGACCAATACTCTGGACTGGCCTGGATGCTACAGCCTTCCTCCTGCAAATGGACAACAACTCAATAAGTCCTCCCACTGCAAACAGCTGCCCCCAGGCAACACAGCACCTTTTTGACGCCCTTCTTGTGTTAAGCTACCACAGTAACGGAGACGCTGGGGCTCCAAAACATGAGCGTGCACACCCTTCAAGTGCAGCACGGTGCGGATGAAAAAATAAAGACATAAATACTGAAGGGCAAAATCGACAAGTACATAAACAGAGGTTGGAGGTAGCAGGCTCACCTCTTTAATGAGCTCCTCTATTTCTGCGGGGCTGCAGTCCATGTCCGTAATGTCACCAGAGCTAGCTGCCATGGCCATGCTTTTACCACCTATAGGCAAAAGAACAGCATGTTGACAGTCTGTTTTCTGCTGCACTCTCCCTATTCATTAGTGTTACCAGGAGAGGTCAGGTGATTGGTAATTATTAACTCATTTTTTATTTTAATAGTGATTTACTCCATAACAAAATCCAGCAAAGATAATCAATCAACGCCGACTTTTCAAGGCATCCACAGGGAAGCGAAATAGGACTATTTGCTAGCAGCTGGATAATGAAGATAATGTTTTGTATTTAATGTGACAATTAATATATATATACCCCAAAAAACACAAACTCACTCTTCTGCTCTTCCTCAGGCACAATTCGGTAGACTTTATAGGGCTCAGAGATGTCTAGCTGCGACCTCTCTGTCACCTCCTCAAAGTCAGGGCTTTTATTCAGGGCACAACGTAGCCTGGTCTTCCATGTTGCAGGCTCAGCCTTTTCCCCCTCCTTAAACTTGCCTTTAAACACAGCCCAGGCCTGTGGAAAGACAAATGCAATATTATGAAAGCTATTGTACCTTAATAGCCTATTAAATCCTTGATGGCTTGCTCTGGTGAAAGGCAGTTGTGGTTTTTAAAGAAAACATGTTATATCTGATTTATTTATTTTATTTTATACTGAAAGAAAGAAAGAAAGAAAGAAAGAAAGAAAGAAAGAAAGAAAGAAAGAAAGAAAGAATCATCCCTCAATCAATCAATCAATTAATCAATCAATCAATCAATCAGTCAATCAATCTGCCTTGTGTCAAAAAGTTGAGGTAGTCACAAAAGGTCACAAAAGCAGCAGACCTATGAGAAGAGCTAAAGCAAACCATCAAGGCTTTTAAGTTACACCGAGTCAGTTCTGTTTCTAGGAATGAAGAAAAATCCATTTAATTGATCCATATATATTACAGTCTTGACAAACCTTAAAAATCGACGCGTCAACTTCTTGGTTATAATCCTGCTTTCCCTGCGTGTTTCCAAGGGATGCGGAACATAGTCTGGCTGTCATCCTCCCACTGGAGTCCGCAGTACAGACCGCTTTGGAGCTGCTCTACCAGCCACTGTTTCAGTCTGCGACCGCCCGTGTTCGTCATCTTGATGGACAAAACATCTTTGGATTATTCAAAAGTAACTACAAATAGGCTGAAACAATTACATAATTACTTACATATTACTACTTATTAATTAAGTCGTATACAGCCGAAGATGTGACTATTTTGTTTGTTATATTCTACCTAGATTATTTAGCTGTTGTAAAGAATCTAGAATAGAAATCACGAAAACTTTAAAGTGTCATACGATAAAACATGCCACAAAATATCCAATTAAAGCCACTTACTCTTTAACAGTCTGTGGAGTTCAGGTCTTGACCCCGCGTCAACAATGTTTATCCTGAACAGTAGGCAGATGACAGCGCAGTCAGGTTCAATCAACTGAGCTTTCTTCGACACAGGCCTAACAGGTTTATTATCTCCCGTCTAATGAATGAAGCATTGCTGTAAGGCGATTGGACAGATTCACTAGACCAGCCCAATGCGGAAGTGTTGTTCTTCTAAGCAAGAGCGTTTCTAAGAAATGGCCTGATCGAAGTGCCTGAGAAAGTGCTGCCCACGCCAAGCGGTGTTAGACGGTGAGCATTGAACAACACGGGTAGTAACTAGTAACTTAATGGTGTGGGGGATTTCTTCGCTCGTGACAAAGGTGATGCGTCCTTCCCACGCCCACTAAAGCACTGATCATAAACCTGGCGTGCAGGTAATGTATTTCTTACGGTGTAGAAGTAGTTCCATGTTGTAGATGGATGAATCACTCCAGGAGAAATCAGTTTGTCTCATAATAAACCGAATGCCACATGATGGAAGCTGATAACCTATCACTATAATATTGCCTCACCGATTTAGTGAGCTCATCCTATTTTATTTTTAATCTGATAATCTAATTTTTTAATCTAATCTGATCACGATATTCCTATTATGTTCCAATAGGGACTTATAGTTGAGCTGCTATCAATAGCATTACTATAACACATTACTATACATTCACACGTTGCTGTGAACATGAGTCTTAATATCCACAGTTGACAGGCAACTAATTTTACGAATATACACCAAGCTCACTTTATTCTATTCTTATTATCTCTATTAGTTTATAATAACTATGTAATAGTGTAATTCTTGTTTGATCAGCTGAAAGTCCCTTTGTTGTCTCACTTCTACTTCCATAGAGGATTACTTTCTGTTATGGGAGCATTTCTCCAATTTTTTATAGTAAGTGTAAATGAATTTCTTCCCTGTGTGTGACTCCCTCTCTGGACGTCCTGCCTAGTCAGGCACTGACCTGAACATGCTTGTACCTGACCTGACCGTACACACTTGCAAACCCACTAACTATCTTTTTAGTTAAAGGGATCAAAATCAAGCCAATGACCGGAGACACACTACAAGACTGGGATTAAATGTGGCCCCAGTGGCTTTCGCACAGTAATTCAATTCAAGAAAAACAGCTGAAAATCTAGTTAATCACCTTGATTTTTCTAGAAGTAGACCGTGCTCTATTCATTTAGACAAACTGCAGACATGTCCCACCTCAAGGGATGGTGCGCTAGTGCGTTCATATTTGTTGAAACTGGTTTTCCATAATTTCCTTGATGTTAATAATATGGGTGGTTCACGTGACATTTATTTTGTAATTTTTTTGTGCAATAAAGGAAACAAAAAGTCACACCTTTTTCTGGTGGTTTTACACTCAATCTGGTGAGTCCCATTTATGGAAAGAGATTTGTGGTGGTTTGCATTTGAAGAAATCTGGCAAAATGATTAAATGTATATGACATTTATTTATCTCTTGCCAATATACTTAATGCAAGGAATCATTTGACACCATATGTTCTGTAGTTCAGGCAACTTACAAGAAAATATTAAATTTACTACCTTTGGAAGATGAAGGTTAAACTGATTGATAACCATTAATATCAACATTAACATTAATTGAAGTAGACTAGTTATTGTGATAATACTGTTTTGGTAAATGTAGTTATTTATACAACTGTGAGATGTCACACATTGCACATTGTTTTGGTGACAAGAGGAAAACATCACATCAAATTAAATGGTTATCAAATAACTATCATGTGTAATTATTAGTTTTTGAACAGTTAGGATTCCAGGAAAATACTTACTTATATATATGTCTTGAATGTTGTTCACAAACACATGGATTCACAAAGATTAAAACACTTTTGGCCCTTAAATAATCATTCATTTTCTTAACCCTTTTCAGGGGCATAGGGGGCTGAAGCCTATCCCAGCATGCATTGGGTGGAAGGCAGGAAAACACCTTGAACAGGTTGCCAATCCATCACAGGGTGACAGACACAGTCACACTCACATTCATAACTATAACATAACTAAACCGTAAGAACATGCAAACTCCACACAGAAGCAGCTTGAAATCAAAGCCTACTCCTTCCTGCTGTGAAGTGACAGTGCTAACCACTGAGCCACCAAGCTGCCACCCTTGTATCGTTGACAAAACGACACGAAGGCTGCGCTCTTGTACCGAGACTGGTCGGTCTCTGTCTCCAATATGATACTTCTGTAATTTCTGTTATACAGTTACCCTTTTGCTTACACTCATATCAAGGCTAGGGCCTGTTTTGTGTGGTAGAATAAAACGGTTCATTTAGAAACTGAGAAAGTGGATGCTGTGGTGAAGTCACAAGCTCCATTCTGTCTGGAGGATTGCAGTCAGATCTGCTGTCAACGCTTACCTGTGTGGTAGCAGGCAGCAGAACCGAACCAGGACCAGGTGACGGGAGAGAAAGTCTGCTGTAAACCTGGGATGCATCCATCTGATCTTCTCAGCTCAGGATTTCTTTCACTCACTCACTCACACACCAACTTCAATAACACAATGTACTGTAACTTTGGTTTCATTGATAGTATATATTTATTGGCATTTACATATTTTTGGCAATCAAAGAGTGCATTTGTATTTAGAAAAACAACATAAATATGCTATTAGAACACTGAACTGTACCACTGACCTTATAACAAATTCCCTACAAATCTGCTTGTTTTTTCACAACACAGATAAATTAGTGTTTCAGTAAAATCAGGAAGACTTACGCATTTGCACTGCAGAGATCCTTCATGTGTAGTTAGACATCTGATTATGACAAAGCTGTTAACTTAACTCAGCCATATTTCTATATCTTCCCAGTTTAGCCAGCTATGTATTGCTCAAGCTAAATCAGTCACCTTTTATGGCTATCGAGTTGAATTTTGGCCTTTAAATAAAGGAGATGGAAGTACAGGTGAAACCTATTCATCTTGGCTAAGGTGCTCAGGTGTTTAGAGTAAGGTTTCAGTGAGCACCAATACTCCTGCTGTGGCTGTACTCAGACCAGTTAAGGGAACATAGGAGATACTGATAGTGGAAGAGAGTCTGTAGCCCAATTCTAAACCAACCTCCATCACTCAAAAAAAAAGACTAAATAGATACAAATAAAGTAGTAAAAATACTCTTTTAAGAGGGTATTGATTAAATCCTATTCATTCAGATTTATAAAGAATAAAAGGCTTTAAGTTGGATATAACTTGGAGTTTATTTGGAATTGGGCACAGAATAAAAGCTACTGCAATTTGCAGACAGGACTGGACTGGAGGCCCGTGGCTCAGCTGTTGCTCTCAGGATCCTGGGGGTCATAGGGCATAGCGCAGACGTCTACAGCCCGGTTGATCCAGCGCTGGTCCGCCCCTCTCCTCTGGCTCTCCTGTTGCTCTGTGTACTGGCTCAGCAGGACTCCAACCTGCTCCTGGTCCTTAAATGGACTGGGACGGAAATTGGCCCGTAACCATGTTCGGTACTGGGGACAAGAGGAGAGACACAATATGACATAATACATATTAATCAATAAAATCGTAAGTTAAAATGTATTGCCCATTTTGATAAAATGAGTGAACCTAATATAATCTCCTTTATATTCAAGTTTGCTTCCCCAGAATTGATGTTTGCCTGTATGGTATATGTTGTGATGAAGAAAATTTGTTAATGGGGAAAAAAAGAAAACAAGCAATTAACACACATTTAGCATAGCTGGCCTTTCCATACCTAGAGCCTAGGAGAGGGAGCTAGCCTAGGGACTCTCTCTCCAGTTAGTGCAAGTGGTCTAGACAAAGCTGAGGAAAGAGGGGGCGGATTGGGAGTAGTGAAAAGCTGGCATGCGATGAAAGAGTTCCCAGAAACAGCCTCCACATCTGTAGAAATTCCTGCTCATATTGAAGTCAGAGGCTCGTTTTCCAATGAACACCTCTTGCTTCCTTCTCAGAATTTGGTGCAGGGAATCACCCACACTATTCCTCTTCTTTTGGTCATTCAATATTTATGAACATGACCAACTCAGTCCAAAAGCTTTTAACCTAAGTAACATGCATTTTGAGGTGTGTCAGTTGTCGAGGAGAATAATTCAAGGAAATTCACTAAGCCACAAAGTGCCATTTTGCCTTTCTAGCGTTCAGTCCTTTAACAGAACTTGCACTTTCTCATCATGTAGAGAAACTATATTCAGGCTATATAGGGAAGCAATATACCTGCTGTGCTTTCATGTTACACTCATGGTGGCAGAGATAAGATATATCTCTGTTGTGGAGAAACATTATCGACTGTTACTGGAATTTC
Source organism: Hoplostethus mediterraneus (assembly GCA_034670385.1). NCBI lineage: Eukaryota > Metazoa > Chordata > Actinopteri > Trachichthyiformes > Trachichthyidae > Hoplostethus > Hoplostethus mediterraneus. The sequence goes on from JAXDDW010000071.1 coordinate 2,388,847, forward strand.
TGTTGACATGCTCCATCTTGCCTTCCTAGTAAAGCTTTTCCATTTGGGTTTGACGAGAGCAATAGGTCATGCTGAGAGGCTGCGGATTCTCAAAAGAAGTGCAGGAAATAAAACCTCTAGTAATTTTGTGCAATGCCTTTTTCTTTACGAAATACCATGAAGTGAAAGTAGCTCTTTAAGTAATACATAAATCCATCTTCCTTAAATTTGCATTTTGGTGCTGCAACACAAATAAAGCTGAATGTCACGAATACATTTGTAAATGGTGTAAATGGTGTATCATAAGAATATAGCACTGGCACAATAAGACAACCTAGAACCTAGAAATCAACATAGATTCATATCAGACTCTTGTGCAGCAGGGTGTCATCTAGAAAAAGAAAATGAAGCTCACGGGAAACCACCAAGTGTTTCCAAGTGTTCCATGTTATGATCTATTTGGCTGTCAAACTCATCAAATGAAGATGAAAGGTGGACAGGATTTCAATCACAATTCCGAGGGTTGGATTTTTTCACAGCAGGAGCAAATAACTAATTCCTTCCAGTGTACATTGGTATATAGCTGCTTTTAGAGCTCAAGTCATAATCTCAACTTGAGGCAGATGGTAAACCACGGGAAGGCTCAAAATGTGTTTTTCTCTCAAACCACAATAAGTCCATGTTTGGTATAATTACAACAATAGACAATGAATACATTCAGAATATGCCCATATGGTTTAAAATGCCTTTAAATAACACTTCCATTCTTTCAACAGAGAGAAAACAAACCAGCATCCCATTCATTACAACACAATAGATATATTACTAAACTATTAAAAGGCTACTGGTAAAACAAAGAGCGAAATCATCTTCCTTCATTTTTACTGAGCTAATTCTGAGAATTATAATTTTTTCCTAGCAAGTCTGTGGTGAACATCCAATTACAAATGAGGATTGGTCTTGGTGATTCAATTGGTGATTCAAGAAGTTATGGAGAGTTCAGACATTGCTGGTGGATAATTCTAGCTCATTTTGTTTCCAGTTAGCACCTGTATTCAAGTTACTTGGTTAACGCTCAGTCATATTAAATAATAAAATAACACCAGCAGGTTCAACTCTCTTTGGTTCCAGCACTTGCAGTGTTGCACTGCCAACACCATTAGAGTACCATAGCTCCTTGAAACCACTTGGCAAATGTCAGAAACAACACTGGGCACCCAAGACACAAATGAACAAAACGGCTATCGACTTAATAACAAGCTTTTAGTTTGAGTGCAAGTTTAGAAAACTGAGTTTACGGCGTTTCCTCGGGCAGGCTGTTCCAAGGTTTAGAGCCAATGACTGTACAATGACTGTAAATGCTTGTAATGAATTTGGTGGCAATTTCATTTGACCTTTCTCATGTAATTAGTATGCAATGTAAAAATAGACAGATTTGTTAAGTTATGGTGCACTTGAATATGAGTCTCACGGTACAGTGTGCCGTTACAGCTGCATTAGTGGCAGCAGAGCCAATTTCTGGTACTGCACACTATAACCCCCTTTCTTATTAAAGCAATTAATGATAAAGTTTAGTTTTAGTGTATGCAGTCAATAGTACATAAATACATACACAAATAAATCTACACTACTGTGTGTGAGAATTCCTCACTTTCTGTCTGAGGCAGATGTGGGAAAAGCACAAGTACAGAAACCCATTTCCCCTTAAATCCTCGAAATCAGTGCCATTTCTTCCAAACAATGAGTGCATTTTTTTTTAGTCGAGTTATGTTGCAAGATTGCTGACAGTAATGCTGAACACGTGATGAGCAGTACCCAGCTAATGCAATCCGAGCAAACCCCCTCCAGTTCCCCTTCTCTTCTCAAATGCTGGGTCAGTGCCATTGTAATGGAGACAGGCACTCTATAGGCTAAAAAAAAACCAAAAAAACTACAAATCTCTCTCACCGCTAGAACATGTAAACATAAATAAAGAGATTATGAATAAAGTTAAACAGTTGAAACATAAATGTATTCAATATAAAGTATATAAATATCATATAAATGTAAAGTATGAAGGAATTCAGAGTTTAAATTTAAACCCTTGTGCCCTATAGTCTTCTGATGACTCAAGGACATTCACTTTCTTGAACTACTACCACAATATTGTGATGCTTGCCACTACGGAGGCAGGCTTTCAAGGATACGTTTTGCAGTTTGGCCAGGAGTTGCCTTGTTTCTCTTTTCCTGTAGTCCATGTGGAAATGCACATGTGTATACTAGACTAAGCATGAAAGTAACTGGCTCTTCTGCAACTACCTGCTCATGTGTAAACTTCACATAAGCCCTCATAACTGCTTCGTTGGCTGCGAGTTTTCAGCCTGGTTGTTTCAAACGTTTTTTCCATTTAAATTTTCATTTAGTTAATTGTAGTATCACAGGAGTCTCATTGTTTCTTGGATGTTCGCTCTAAAATTGTTGCTGGATGTAGGTCATAATTATGTTGAAGCACTCTGTCGTAAGTGAGCTCATTCTTTTGTTTAATGGAGCAATTCATTCATTTGGCTAAAGTGAAATCTCCCTCTTATTGAAGCCTCTCCTTCAAATGTTTGTTAGCTCTCAGGTTGCCCGGGAAACGAAAAAAAATGTGGGGATGTTTCTAGATATTTAATCCTATCCTCAATCTTAATCCCAACACAAATTATGAAGTCCTTATTCTGCGCCTTACAACTACGAATCTCCCGTCATTCTATCTAGCAGTACTTTACCACCCACCTGGGCCCTATTCGCTCTTTTTAGAAGAATTCTCTAATTTCATTTTGGATTTAGTGATTTCAACATTCACCTAAATAACACCATTGATCCAGTAAGGCCTTCTTAGATCTTATTGTTGTGGCCTTACTCAATTTGTACATGAACCCACCCACCATGGCAGGCAACACACTTGACCTGGTTTTGGCCTGTGGCACTGATTTTGTGGTCGTCCTCCTATGTACCCGCCTTATCTGATCACTAGTTCACTAAATTCAGTGTGATGATACATATAGCAGCCGTCGTATTAATGCTTCCACTACCTCATTACTTTCTGAAAAACCAGTAGCCTCGCACCACTCTCTGGCCATGTTGGCACACTCGATATCAATTCCCTGATCAAGTATTTAGCCTGGATTTACTATCAGTGATGAGAACACTTATTCATCAAAAGTGAAACCATAAAACAAGAGATAACTAGCTCAGTGATAGCTACATGTTTGCCACATACATTAATGATTGTCATTTATTGTAATGCAATTGAAATGTAAAGATTACTGTAAATAAAATGTGTGTGGATGCGTGATAAGTGTGTTTGAGTAGTTGCATGGTCAATCTTCATTCAGATATAATGTAATATAGTAAAAATGTATTTTAATAACTGCATATTAGGCAAGAAGATTTGATGAGGTTGTAACTTGGAGTCGTTTTCTTAATGTTACACTTGGAATTTGGTTTCCTTGATCAACAGTTCCAAATGCTGTGTGGTCGAGTAGCAGCAAAACGTTGCACTCCTCAGTATCAGCATAAACTAGGAGAAGAGCTGAGAAGAGGTGCTGCGTAAATTACACAAAACAGATTGACATTTTTCTTTTCATTCATTTCATTCTTTTCATTTTTCTGACAAATCTTACTCTTTTCCCACCACATCCAAGAACTAATTAGGAACCACTTTCTTCAGGACTTTGGTCAAAAAAGGGGAACTTGGAGATGGGTCCGTAATTTTGTCATCAACGTGAGGAAACCGCTTACAATCCAGATAATGCTGGAGAGACGAAGGATGCCATTATTGTTACTGAATGGCTTACATGAGGGACTGCAGATCACTGCAATATTACTCTCTCTTTGATACTGTAGAGCTATTTGTACATTAGGCACAATAAAGGTTTCCATTGCATTAACTTGGAGAAGAGAAGACTGTACTTTGCCTGATGTGGACTGGTGTTTGACAGAGGGTATAAACATAGAATTACATTTTATATTTAGCTTAAACTTTCACGTCCTGGACACACCAGACGTGCAACAGACACATGGTGGCGGAGCTCTCCACACAGCATGCGGATGTGATACTTTGAGTTGAATCTATTTTCTCTGCTCTGCTTTCTGTTACTGAATTATCACTAAAAAAACAAATAGATGTTTATATAGAGATATAGATAGATTCAATTCAAAATTGATTACATTTCATTTTTTGTCACTGATCTACACACAGTAAACCATAGAGGCAATATGTATTCAACCCCTTATCAGTGACATATTGAGTTCATTTCACATTTCACAAATTAAATAAGCCAATCTCCATCCCCGGATTTATTTCCATCACACCTAAAGGACACGCCGCCACACACTTGGATTAAAGATGGATACGTTTACATCTGGAAGTCCATTATTTTGATTTAAATAAAAATATCAGTCAGTTGTAAACTATGCACAGGTACAAGCTAAGCTGTGCAGTATTTGGTCATCAGTCACGGAGGCAGGTGCCAAACTGATACAGACGTAGCTAACAAGATTGGAAGCTGTAATTGCTGCCAAAGATGCTTCTGTAAAGTTTTGACTCATCAACGAGTTTAAAAAACAAAAGCTATGGGGTATTTTATGTTGACACATCTATTTTTTTTTAAATTCAGGCTGTAACATGCGGAAAACAAGCTTTCAGAAGGTACTGTATGTAGACATTCATTGTGTGTGTGTTCTTTCATGTGTGTACCTCTGAGACTTGCGTCATCTGGTACTCCTGGAGCTGCTGCTGGAAGCCGTAGTTTGGGCCAACAAAGGAGCGAACAGCCTTGACAGCAGACAGACACTCCTCATAGCTGTAGTGCGTGACAGTCATCAGGTAGGCCACCACCATGGTAGTGCTGCGGGACACACCTGCAAGGCTACAGGAACAGGAAGTACACTGCTTGATCATTGTTTTGCAATGATTAGCTGTTTAATATGTCTGTCTCTAATCAAACTTTACCTTCAGATAAGATAAATGTTATGTTACAGGTATTTTCCAAAGGCATGCGTAGATACGGGCCCACCCCCGGCTACTGGCAAGGGGATGGGTAATGTTTTAGTCATGGAAACCTACCAGTGAACCAGACAAGATCCACCGTTCAGACGACATTCGTGGATGAAGCTGATGCACTCTTTAAAATGTTGTGACCTGAAAACACACAAACAACACAATGAGAACTACGTATGATGGCGAATGGGCTGAATGGGCTGAACCTTTAAAAACTGGTATATGACAATAAACCTTTTCTGTGATATATTGTTGTATGCCAGGCTAAACAAATTATACTGGTTGACTCAAATCAGGAAACTAGCTTTCTTGGTAAGGCAGGGTGGTATGAGAGCTATAAATAGATTTCAGGTTATATATTATGGGATATGAGAAAGGACAGCATGAACTGAAACCCCTGTGAGGCCCCCACTTAGCATCACCCACAATGATATAACACCTCTGCACACCATGTTTCAAAGTGGTTTTGTCTTAGTGTACTCATACTGACAGTATAAGCTACAGGTAAGCAATCAAATACAGTGGGAAGTCCCCGAGTGGAGGACAGAGAAGTTTTTGGCTGAGAATTTTTAGTAGCAGAGATGCTAAGGGGTAGGATTTTTTGTGTTTCAATTACTATAAACTCGTCATGTGAGACAAAGACAGACAAGTCAATTCCGCTCAAATGCCGAGTGTCTGGTAGAACAGAGCACAGACGCTAGGGAGCGACACAAGGGAAGTCGCTGTGCACATTTCTGTCAATCTGCAGAAATTACATCATTTATTTTGACTTCATAATAGATTTCAACAAACAGCTACTCTCCTTCGGTGGTCAATACATCAATACATGTTTCTGTTCTGCTGTCCTAATAGTCAACCCAACACAGGGGTTATGTACTGAAGTGTTAAGTGTCACACTCTATTCTCAAAGATGCAACCCCACATCACCAAGAGCACAACACAATTTTCACTGTACTAAAAGTATATTAACCTAATTACAGTAAATAGAAATGCTCATCTGGACTAAAACTGACAACAAAGAAGGTGAATATAGACTTTTGCACAATGTACTGCAACTGGAGCCCAAAAATCCTAGTTAAATGCTGCCAGGAAACACTGGTGGTGTATTGCACAACAAAGAAGTGTATGGTTGATAGCACTGTCTCCTGAGGAGCAGAGGCTGGTTACTCAATAGCCTTAACAGACTGGGGCTAAAATAGATGGACTGCCACTTTTCTTCTTCCTTCTTCCTGAGATCCAAACCCCTTTTGAAAAGATGTCCCCTCAGCACTTCGTTCTGCGTTTTTAGCCCAGAGGTTTCCGGCTGTCTTGTTTAATGTGCAGAAATTTGTGATGATTATTTGAGGTTTAACCAGCTGAATCCAGAGAAAAATATTGAAACCAAAATAAATAAACAGAAAAGCTACAAGACCTGAGGTTATTGTATGTGAAGCAGAAAGAATGATGGACAAACAAAACACACTAAAGCACAAATTAATATTTTGTCTTGCAAATGCAAGTGGTTTTTACACCTTCATGGTGACTGCACACCATACATCAAACCATATCAAGCTCATCATCACAATGTTTGCAATGTTTCCTTTAAAATTGCAACGGACCATGAATGACAGGAGTGGATCAGGCCGGGTGATAGGACAACATTTTGACACTGAATTATGCAAAAGTAGATTCATGTTTTGTTTTTTTACTTGGACCAACATGTGGTTTTGCTCACTATTATTCTTGTCTAAAACATCTAACATCTAATATTATTAAAGAAAATTTGTATCAAATCTTTTATTATTAATTTGAAGTATGGAAATAACAGGTGTAAGAAGGTGAAATCATTTCCAGATAGCTTCAAACTTTTACAGTGGCTTCAAAAGATGTAGAGCCCCAGTGAGATAGATGGTCTCTGCTGTAGACCTTACATTTGGGAGGGGCCATGAGATCTGGCCCTAGGGGCCCCTTGCTGCTGGTGAACGTGGCGGGGCAACAGTTGGCTTTACCATTCCCGTTAGTCAGACCAGGGATTGTGACAGAGGGGGTTTATTAAAGCCCTGGGTGGTCGAGGCCAACAGCCAGATGTCACAGTAAGGTTTCCTTCCTCTGCTGCCTGAGGGAAGGACGCCTGATTGCGACAGGGGAGGTCAGACACCTCCAACCCAACCAAATCAGCAACGTCCAAATGAACACTAAACCTTCATTCTCATTAACCTGCATTTGACCCTGCTCCATTCTCTTCTCTCCAACCTGTGATACTCCTCTAGCCTCGACACCGCTCAACCAACTTCTACAACTGCAAGTCTGGCTCAAATCTCTGGCAACCAACAGAAGTAACTCTCCTCCTCATCTTTGGCATTCCTAGTGCTGACAATTCAAACTTTCTTCCTTGTACTCACATCAGATGTTAACCTTTTGCCCACCATCAAACTGACATCATAAGAGCCAGATCATAAAAATATACTTTCACATTACTTCTGTATTCATTTTGTATTTGTCATACAGTAGCAGGAAATTTGGATGATGAGCTGAGAAGAACAACATCATACAGTGTTATTTAAAGGTGGTCAATGTAGTGGGCAGTACTGGAGGTGTTGCGTGGGGCCAAAGGACATACAGAGAAATTAATAGAAGTGGTGTGACTAATGCCTGTTAGAGGGTGGAGGGACAGCTCATGCCTCTTTCAACATTGGGTCTGCCTCCTGTGAACAATGACAATGACACATTGTATACTTAGTCATGCACACGCACACGCACACGCACACACACAAATGTGTTGTTTGCATTAAACCTGCAGGAACATTACAGGATTAATGTGAGCTTGAGAGGTCCAATTCTCATCGAGGAGTGCAAATAAACGTATAACCACTTGACACTTCACTCGCTCCGGTTCTAATTCATAAGATCGTACAAAAACAAACCTCTTTAGTCGTCAATTTCTGGTGACAGTCAATTACATTCAGATTTATCCGAGAAAACCTTTATCAGCGCTTTCTCAACTGTCAAAGATCTTAACAGTATAGCTAATGTAACCGTTTGCGCTTGGCCGTCACACCCTGGGACCACAATCTGGAGAGCAACAGTGGACGTGTTGTTGAAACCACACTGCATGACTCACGGCTTCAGAGATTCACATAGAAAATAAAATAGAAATCTGAGGGGTGTGTGTGTGTGTGTGTGTGTGTGTGTGTGTGTGTGTGTGTGTACCCACAGGTTCTGGCTGGAGGCATCAGCTGCATGGATACATAGGTAGGTCATGTCCTGTAAGACATAAATGAAAAAAAGAATATAGGCCACGTGTGTCATTTATGTAAACATGTGTCTTTACTGAATGACTTAGTAAAGTTGTTGTGTTATATTACAAAAGTGGTGCATCCAGGTAAGACCTCACCCACACTACCTGCGAATGTTTTCTGTAGTACAATCACATTATCAAGGAATACATGGCCTGGTGGTTCAAGTCAGTTGTGGTGATGTGATCTGTCACTCAACAGGCCCTTCACTGATGTGGGCCCTGGACCCCTTAAATCTAGTACCCTCAACAATTTCTCATCTATATGGGCAGTAATAGGCACCAGTACCTAAACCAGTGGTCTCAACCTTCTGGGCCTTTGACCCCTAAAAACAACCCCCTGACATGGGCATTCACTCATGGAATGAACACCTACCAATAATTATTTTAATACCTTTTAAAGTAAATACACTCAATTATTAGAGGAAATTTAGAGGCTGAATAATGTTCATTATTTCACATGAAAGCATTTATCAAAGATATGACATTTTTGTATTAGAATTTTTTTTCTTTCCTTAAATTATCTTGTGACTCCTTCAACATATCATTTGAAAGATAAACATCTTCTCTTTCAATTTCGAATACAGTGTAGCCTACACAGTGATTGATCTATAAATAATAAATGACTTCTGCACTTTTGAAGACGAACATTGAGATGTGTTGAACTTGTGGGTTTTGTGAACACACAAGGGGAAAAATAACATCACTACCTCTGTTTGAAATGGTAGTCTATGAGACAGACACTCTTTAATCAGAATATAAACATATTGTCCCTACATTAGATAGCTAATATTTTGGTTATCACGAGCCAATTACACCAGATCTGAGTGGCTAAATAACTTATGCTGGGTTTCATATATCAGTAGTTCATACTCACACACCATCTAGACGTTTCCCATCCCAGGCCTTAACGTTTCTTTTCAACAATGAGTCATCACTACCCCCAGCTGGTTACCAGCACACATTACAAAATCAGTGTTCTCCACTCCCCGTGGTTACTACCACACTGTAAAGATCTCTGAGCACTACTAAAGGCACGGACACGCAAACACACCATACAAAATCTCCAAATAGCATTTTAACGACAAATTGTTTGACATGTGGCATCTCGGCTTGTTAAATTAAACAATTCCAGCAAACCTGACTCTCCCTCTCACCTCAAACACGGGTTTGGCGTTGTTGTACACAGACAGGATGTGGGTGATGCCATTCTGAGACAGGCTTTCTCTGTTCTCTGCATCTGGAACAGGGCGAGAGAGAGACAAGTCCCACTAGAATCCTGTCAATGAATTTGACCCCAACACCAACACACAAACAACTTTGACCAGCCATATTGTCTGCAGCTCCAAAAGGCAGGTCTGTAAGTTGCTAACTGTCCTACATCTTTTGGTGAGGTTGGGCCTGTGGTCACTTGGTCCTGTCACTTGAGCTATTTTCAGCCACTGTGACTTGGTTCATTTATAGGGCCAACATCACCGTTGCTAAAGTTAGAAAGGTACAGATGCCACATTATCTTGATAGGGGTAGTGCCTGGCCAGGGACTGACAGACTAACTGCTGCTGATTCTGTTGTTTTATGTCAAGCAACACTTTACGGATTACTCACTTATTTTTTGCTTTACTAGAAACAAGACTTTTTGTATCTACTTTAGCCTGTTGTTAATTGCTTTCTATTCTCCTGGTCAACTATGCGTTCACATTGTTTTACCCTAGCCTATCAAATCTATGTTTGACAGGGGAACAAATCATATGGTTCAGTCATCTGTCATTTAAAATAGCCTGATGTGGTTATATGTGTTAAAACTAAAACATCACATTGAGTTAAATCATGTTTGTCTCACCTCTTATATTCCCAAGGTAGAGCCCATCAACAACCTGTGAAGCAGAGAGTCACAGACATGTTGCATTCAAGTTAGATATCCATTACAGTCAAAACTCCAATAACCTCATAAGAAAGGAACATGTGCTGGGTTGAGCCAGAATGGACTTAAGGCTTAAGGCTTAGGACTTAAGAACAGACTACCAGGAAAGTCATTGCCAACACCCATACAAGGCCCTAAGCAACCATGCATGATTAACAGGACAAAGTGATGAGTGGTAAGCAGCCTCAGCCTCAGCAGTTGTCTGAAGATGAACTTCTGCCGGATTCACAGTAAAATGTTATAAGGCCTGCAGGATGTTTGCTTCCGATACTGACAATTATGGATCCAACCATCGTATGAGCAAATACATTTTTTTTTGCAATTACATGAAAAATCTAACTTTTTCTTTGCATCAGTGCATGACTCCTCACTCCTCAGAAATTGTGATGAAAATGCTGAGATGGCAGTTTTTCCTGCACAACTCGGCAACTAATGTGTTTAACGTCCATATAATTTTGTAATTTAGCACTGAACTTCTGACTAACGCCATTTGCAAAATTAAAATGCGCGGGAATGTGCCGGCACCACAATTGGGCAGTTAGAAATGTTGAGATATTATAACAATAATTTTAGTGATGATCTACTGATTTGATCCCCAAAGCCCCTCATTAGGGAGGTCAGAGCACGGGGTCAGCAGCCAGCCAGCAGAACAGCAGCCCCAGAGCTGGTAGGGATCCAGTCTTGCTCATGGACACTCCAGCAGGGGCTTGAACAGGAACCCAGGCCTTTCGACTGAGGGCCAATCTCCCTGCTCAGGCACCCTGTTGCCCCAATTGTGGGTAAGGGGTTAGTTAATGTAGTTAATCAACTGTATTTGGTATTATGCAATAGGAAGAATAATGGAGATAACTTAGAAAATATCTCAGCCCTCGTGACTGCTGTCCATTTAACATCAGTGATGGCTACACTTGGTTGTAGTTGTTCAAAACACCAGATAACACTTCTTAACCAAATGCTCAACTGCCTGTCGGGCTTAAACTACCTCATGCTCAACTACTCTCTACTCAGTGTGCACGGTAAATGCATCATGCATTTATGTTACCATGGTTTGTTTACAGCTGCATATCAATATGGGACAGAGAAAACACATGACGTGATCGACCACGTCCATCAACCACATACAGTGAAAACAGCCACCGGCAAAAACCGTTATTAACAAAGCGGAAGCCTACCTTGTTCATTCCATTACCCATGACGACTCAAAACCAACAACCTAATATTACGAACAGCTACTCTGACCTTTGCAACGGCTACGATATGTTAACATTGATTTCAACCCGAGGCTGGACTGGGCTAACTTCAACCTTAGAACATAACGGACAACCTAACGGTGAAGTCACTCCGTGTGTCTGTTATTCAGTAACATTATTACGTTTCGCTGCCCTGCCTTAAAAGAACAATGCCATTATTACAGCTTTTGAACCTCGTTGTGGCGCTACTAGTTCCGTCGTAATGTGTCTTCTTCCGGATTGTTTTGACGTGAAACAATTGCAGCTGCGGATTCATCCGGTAAGTGACATCATAGCAATGTTTTTCCCTCTTTTTTTCCCTTTACTTATAGATACATTGTGCTTATGAAATACATTTTGTATTACACAGGGTTATCAATATTTCACCGTGTCACAGTTATAATTCCCCCCCCATGTTATGAACTTGTATCTGCATGCTTAACATTTTGTGAAACATAAAACCACAATGTAATCATTCAGCATGTACTGGGGAGAAGAGTAAGAGAAGACAAAAATATGCCTTTTCTTGCTGGAATACCTTATTTATCTGAAATGTTCGATATATTCTCCAGAATTATAGATGTAGTTCTAGCTTTGATATTATTTGTTACCTTCACCGGAGATTCATACAGATAATCCATGGCAGCAACAAATAATCTGATATTTTAGGTTTAGGTCTAGATGCAACAGTCTGTCTTTATGTAGGCTACATAATATTTTCCAATAAAACATATTAGCTTGATAACTCTATCAATAGGGAGATTACCTATATTACAAGTCCAAAATAAGGCCATGTACTCTAAATTGGAGCTAACTGGTGAACGCTGTCTAGAATAAGATATTTCAACCCAAGAGTGAAAGTCAAAGTGCACTTACAAAACAAATGAGCAATACATGTTCTGTGTTGCAGAAACCGCATAATGGTTTGGTTTATATTTATGTAAGAATTTATTACAAGGTTAACAGCTATGTAAACTTTCATGTGGATTTCTTAAATTTGTTAGGCATCAATATTATGTTCAGCCCACACTGTCTCTATATTTCTTTCAAGCCATGTAGCAGTCAGATGAAGCTTGTGTCAGAAATAAACAGCAGCATATGGCAGTGGTTGCTAGCAATCTGATAACTTTATCAAATAATTTGGATGTAGATTTACTCTATTGAACAGACCATTTGAAGGAGAAAACACTCAAACTCAGTTGAAGTTACATCATTTGCACTTGCAGCACTAAAGAATCACACATCACAAGCATTATAAACTATTATAGCTTGTTATTGTTCATGGAGAACTTTCCTTTTTAATGGAACAAAAATCAAATGTACAGTATTATAATATACCTCTTAACAGAAAATCTAGGTTCTAGTCCCTCCCCCTGCATTTCTGATATGAAACAGCCAATTAGTGCAAAAGCATCATCAATGTAGCAGTCAGAAATTACTAAATTAAGAGTGAGAAGTGCTATTGGGTTAACATAGGAACTTTTATTCTTCTCTTTCATACACAACGACCTTAAGAGGAAGTGGCCTTCCAAAAGCAAAGACTGAGGTAATGTGGACAGTTGATAAATACAGAGATATTGGTATGCGTGTATCCTTGTGTTGGTTTGTTTTCATCTTCAAGTTTATGCCGTGGTCCTCTGGGTGGTTTACTTCTTCCATTGCTTGTTCTCGTAGTCCCACTTTGCTGAGATGCCCTCCACTGGGTTGATCCTCATGTCCAGCATCCTCTGCAGCTCCTTCTCTTTGTATTCAGGATCAAAGGTGGATGGGACAGGTCCATACACTGCAAAGACACAATAACACATCAGTCAGGTTATAGGTTTTATTAAGACTGTAACCAAAGTATAATAACATTAATAAATGCATTATTCTCCTTTTCAATCTATGACATTTGGAAAACACGGGCATCAACATACAAAACCAATGCATCTGAGCTCATACAGATTGCACCTCACTGCCAATCTATTGCCATTATGATTTTCTTCAGAAAACATACCAAACTTTCTCTGCCAGAGAACAACCAGGCCAGTGAAACCAAGAAAGAAGAACATTCCTCCAATCACAGATTTCCACTCTGAGCTTCCCTGGTTCATCTCAGCAAAGCTCTGTTTGAAGCTGATGCGATACACTGTAAACATCAGAAACACACACAATGATAAAAAACCATAACAGCAAGATAATTAGTTTCAAACCATTAAGACACTACTAATGCAGCATTGATGGACATCAATCAAGTATCAATTTGATCAACATTGATGTACAACATAAATAGAGTTCAGTGCAGTGAAGACTTACATGCAATCTTCTCCTCATTAGACAGTGTAGCCCAGGAGCCCATCTCCTTTTCCTTCAGGGACTTCTGCTCTGGACTCAGGTTCTGCACATAGCAGATGTCAGGGAGGGGGTTCTCCCGCCTGTCAAAGTAGGGGGGGAGAGAATATTCCTCTACCTTAGCAACACCTGTAGAGGGATGAAACAACATGAGTCATTTGAACCTTGTTCCTAATGATATGCCTAGGTTTGAAACGTTCCAAATGCTGTTAATCATTATTAGAATGTTTGGCTTACTGAATTTAAGTTCTTGATTTTTGTTTTGTTTAGGAGGAGTTACGATGAACTCCTCTTATTGATAAGTTACACAGAGTGTTCGTTGCCACATTATCACAAGGCATGTTAAGATTTGGTATAGTCTGTTTTAGCTCAAGTTTCACCTCTGACAAGAGACAACATCTTGTAATGCCCTTAATACATAAAACAAAAGTCAGTATGTCACTTGCATATTTCTACATACATTCTAGGTAAACATCATCACTTAGGCCTTGCATTCTAGTATACCAATTGTAAAATCATCATTTCCTGTGTCTAGTTGTTTTTGAATGGTAGTGGATACAAAACACTTCTGCTATTGCAATTGGACAGCAAGCAAATGGATTACTTTTCAGTAAATGCATGTTAGAAAATCACCAAGAGAAAAAACGAGGATGCCTCCAGCAGTGAGTGAGTGAGTCAAGGGTGGGAAAGTGCAAAAAACATGGAGGGATGTTTACTATATCCCACACATTTACCATGTAGCAATCTTTTAAAGTAAAGCTGTACAGTTCCAACCATTCACTATTAGCTTGTGTTCACATTCTGTTCTTAAAGCACATTGGTGTACTACAACAGACGGGCTTGGGAAATAAGCCATGTCATGTCAAATGACACTCACCATGTCCCCCACGTACGCAAACAGATGTGGAAATGGCACGTTTGCCAACAAGGCTTAGGGCTCTGGTGGCCAGCATTCTGTGGAAGAGATCAGCTTTTATTGTTGTGCATGTTTACATACATCCAAGGTGAGCTCTAAGCTTAGTGGGAATCTTGGATGTATGCATTTGTACCCATAACATTTTCAGCAAAAGACAAAATAAAGATTAAAGATAAAGATTAAAAAGGTGTGTAAAAACGTAATAATTTGTCAAAGACAAAACGCAAACGATTTGTCACGAGCCTCCTGCAATAAACGGGATAAACGGGCAATAAAAATTTGACGTGCCACGATAGTCTTAAGTCGATGTGCAGAACGTATGTTATTCATTAAAAATACAATACGTATAGGATGTGCAGAATACATAAGAACTTAGTTTGATATTGAGATGTGTGTTAACGTATTGCCGTTAAGCGGTGCCCCCCCACAAAATAGTCTGCACCGTAATGCCAAGCTAATTGCTAGCACAAGGTCATAGAGCCAGGGACAAAATAATCGCTTAAATGTCTGTTGTTATTGACAATACTGTGCAACCAACATTGTGGCATTGACTGTGATTGCATTTATAAAACCAACATTTACTGTATGCAAAACAAATTTGCCTTTCTTGTCAGCTGCTGTTAGCTAACTAGTAGCTAACGACAACTAGCCAGGAGTCCGTCCTCGCTCATGTTATCTCGCTCTCTCCCTCCATCGCGGTCAATGTCACATCTATTCTATCGGGTGTTTCGGCTGAAACTGCCAATTTATCTTAGACTATTCGTGATATTTTGACCGCACTTGTAGTTATAATGCACAGACTGGGGTATTTTAGACTAACCACACAGTAAACGGGGAATATTACCTACTGTCTCTTCCGTGTCCTCTTTCGCCGATGCTCTACTTGAACATAAAGGAAGTGTAAATGTGAACGGAAATACGTACGATGAGGTCAGGCGGAAATACTGGTGATATCCTTCCGGTCTACTTTACGACACGATGATCCCTTTACGCTAACTCCATTCTGGTTTACGATACCGCCGGTGCGACAGAAAGAAGTGGAAAGATTAGCTACTCCACAGGGTGGATTTTGAGACACTGGTTATCTTTCTTGAATAAAAAGACATTTGATCTTTACAAACTAAGCTTTGCATATACCCGTTAGAAGATATAGCGTGGAACCAAGGTGAAAGTTGTGTTACATATATACTTTTCCTCGGACATGATATTTAGCTAACGCTAGCAAGCAGCAATACTGCCACCTTTTAGCTAGTCAACGATTCTGTCAGGAATTTGTCTAACCACCAATTCTCACGATTTGGCCATAAAAATGCCTATTATATTGACAACTCAGGCTTACTGCAAAATGCTTTTACATGCTGCAAAATATCCTCATTGCGCCGTGAATGGATTGCTGGTGGCAGAGAAAGTGAAGGAGAAGAAGAAAGACAGCCACTCTTCCCCAGTCCTGTGCGTGGACTGTGTCCCGCTATTCCACGGTACTCTTGCTTTGGCACCAATGCTAGAAGTTGCTCTAACACTGGTAAGTAGCAATCTGGTGGAACTACAATACCACTTGAAATTGTTTCTCGTGTTCTGAGTGTCTGACTGCAGCTGTCATTCTTTACTACTTCCATGTTGGCCTCATGATTCCGGCTCTTCTCTCAGATTGATACTTGGTGTAAAGAAAATAGATACGTCATTGCTGGATATTATCAAGCCAATGAACGCACGAAGGACTCCAGGTAATACAACCACAGGCGATAAACTATGCCAAGGACTCTTCTCGACTCCACTGTGATATAAAATGTTTCTTGTCCTCTGTACAACAGACCCAACCAGGTTGCTGAAAAAGTTGCTGCCAGGATTTCTGAGAACTTCAGTGAAGCAGCAATTGTGATGGTAGTAACAACGATTTTAGGCCTGTGTTTAAGCTATACAGATCAAATCTGTCACAGTTATTAAGCATTTCACCAACAGAATAATGGGCATGTGAGCCCTTGTAACTTTCTGTGCTGCTTTTCCTCAGGTGGACAACAGTAGGTTGACAATGAGCTGTTTTGAGCCCATTGTACTTATCTATGACCATCATGAAAACAAGTGGAAAAGCAGAGATGTAAATCTGTAAGTGTTTCTGTCTGAAGATCTGTCTTACTGCTAGGACCCGTGTACTGTGAGTCCAACAAGACCGAGCTGACATTTATTCATTGCCTACCATATAAGTTGACAATTTGGCTCACAACAATTTTGAACAAAAATTTCAGAAATGTATGCATATTTTAGGATTTCTTATATAATTGAGTGAGAGTACTGCCAGGTGATTTTCGACATCTGTTCATCTATATATTTCAAATCTATTGCATTATTTAGTTGATATAAGACGTGTCCCCTTCGTGTCTATGGACACGCTAGCCATTAGTAAACCGGTGGGCGGACTTGGTTAACTTTCACTTTGGCTCCCTATAAATGTCTCAAGCCTTTAGCATACAAGCTCTCAATATTCTCTCAATAACTCACAATGGTCATAATAAAACATTGTACATTGTGTTGGATATGTTTTAGATGTTAATAGTGAAACTGAAGCTTTGGTCTGTGTTCCAGTGACTGTTTTGAGGACTGGTATGAGGCACAGAAGATCACGTCTGCTCTGCTAGAGAGCAGGTCCTACGAGAACCTGATTGACTTTGACAATCACCTGGATGATCTGAGGAACGACTGGACCAACCCTGTAATCAACAAGTCTGTGTTGGATCTGTGCTAAGACTCTGTGTCAGGAGAATCCTGGACACACACAAAGATATTTCTGCCAATTCAGCATGCATGATGCTACGTTAAGTGTAGCACAGGAATACAAAGTGCTGAATCCAAAGTCTTTGCTCCAGTAAAAGGATCTCATATTCACGAGAAGTTGTGGAGCACTGACCAGTTAGCCAACATCTCTCAAGGGCAAGCGCGATACATGCACTGTTTGCATATGTGTACCCCCTCAGTAGATGATACTGAGGTTGTTAAGGCAATTTTGTCTTGGAATGCAATTATACATTTTTCTTATTTTCTGCAATGGTTTGTGTTTGTTCATAGTTGTGTGCATACATTTTAATTCTAGAGAATTCAGTCTATTTTTCCTCTGTAATTCTTCAGGGTTACTAGCCATAAAGAGATATAGTTAATAATAAATTATTAAAATTTGAGGTAATGATTGTGCTACTGAGATATGATTAAGAAGATTTGTTTAGTTTGTCATAACATTTTACGGGTTTCCCCCCCCCCCCCTTCTCAAAGGAAAAAAAAATCACATATAGTACTGTAGTCCTACAATCTTGGACAGTTTAATCAATACTTGTGAGCATGAAAAGTGCATTTCTAAGGCTTGGACTCAGAGAGGCCAGACAGATATCCCCATGGGGATTGTTATAGTTTCGTTTTGTCTGAGCTCATGTTACATGCCATCATAAGTCCCTCATCGGAGATGCACAAGCAATGATGAATGTGTGACTCAAAGTTTGGGGTTCTATAATGACGGTAATGCTAATCCTTCAATTTCCACAATGTGACTCCTTTTATTAAAACTGGTGCAGCTCCAGAAATTTGCTCTTGATATCACAAGTAGGAGTGTTGGGGCTTCTGTTTCTAGCCCTGGGAGGCTTGTTCATGTTCACAAATCTAGACTAAACCAACGTCACTGCAATATGTGACTTCTGTTTCGTGGTGGATGTTGTTTTAAGAATTAAGCAATAGTGTTCATTCATGATTAATTGACCACTCTTCATGAGTCTTGCTATTAGGTAGGTGATAAATTGAAATGCTTTATATAAAAAGGTA
Source organism: Hoplostethus mediterraneus (assembly GCA_034670385.1). Taxonomy (NCBI): domain Eukaryota; kingdom Metazoa; phylum Chordata; class Actinopteri; order Trachichthyiformes; family Trachichthyidae; genus Hoplostethus; species Hoplostethus mediterraneus. The sequence continues at coordinate 2,407,321 of JAXDDW010000071.1, forward strand.
CAGAAATAACTTTGTATTTGAGATTAGATTTAATCAGTGAGAGCTAATTATTATAAATCATTGTGAGAACTTCACATATTGGTTGTTTTTTTTACAAAAATTGTAAGAAACTGAATGTACGATTAAAACATAACTTTTGAATTTAACTAAGTCTTGGTCAAACTTATTTCATGCCATTCAGTAAAATAGATGTCTAATGCCACTGCCTGGGTGGGAAAGGATGTAACAACAGATGCATACACCAGCTTCTAATGTTCAAGGATTGTTTTAATAGCATTACTGCTATACGTTATTAGGTAGCATAGTGGACATTGACTGGCATTGCATAGTATGGCGTGGGGAGTGGCGTTGCATAAAACTGTCTGCAATATAGGGAAAAGGGAGAAGGTAATATCAGGTCACCTGTGTTTACTGGCAGCTGGTGTCCGGATTATGTCCGGATATTTTTTAGTATTAAAAACAACCAAGGTGATAAAAGAAATACAAACAAACACTATACCTTAGACCCCATCCCTTCTAATTATTTCTACTGACCACATCACCCTTGGGCCTGAGGTTATGGGAATCCCTCCCTATAATTGTTCCAAATATCATTCCTTGCCCTCACGATCCAAAAACCCCGTAGCACCATCAGTCTCTATTTAGTCTGATTTTCTCTTAACTTCCATGGCACCATAACATAAGTAAGAAATGTTGAGTTATCCAGGAAAATATACTGACCTTTGTTCCCTTACACAATGTATTTTCTTGGCTGGCTTCCAAGACCTTCCTCATGTCTCTTCAGCATAATGAGGCTCTTTTCTCTCTTGTCATCTTTGCCTCCCTTCTCCAATTTGGTATGGGTTTGCTCTGACCTGCTTTATTTCCTTGAGATTGTAGACACCTGCTGGCTCTTTTTTTCAAATGAAACTCCTTCACACAACAATGATCTTGACATCCTGAGCTTCCTACCTGACCTGGCAACATCACCAACAACATATTGTCACCTATAGCAAGCTGTTTTACCATTCATACACCCATGATTAAGAAATTGGCACCTAACCTTGAGCTTATTTTAGTCAGTATTATTCTTCTTCTTCTTCTTCTTCTTCTTCTTCTTCTTCTTATCTTATTGCTACTAGCCACTAAAGGAATATTACTAGTTATTAGATATGAGTCCTCATTCCCTTATTTTAGAGTAACTATTGTTGTTTTTACTTACTAATTTTCTGTAACAAGTGACTATTTATTTTTTTTATATTCTGGGCTGTTTCCAAATCAAAGTCAACATTGTGGCATTTAGGCCACTAGTTTCTGTTTGGGTTCTTAGTACTAACTATTCCAGAATTAGAAGTCTTTGATCAACATTTTGAATCTTAGCCTGTAATGTTTTTTGTTAACCAATCAAAATTATTTGTTGATAACTCAGTGTCTCTAGTCATACTTATTGAAATATTACTTCATATTTAATATTGGCTGGTAACTGGAATGATTACTTATTACTCAGTTTTATTAAATCTTAAGACTGGGATGGTAACAAGTAAGAATTGAGAGATTAGTAGGGGATGTCATGTTGATATCTAAAATGCATAATCTCACAGGATTCAAGACTAAACTGTTTAGCCTGTAACCTGTAAAATCATGAGAGCAGTTGATATAAATCAAATTGGTGCTAGTACTAACCACTGAATAAGTAAGCTACCAGTGTTTACTGCAATAATTAGAAAACAGACAATTAAAAGTAATAATTACTGGTAAGTATCTACACTTACCAGTGAGCCTAAAGCGAGGTGGCAGTGTTTGTTCATCAACAGCCATGGGTAAGACACTGAGTCCTCTGTCAGTTACTCTGGATAAGGACTACAGCTAAATGCCTGAACATAAATGTTTAAAGCCTCAGCCAAGGAATAAATATAAGAATGAAGAATAATAAAGATTACAAGTTAAGTCAGATGGAGATCACACACAGATGTCATTAGTAACCCCCTTGAGGTACCAAAGGTAGCTGTGGCACCCTCCTGTTCATAACTTGGTAAATATTGCCACCAAGTGGCAATTCCGTATGATTGTTGGTGCTGTCACATGACCTATTTCTGCCTTCCGACTCTCGCGATCTGAGCCAGCCAAGGAGGAAAATGCAGGAGGAGACAATTACGTCACGGCCAACAGGACCGTAGTGCAACACAGAGCACAATGAACTTCTGCAAAGATGTAAATATGGGGGCATACGCCCAAAGATAGTGAATCAATGTAAAACCGTGTATAAAACAGTGCACAGCTGCGCGATGTGTTGTACGCCCGAAACCCGTCTGTCCGTGACGGAATTGTCTTCTCCTACATTTTCCTTGTAAATTCACAGAGCCTTTGCGGCGCGGGAACATTTGTAGGTTTCGCTACAGATTCCACAAGAAGAGAAACTTTTCGGAAACAAAATAATCTAACAAATATGGATCCTTCGGAGGTAGAATTCCTTGCTGAGAAAGAGATGGTGAAGATAATACCAAATTTCAGTCTCGATAAAATCTATTTGATCGGGGTGAGTGAGCCAGTTCATTTGTCAAAACCAAAGAGTGTAGAAGTTTACAATTGGGATCTAACGTTAGGAACGTTCAAAGCTAGCTAACTAACGTTTAGCTGTAGTTAGAGCTAGGCCTTACCGTCATGAAATATGAGAGAAGCTCCTGATCAGTCTACATGTAACTAAGTGTTAGCTTAATACAGTAGGCTACACCACGCTCTCTACACATAACGTTGCCATGTGAGGTGTGTGAAGCCGGTAAAGTGTTTAGCATAATTAAATCTTTGTCTTTCTGTCATTAGGGCGACCAGGGTCCCTTCAACCCAGGGTTGCCGGTTGATGTCCCTGTGTGGCTGGCTCTCAACCTGAAGCAGAGACAGAAATGCAGAATTGTGCCTCCTGAGTGGATGGATGTTGGTAAGTGCAAGTACTGCAGACGTGCTTTTCAAAATGAGTCGATTGGATGATTACAAAGTTAGAGACCAGCTTGAAAAAAATGAACATTTTACCAGTCAAACTCAAAATGAAGGAAGAACCTTTCCCCTTTTTTAACATGCATACCTCCAGAGGAGTTACCTGGGTCTACTTTTATATGTTCGTGTTATAAGTGTGATGTTTTTTTTGCTAAAAGTGGGATGAAAGGTGAATATTTATGCCAAAGTGAAGCAAGGGCTTGATTTTGTGGTGCTGTTGGCTAGAGTGGGTAGCTAGCGAATGGTGCCATCTGACTGTAGATGTCTGCTGTGGTGTTCATCTGGTGGTTTTTGTATCACTCTTATAATGTCTGAATTGGGCTTCTATGAGTGTTCGCCCTGGAGTATGGCACAAGGGATAGTAACATCTTATCCTGTGTATATGAACACCACTAGCTACTGTCATGATCAGAAATAGGCAATTTAATAAAATTATTTCCCTTTGAGCTGCATAAGCAAATCAATTACATCCCTTACAGTATCACAGTTGTTTACACAGGGAAACGTATGAAAATCTGCTGCAAGGCTCTAAAAACACAAGCCTTGAAATCCTTTGACAGTGTGACATGCCTAAAACCCTCTGAGTATTTAGATGCATTGTCGTGTCTCAGATGTTGACGTTCTTGTGTCCGGCCATTTGGCATGTTAAACTGCATTGTCTTACTTGCCTGCTGCTATTCTCCAATGTGTGCAGAGAAACTGGAGGAGATTCGAGAGCTTGAGAGGAAAGAGGATGCCTTTACGCCTGTTCCCAGTCCGTACTACATGGAGTTGACCAAGCTGCTACTAAACCAGTGAGTAAAAGTGACAACAAAGGATAAACCTAAGATGAAGCGTGAGTAATCCCTGTGGGGAAATTGGGCCTTCCCTCTTATTCTGCTCATGGCGTTCATAGCAGTTCACACACCCTGGTCCCCTGTGCATGTGGGATGCTCCACCATACATGAGGGTGTGTGTGTGTGTTTCTGCAGCGCATCTGACAACATTCCCAAAGCAGATGAGATCCGGACACTAGTGAAAGACATCTGGGACACACGCATCGCCAAACTCCGCCTCTCCGCCGACAGCTTCATCAGCCAGCAGGAGGCTCATGCCAAGGTAACCAGCTATCATGCCACATCTCAGGGCTGCACAATTGATTGTACATTTTTTAATTTCCACAATTAATAATCATAGAATATTGGAAATATGGCAGCATGCACAGCTGATAGTCATGAGAGGAAGGTGTGTCCCTCACCTGTCGTCTCTTTTCTTCTGTAGCTGGACAACCTGACTCTGATGGAGATCAACACCACACGTGCCTTCTTTCTTGACTCTCTCAACTGTATGTACAAACTACGTTCCAATCTGCAACCTGGTTCCAGTAAGGGAAAAGCCCTGGACTATTGACCAGCAAGGTCAAGTTAAGGCCTGGTGACAGGCTGGGGTCCAGTCTCCAGATGGACGCAGTGTTGAGGTTGGGGTAAAAGCCTGCATATATTTGAAGCTGGTGACTGGAGGCCCACGCTTCCTGACCAGGCCCCAAGACTATTGAAAAGACTGTTTTCTCCAGAATGGACTTATCCACTATCTTTTTGTTAAAAGGCTGAATCAAGGTAATCACCAGAATTGTTCAGCCAATAAGGGGCTGTTTTTGCATGTAATGTCTGAATATGTGCTTATTGAAAGCATAGTCTTTATATATATATGTGTGCGTGTGTGTATATATGTGCTATTGGCAATATAATTTAATACTTTTCTATTACACATTACAGTCACTGATCAGCAGATCAATGCTGTTAAACATCTCTAGTGTTGAGATGTAACTAATAACAGAAACATTTGTTTTGTGTCTGAGCGATTGTGTTTTTCAGGGCTGTATTTCCATCTTAATATTTCACAATGCTTACCTGAATTAATGGTACTGTGTAGTTTTGATGGCTTGATTTCGGCTCACATTAAAAGCAAGATTTCTTACTGTGCTTTTCTGATGACTGTTATCAATATAATATATTGTCTGGCTAACGAGTCCAAAGCAGGAAACAAAATGAGAACGAACCAGGACATCCCAGCTTGCCCGCCCACCACCATCCAAAAATAGGCAAAAGTTAATATTTAACATTTTGGAAATATTTTATTTTCTTTTTTGTCTGAAATCACAGCCATATATTCATAAATACCTAATTACTACATTCAACAAAGAATATATTACATTACAATGAATTCAAACAAGTACATTTTAAAAACAGGATTTCACAGCATCTAGACATCCTCCACTGAGTAAGGGGGCTGTTGCGTGGGCGTGCGTGGGTTGGAGGCTGGGCAAGGGGCTGACTGTACTGCACCTCCCTCCCTAGCTCATTGGCAGCTAACCTCAGCACGAGTGCTCCCTAGCAAACTGATAGGCTGTGCTCTTAGCTCTGTTAAAATGGCCGATTCTCTGAAATGGCGTTGGTTTAAAGGTGGGGCCTCGTTTATATAATGGTCTTATGATTCAATTTTCTCAAAAGGGCATACGCAGGAATGAACCTCAACGTTCTGTGTCAGGTTTTTGTCAGTTCTTGGCTTGTGCACATCTGAAAGAGGTGTGAGGCATGTGGGTATAGACATATTGTGATATAAGTCCTATACTGCAATGTAAAAAGAAAAGCCTTGATCACGGCTCATGTGGGGAAACTGCAGCTAATTCATGTACTCTCAAATACTTGAGGCACTTGTAATATAGGGATCGCTTCAATCAGTCATTTTTATGAATTAGGTTTATGCACAGTTTGAAAATGATCAAGGTGGAGATGAAATCCAAGCATAAATGAACCTCCTAACACACTGGCATCCTTCACTCCATCCCTCACTCCAATGTAGAGCTTCAGTGTAAAACCAATGGCTGAAACTTCATATTGAGACAGACGGGGGAATGAGGGACAGACGGACAGGACAGCTGAGAAAGGCTTACACAGAAACGGTAAAGACGAAAGTAGTTGCTATTATGTACTAGAAATGCCCAGTTTGTGACTATTTTCAGCTTTATTTACGTGTTATTTCTTTAATCTTGGCAAATTAGAAGCTCTCACTGACTTTGGATGATGAGAGTCCTCAAATGGGGAAATGCAGGAAGGAAACGTGACACCAAGTGAACGGGGTCGAACTTATTCAACAGTGGACGAAGGCCGTTCCGATTCAAATGTTGGCTACCTAATTGCAACTCGTTTTAAAATGAAGAATCCAAAATGGACCTATGTTTCTCATTTTGGCACTATTTCTTTGTATGGCTGCTGATAAGGCTGAGACCTTGTAAGGCATAATGTTATGCACACTGTCATTGTTTGGTATTGAGTCCAATGCTCTAATGTTACACAGAGAGAAGTAAAGGTGTCATGGTAGGGTAAGGTCCACGAAGAACGGGGCTGCCTGGCTATCGGTTTCTTCAGCCGGTCGCCTCTGTTCAAATCTGTTGGGTCGGACTCAACGATGCAAAACAGTCGAGTATAAAACCGCTCCACCTCCGATAACGAGGGGCTGAAGTATAAAACTAATAATGTCACGGTGGCTGTCGATCGGTTTTCTACATGAGTAAATCACATGCCGACTAGTCAGACCAGGAGCGGTGAAACGCGCCGTTATTAAACAGGAGGAACCCTCGCCGACCGGAGGAGTTGTTGACGGTAAAACAGAGAGGCACGTAGTGCTGGGGAGGGCGTGGGTACGGGAGGACCGGGGGCGGGAGCCGTTTCTCAGGGACCTCCGAGCAAGCTTGGCTGTGCTCGGAGGTCACGCGAGGGGGGCTGTGGCTGGGCTGCAGAGTGCCAAAGAGTAAGACGAGTACAGGAGTGTAGCCTGTTTTCTCTCTCTCTGTCACACGCCTCAAAATGAGCTGTTCTGGCCAGCAGCAGTACAAACACTAAAAGCAAGGCTTTCTTTTCCCACCCAAAAAAGCATTAACATATAAAAATGGCAGGCTTTTTTCTTTGAAAAGAACAATGATTAAAGTAATAAAAACATACAAAATTCTTTTTAGTCTTCATATTATGTACAATACAAGGCTGAAGCACCTTTTAAAATTCTTATTCTCAAATTTTCTATTTCGAAATAAAACATTTCCTTTATTCTTTCCAAAAATGTGCATTTTTTAAGTTCTTCCCTAATTTGAACAGTTCTTTGTTGTAACACAGTACCACCAGGTAGTTCTTCAGCTTTTCGTAAGTGCATTTCCAGTTCAAAAGCTCATGTGGCCACCGTGATGAGATCAGTCCGACTGGCCAGAGGCATGGGCGTTCGTTTGGAGATGTGGAGCGCTCCAGTCGCTGGACCACACCCCTCCTGGGGGAGCAGCTCCTCCGTTGGCAGGATTGTCTGTGTGGCTGTGAGGGGTGCAGGGACTGAACATGAGAGTAGCAGGGACCGAAGTAGGCATGATTACACGTGTGTGTGTGTGTGTATGTGTGTGTGTGTGTGTGTGTGTGTGTATATGTGTGTGTGGGTGTGTGTGTGTGTGTGTGTGTGTTGATCTTCAGGTACTCCTGTCTTGCCCAGTACTCTCACTGATCCCAGGGTTGGCTAGGTTGGCAGATATTAGTGGCTCGTGGCACCATCCCTGTCTGGCCACAATCCAAAGACAGCCTGTCCTTCACTGTATGGTCCTGTACTCCAAGCATGCATCTATCATCCATCCATCTATCCATTCATTCATTCATCCATCCATCCATTCATCTATCTAGCCAGTCATCTTCTCTTCCATGGAGCAATGTGGACCAGGCCAGAAAAATAAACTCTGGGTGTCAGTCTGAAAAGGGAGGTGGCCAGGGCCTGGGGGCCATCAAGTCAGCGGGGCAGGGTCACCTGGGAGGGTAGCCCTTGTAGTGCCCACCTCTAGGCCAGTGTGTCTGTGGCAGCGTCAAGCACTTCCTGAAGTGCTCCAGCGATGCTTGCAGCTTCTCCCTTTCCACTGCCAGCTTCTGTCTCTGAGACATCAGCTCCTAGACGAGCGGGGTAGCAGAGAGGGAAGACACAAAAGAGCATGTTAACATTTAAGAAGCACATTGTTCACCTATGAAGAGTGACAGGAAAAGTCAGATGATCTGACATGTGACATACTGTAATACATACAGGGGGTTCACAAAATAACACCTAACAATATATGGATATGAAGTACAATCCAAGACTGCTCAAGGGTCCAGGCTTCATGCTCCTTACACCAGGTTGAGTCTTTGTGTACTGGCCTTGGACACAAGCGCTTTATAAAGGTCATGATGTGCAGTCTTTGTTGAGACTGTGTCAAAGAGGTGTTGAGCCCATAGTCGTGGTGTTCAGCAGCTATACTCCTCAGTGCCTATTTATCGGCTTCGACTTATGAACACTGTTCCTGATGTTGGTGTCTGTGTTCAAGACTGTTCATCTTGCCACATTAATAAATATAATAATAAAGTTTTTGTGACCCATGCACATGCAACTGGAGCACTTAATCAGTATTTGGCCTGTTTGTAACGGCTACTTGCCTCATATTGGTTTGAAAACTCTTTTAAAACTGACATACTGGTAATTGACAATTCATTTTACTTGACACACTGATTTAATTACTTTGAAGTTAGTACTTTTTCATGTGCGGTTTCCTTTATTTTGTCCACCCCCTGGACATACATACACTAGGCAATTTAGTATGGCAAGGAGAGATGCCGCAGCTTATCAAGGAGGAAAGCTGCTAACTTGATAGTTCGCTGGTTTAAGAAAGACCAAGACAAAGAGAAGCAGAAGGAGGCGTCAGGACATCTTACCCCCATGCTATGGGACAGCTGCTCAGCAGTCAGATTGAGGTTGTAGTTCTGAGCTTCTAGCCTTCGACATTGGCTCTGCAACACTTGTCGCTCCACGCTTTGCTCTGAAAATCACAGAAGAATGAGAGAGAATTGAATGGAGAACGTGAAGGGGACAGGGGGTAGAGAACAGGATGTGAGCCAGAACGTAAATGACCTTTGACCTCTAATAAGCAGATGCTAGAAGACAGACACTTTCTAAGTCTTCATGTTCAAAGGTAAAAATACACCAGTCTGATTGTGTCGTGACCAGACCAGGGATTCAAGAATAAAAGGTCTTAATAATAATAATATAAAAGGCTGGAACTGATTAGATTTCTCTTCAGTTTTGATTGGACTTCTAATACAAATGCTGATTACACAGAATATTGCTCTGGAAGTGAGCAGCGAAGAGAGAGTGAATACCACCCTCTGGTGACGGGGAGATGCTACAACAACTGTTCATCAGCATTGAGTCCAACTACCTAAAAAATATGTGGTCCTACACCTTAAGAATATTATGAAAACCTTGTATCGCCAAAAGCTTTTTTCCCCAAGAATTAAGGAAAACATTATTTTCATTTTGATACCTGTGCATTTCTAAAGCTATAAATGAGATTTGAAAGGTTTCATGGACCCAAGGGTTATGAAACTTAGGTAGGTAAAGGACCACAACACTTTTTAACCACATTTTAAAAGAAAGTGCAACAACGATAGCAACAATATATTACGTGAAATAAAGAGTACGTTCAATGCCGCTGCTCACCTTCAATGTATTCCTGATAGGCTTCAAATATAGATTCAATCCCCTGCCATTTGGGTGCAGGAGCCTCCTCTTCCTCCTCCTCTTCTTCCTCGTCCGACTCCTCCAGGCCGGAGAGGTCGTCCCTTGTCCCCGGGGCCTCCCGGTGCGGGGGTAGAGAGAAGTGCTGCCCGTTGGGCTGGGGGTGAGAGTGTGTGAGCGGATGGGGGAGTGAGTGTGTGTGAGAGTGAGGCTGCGCGTGTGACGGGGGCGGACGGCCGGGGTTACTCTGCAGCTCTGGAATGTTGTAATGAACCGAGGAGTCCTGGAGGTGGGAGGACTCCGACATCCCTGTGGCTCCACCTACAGACAGAGATGGAGGCAGAGGGGACGATCGTCACGTTTCAACCCTTTTTATTCATGATAATAACAGAGCGCAACAGTGACCGCCTACTGTTTTTTACAGCTCTGGTTCTGGAAGTAAATTTCCCATTCATTTACTACATAGACGTTTCAGAAAATCCTTCTATAAAGAGTTTTAAGGAACCAAGACAACCAGCTAGATGATGAATCGTGACCATAAAACATTTGATTATGAGCAAAAAAAAGATTGGAAAACAGAAGAAAAGGCAAAGGTACAAGACTGTGTACATCATTATTTTATGAAGTGAAGGAACTACTCATCCCATAATCCATTGCGAATGATACTTTTCCAACAACTTCCAAACTAACGATAGTTTAGCGCGCTTCTTCTTGAATGTAACATTCATCGCTGTTACACTTTAGGATTGTGGGTAGTGTAGTACTTCTCCATGTTTTTCTCAAAACAAGGTTGATATCATACAGACTTGTGTCTTCTACGTTAGCATACACCATCGTTTCACAACCTACTAGCTTGTGGTGAAGCTACATTGGATGGTTACGACATTATGGCTCATAATCAAAACCCCTATGCAGAATATGAATGGGATTTTCACTTCAGGAACCTCACTGTTGAGCTCTATGATGCTTTCTCTTTTGACTCCGCCCCCCTCAGAGTTCAGAGTTCAGAACCGCCCCCTGGAGCTGGTAGGGATTCAGTGTCTTGCTCAAGGACACCTCAGCAGGACAGATGCCTGCCAGCCCAGAGCTTGAACCCGGGTCTCCCCTACTCTACTATCATCATCATCATCATCATCATCATCATCATCGCAGTAACTGGTCAGACCTACCTTTGTGTTTCTGCAGGGCCTTCTGGGTGGACTGAAGCACAGACTCGTGGAACTGCTGGGCGAACTCCTCCGGTGTGAAGCTGTCCCAGGGCTTGCTGCGCCCGTTGAGGCCGGGCAGGCCCTCTTTTGGCTGCAAGGGGAGCGGGGGGCGCAGGCTGTTCAGCAAGCTGGAGCTCCTCTTCGAGAGCGGTCCCTCGCCGGGCCCCCGGGCCTTGTCCGGGTAGACGGCCGGGGGAGGGGGTTCCTTTGGTCTTAGCGTGTCCCCGAGGGGTTTCGGGTGGCCGCTCGGGGAAGCCGGGCGATGTAAGGATGGGCTGTGCGGTCTGACACTGAGCCGGTCTTCGGATTCACCGGGAGGCTGGGCAGAGGCGGGATCTGTAATCGTGATGAAGATGAAGTTGAAGGATTCGGTTCACTGCAGATAGCATGCCGGAGTTAGAAGCTGTGTTGCTGCGCTAGATGCACCTCTTACCCAGACACACGATACTAATGAAAGCACCACTGTGACCTACACTTCTTATACAGCCCCGGAGGAGAAAGTGTGTTTTTCTATGTGATGTTTGTGTCCATGTGTGTCCGCGTGTCTCACCAGAGATCTGTGCTGGAGGGCTTTTACACAGAGGATGAGGGGCATGTCTGATGGTATCCAGGGTTACACTCTTTTCTTTAATGGCCTGAAGCATGTCCACCACCCTTTCATTATCTGACAGAGAGAAAAAAAAAAAACAGAACTTCTCAAATCTCTGTAGCCTGTAGATTTCGGCTTTATGTACCTAATTCACAATTCCGCAAGCGTTGCGCGATCTCCCCCTAGGACAGAGGATGCTTGTGTCGAGTGAGTGAGTGTGTGTGTGTAAGTGTGTGTAAGGAGGTTGAGCTCTTCCTGACAGCGTGGGAGGCTGTGCGCTGCCATCTGCAGGCGGCGCACAGTAAATCAAGAGGATTAGACTGGGATCACTGTAAGCCTACTACTGCCACTCCCAATTCCTCATCAGTGTGTGTGTGTGTGTGTGTGACTGTACACATGCATCCATGTATGCACATCAGTGTGTGTGTGTGTGTGTACATACAGAACCCCCGACACAGCAAGTCCAGCTGCCACATGTAGATTAAACAGGGTAATGTATGACACGTCGCTGCCTGTGTAATATACACCAGATATGATATACGACAGTCTGACGTTCACATGACCGTTGTTTGACCCGATGTGATTTCCTTCAGGGCCAGAATCAACACGCTCATGAGAAAGTAGTGCGTGTTAGGCGGGCAGAAGCCGAAGTGGGTCGGTAACAGCTGCGGTAACAACTGGGGAACGACTTTCTGAGGGAGCGAAGTGATCTGCTGTAAAGAGATCGTCAGAGAGAAGGGACGTGATGTGTGTAATTGATGGGGATATTTGTAGGGTGTGTTAGAGTCAGAAATATCACTTTAACTTCACTTTATTGTGATTAATTTAGACGGTCATTTATTTTATTTTTTTTACCATTAAAAGCGATGGAGTTTCTTTCTTGGGCAACAGTTTTTCATTTAAGCGCTTTTTAGTTAGAATACCTAAAAACTGTTGTTAGTTATATAGGCAAGTTATATAGTTATATAGTAAGTTATATAGTAGTTATATAGTAAGTTATATAGTAGTTATATAGTAAGTTATATAGTTATATAGTAAGTTATATAGTAGTTATATAGTAAGTTATATAGTAGTTATATAGTAAGTTATATAGTTATATAGTAAGTTATATAGTAGTTATATAGTAAGTTATATAGTTATATAGTAAGTTATATAGTAGTTATATAGTAAGTTATATAGTTGTATAGTAAGTTATATAGTTATATAGTAGTGTAACCTGCACTATGTAACTTTATGTAGTTTAGTCGTTGTAGAGGTAACTGTTTGAAGCTTTAGTCAACTGGACTCGTGGTGTATCAGCTTTCTGTAGCGTTAGCCGAGGCGCTAGCTGGCTATCTGAACGTTACCTCTTCTCTGCTGCACGGTGACGTGGGACAGGCTGAACATGGTGAGGAAGCGCTTCTTGTCCTCCAGCTCCGGCGCTCGGTCCATCTCCTCGGGGGTGAAGCGAGTGCTGAGCGGGGGAGGGGGGGGAGGCGTGCGCTTTGAGTGGAGGACGGGTGGCGAGGGGCTGCGCTCCCTAAGCATCCTCCTCCTCTTCCTCCTCTTCTGCTGCACCACCTCGTCACGCCGCGTCACCGTGGTCAGGCTGAACACTCCCAGGAAGTCCAATTTCTGTAGAGAGAGAGAGAGAAAGAGAGAAAATCATCTTACTGCAGGTATGTTTTTGTGTGTGTTGCGCCCACGGGTGCATGCGTAGAAAGCATGCGTGTTGGCGGGTGCGCCGTGCGTCTTTACCTCTGTGGTGTCGTCCAGTTTGAGTGGGGGCTGCTCCGCTACCCTCCTGAGATGGGCTCTCACCTCCTCCTCATCGCTCTCATCATACGAGTCATCCAGCTCATAGTAGTAACCTGAAACACACGCAGGGGTCACTACTGACACCTGGCACCGTCGAACGGCCCATCATTCATCATTTCAACAGCATATAAGCTGTGCATCATCATCATCATCATCAGGTGTACCTTTCTCCCTGGCCTCCCTCCTCCTCTTCTCCTCCAGGTCCAGCTTGCTGACGGGCCGGCGGTGCTGCTGGAGGAACTCGTCGTAGATCAGCGCCGAGTCCGGGCTTATCCCCGGGGCGCCTATCTGCCCCGTCCCCGTCCCCGTCCCCGGCCCCGTGACCGTCCCGAGCCCAGGTCCGTGTCTGCCGGGCCCCTGGTGTCCCTGAAAGCCCTTCGGCCCGGCGCTGCCCTTCGCGGCTCCCCCCAGCTCGTACTGGCTGGGCAGGGACAGCGACGCCCTCTGCTGGCTGAAGAAGGACTGGGTGGATTTCTCCAAGTCGGCCAGGAAGGTGCTGGGTTCGGGCAGGCCCGGCGGACCTCTCAGCGGGGGGTACTTCTCCATCGCTCCCCCGTCTCTCCTCCGGGCCCCGTCCTCGTATTTGGAGGGCCCCGGGGGCGGGCGGCCCAGCTCGTAGTGGCCCGCGCCCGAGGGCTCGTGGCTGCGCCTGGAGTCGGCGGCGGTGTCGATGAGGGAGGCGGGGTTCCACAGGGCGGCGGGGGGGCGGAGGAGGGTGGTGCTCGCGGGGTTGCTGGAGAGGCTTGGGCGAGATGAGGGGCGGAGGGGCGCCCAAGTGAGGGTGGTGGTCCCGGCTTCCTGGTTCATGGTGATTTGGTATGGATCTGTGCAGAGACATTGGGGGGACGGGGGGCGGGGGGGGGGGTCATGCTCAGCTCTTAGATGTACAATCCCTACGGGGACGTTCTCCAGAATCGAGCCATATCGGTTCACCGCCACACACAATGCAAAGACACACGGCGGCACGTATACGTGTCTCGCCTCGGTCCCTTCATCCCTGCCTGTGTGTCTGTGGGGTTGTGTGCCTGTGTGTCTGTGGGGTTGTGTGTCTGTGGGGTTGTGTCTGTGGGGTTGTGTGTCTGTGTGCCTGTGTGTCTGTGGGGTTGTGTGTCTGTGTGTCTGTGGGTCTGTGTGCCTGTGTGTCTGTGGGGTTGTGTGTCTGTGTGTCTGTGGGGTTGTGTGTCTGTGGGGTTGTGTGTCTGTGGGGTTGTGTGCCTGTGTGTCTGTGTGTCTGTGTGCCTGTGTGTCTGTGGGGTTGTGTGCTGTGTGTCTGTGTGTCTGTGTGCCTGTGTGTCTGTGGGGTTGTGTGTCTGTGTGTCTGTGTGCCTGTGTGTCTGTGGGGTTGTGTGTCTGTGTGTCTGTGTGCCTGTGTGTCTGTGGGGTTGTGTGCCTGTGTGTCTGTGGGGTCTGTGTGCCTGTGTGTCTGTGTGTCTGTGTGCCTGTGTGTCTGTGGGGTTGTGTGTCTGTGTGAAGCAGTGTTATCAGGCCCAGGCAGAGTAGCCCAGAGCAGAGTGAGGATGTGGCCAAGGCACACACTGTCCTCCAGATATACAGGGCTGCCTTTGATCTGCTAGGCCCTTTTAGTATGGCATGCACACACACACACACAACACACACGCACACACACGCACACGCACACGCACACGCACGCACACACACACACACACACACTTAGGGAGTAAGTTCAGAGAGAGGTCTACTCTGGGAGACGTGTTCTTCTGACAGACAGGCAGACACAACTGGGACTGACACCGGTAGCATGGATAGAGCGATGGATTGCTAGCAAGGATAACAGCCAATCAGACTGAGCAATGTGGGCGGGGCTCAGAATATAAACAGGAAGAAAGGTGGGAAGAGAAACATGTGAAAGGATGACGGGAAGGTGGCGAGGAAGAAATGCTAATGGTGTGGAAGAAAGACAGACAGATGGCTGGTGGACAAACCTACTGTCCAGACCCTCTTTCCAAATCAAACCTGGCAGTGGCACACGCTGCCTGACCAATCAGATTATCTATGCCTGTGTGTGTGTGTGTGTGTGTGTGTGTGTGTGTGTGTTATCTTCAATCTGCAGCCTGTGGGCTATGATTATACTGTAGGGTTACTGATAGCAGGCGTGTGTGTATCTCCTCTGCGCTACCAGTTCAGCATTAACTGCAATCATTAAGCACAACCTCACTTCTGAATCACACACACACACAACACACACGCACACACGCACACACACACACACACAGTAACAAAAGAGGGTAAGTAGGGGGCTTATGCTGTGCAAGGTTGAGAGGATTAGCTGAGAATTAGCCTTTGTGTATTTTAGCCGCTCCACTCGCTGCGTGTTTGAAAATCCTCATTCACTACCGATGAGACAACAGTCACCAGGACCCTTCTTCACACCCTGAATCAACACCTAAACATTACTCTCCGTCTGTTTGCTTACGTGTCAGGGGGCTGGAAGGTAGCAGGGACGGAAATAGAGTAGATATGATGCTTCTGACAGGGTTTATCTTTCTTGCAGTCCTGCCTGAAAACAGACTTCTAAAGCCTGTCAGCTTCTGAGGCCGCTCAACACAGGCGCAACTGTCCCCGTCAGGCTAACAGTGACAGACAGCCAAAACACCCCAGAAATAGTGTGGGTGCTGGTGAACACGTGCAGGCGTGCGCGCGTGTTTGGTGTCACGGGATTCATCTACCAGGCAACACGGACCAGGCGACTGTGTGTGGACGATGTTGCGTAACTGCGGTGGAAAGTACATCTATCTATCTATCTATCTAAACAGTGGGCGTGGTGGCCAGTACTTCAGAGACCAGCACCACTGGTGTACTGGAGGTTTGAGGTGCGTGATCGTCTTGAATGTCCAAGAGGCATGACAAGGTGCATGGACATCAGGTCTAACTTCATATGGAGGCATAGAGCTCAACAGTGAGGTTCCGGCAGTGAAAATCCCATTCATATTCTGCATAGGGATTTTGATTATTAGCCATAATGTCGTAACCATCCAATGTAGCTTCACCACAAGCTAGTAGGTTGTGAAACGATAGTGTATGCTAACGTAGAAGACACAAGTCTGTATATCAACCTTGTTTTGAGAAAAACATGTTTTATTCACGATGTCATGGAGAAGTACTACACTACCCACAACCCTAAAGTGTAACAGCGACGTCTCTGATTGGTGGAGCTCGCTGTTACCATGGAAATGTTTACCGCACCCGCGAACGTCTTGTCGGCTAACGTTAGCGTTAGCTACTAACGTAACCTAGCTAGCTGCTTTTCACTGTACCATGTCGATGACAACACTTTACACTATACTATATGAAACACTATATATACACACACAAAACAACAACAATAGCAACACTATACTATTGACAAATGTTAAATTCAAGAAGAAGCGCGCTAAACTATCGTTAGTTTGGAAGTTTTTGGAAAAGTATCATTCACAATGGTTTCTGGGATGAGTAGTTCCTTCACTTCATAAAATAATGATGTACACAGTCTTGTACCTTTGCCTTTTCTTCCATTTTCCGATCTTTTTATTGCTCAGAATCAAATGTTTTATGGTCACGATTCATCGTCTAGCTGGTTGTCTTGGTTCCTTAAAACTCTTTATAAGGATTTTCTGTCTATGGAGTAAATGAATGGGAAATTTACTTCCGGAACCAGAGCTGTAAAAAAGTGGTCGGTCACTGTTGCGCTCTATAGGAACCAGGCATAGGGAGTGTGTGTGATATCTTCACTGGAGCGAGTCCAGCCTAGGGTGTGTGTGTGTGTGTGTGTGTGCGTGTGTGTGTGTGTGTGTGTGTGTGGTCTAACCTGTGTGCGTCCGTCCTGTGATCGGGCGTGTCGGCCGTCCGGCCCAGGTCCAGGTGCTGCTCCAGAACCTGCTGGCGGAACTCAGACACCTGGTACTGGCGATCCTCCTTCTCCTGCCGTAACTTGCGTTGCCGCGCCAACCACCGCTCCTCCTCGTTGGTCCTCTGGAGCATCATGGTCGCCGGGAGGCCCGCCCCCACCCCGCCGGGCCCCATGTAGAGGCCGTGGGCGGAGACTAAGCCGGGGACGGCGTGATGCGACTGGACTATCGAGGAGTGGAGTCCCGGCGGGATCGGCTTGGGAGCTGGAAGGACGGGCTCTTTGGTTTTATCTGTGGAGAGCGGGAAGATCGGCGTCAGTGTTTTTGACGAAGAGCGTTAACTATGGGTGCCGCAATCGATCAGGCCAGCAATCGGAAATGGCCGATATTCAGTATAAATATGAGATCGGGGAATTCCGATAATGCTTTACAGTCGCCGATTGCGAAAACCGATCGATGACGCAAAAAAATGTGAGCCTATTCTCATCAGATTCGGTGTCATTGTGGCACGCTAACTAAAGCATGCTAACTAACCTAAAACACGTCGGCGGTGTGGAACTTTTACAAAGTGTGTGAGACAGATGCAACAGTTGCCATCTGCAGTGTGTGCCAGGAAAAAATACCTTGTGGGGGAAGCGAGGTAAAAAAGTTTCAACACAACAAATTCAATAAGGCACTTGAAGTCGCATCACCCAGCAGAGCATGGCGAGTTTGTTAAGCTGGCCGCGGAGAGCAAACACCAAAAACGACCACTAAGAAAAAATAAATAAATAAATAAACGATCGGTATGACAGTGTATCGGATCGGCCGATATGGGCCATAGACAATCGGTGATCGTTATCGGGGCATCCCTAGTGTTAACAGTGTTGAGAAGCAATGTGATTAGTATCACTAGCTCTTGTTTTATTCGATTCTCTTTGTCTCATTTGTTAAGATAAGTAGGTTGCTAACTTATTGCACTCTTACATTAACACTAGTTTTGCTCTTAGTTGCTTGTTTAGGAAGGAAATGCACTTATGATTTCTGGTGACTAGTAGTTTTCCTTACCTACCTTTGTTGAATGCACTTATTGTAAGTCGCTTTGGATAAAAGCGTCTGCTAAATGACTGTAATGTAATGTAATGATTACAGTTTGGGAGAGAGCTCCGGGGGGGGGGGGGGGGGACGCGGGCACGTACCGGGCCGATTAGGGGTGAGTCTCTCGGGCTTGGTTCTGTCCTCCTGCCCCCTCATGGCGTGGAGCTCGGCCAGGTAGTGGCTCTCCATGGCCTTGGACACCTGCAGCTCCTTCTCCCTCAGCGCCCTCTCCTTCTGCCTCTCCAGCTCCTTCTCCCTCTCCCTCTCCTTCTCCCTCTCTCTCTCCCTCTCCCTCTCGCGCTCCCTCTCCCTCTCCCTCTCCAGCTCCTTCTCCCTCTCCCTCTCCCGCTCCCTCTCGCGCTCCCTCTCGCGCTCCTTCTCCCGCTCCGCCTCGCGCTCCCTCTCTTTTTCGCGTTCGCGCTCCCGTTCGCGCTCCCTCTCCCGCTGCCGCAGCTCGTCCTCCAGCTGGAGCCTGAGAGGGGAGAGAAGAAGAAGAAGAAGAAACACAGAAGAAGAAGAAGAAGAAGAAGAAGAATGAAAATCCGTGAACACGTGCCGCTGAGATGTACAAGCGTTGTACACGCGTGTGCGAGTTAAAGGGGGAGACCTTCACCTTTCG
This sequence comes from Hoplostethus mediterraneus, assembly GCA_034670385.1. NCBI lineage: Eukaryota > Metazoa > Chordata > Actinopteri > Trachichthyiformes > Trachichthyidae > Hoplostethus > Hoplostethus mediterraneus. The sequence goes on from JAXDDW010000071.1 coordinate 2,425,978, forward strand.
GAGAGCCTCTCAGATTGCAGCGCTGACAGCGAGGGGTGCGTGAGGTCGCCGGGGTAACGCACCCCCGGGAGGTGCATGTGCACGGCGGAGGGGTGGAGCGGGGATAAAGCGCCCCCTCCTGGCAGCTGGTAGAAAGGTGACCTCAGAGCAGAGAGACAGAACGGGTCGTCCATCCTGAGAGAGAGAGAGAGAGAGAGAGAGAGAGAGAGAGAGAGAGAGAGAGAGAGAGAGAGAGAGAGAGAGAGAGAGAGAGAGAGAGAGGGAGAGAGAGAGAGTCAGTCACCCCTCATGACAGAGCAGTGTGTGTGTCTCCATCACCCGGAGGAGCAACATCACAGGATCTTCCATCTTTCAAGGATGAGACAGCCTCTGTCAGCTAATCTCCGTCACCACGCAGCAGCTACCAAGAGAGAGAGAGAGTGTGTGTGTGTGTGTGTGTGTGTGTGTGTGTGTGTGTGTGTGTGTGCGCATCTATGTGAGACATCCACGGCTCATCCCCTCATTAAATCCATTACAGTACAGTGCATGATGGGTGCTGCAGTCCTCTGATCCTGCTGAGCTGACAGACCAGGGGCACACAGCTTGTCTCATAGCCCGAAGCAAGCAGGGCCCCCCCCCACCCCTCTCTCGACACACACACACACACACACACACACACACACACACACATATAAATTGTGTCAGCTATACAGTTTTACTGCCAATTTAGAGTCCTCAGCCAGTACGAAACATTTAACTTCCTCTTACGCACCGATTTACAAAACACATGCGCCCCTAAATAGACGCGGGTGCCCGAGTTAATGAAACGCACCCACGGGGGGGGGGAAGCTCACCTGTACGGTGTGAAGGAGGGGTGGGGCAGGTAGCTGGGGTGGTAGTAGGCAGCCGCAGCAGCTGCAGTGGCGGGGTCCAGGCCCAGGGGCAGCGAGGGCATGCGGAGGGCGTCCTCGGCCGTGGCGTACGGACGGAAACCACGCAGGTACTCCTCCGGTACGGCGTGGGACAACTGTCTGGGCAGACTGATGAGTGAGGGGGGGGGGGGGGGGGGGGGGAAGGGTGGGGGGGGAGGGGGAGGAAGGGGGGGGGGGAGGTGGGGGGGTAATGAGGTGTGATGGGAGGGTGGGGTGGGTGGATGGGGTAGGGGTGGTGAATTCTGGAGGGGGATGGGTGGGGGGGGGACACAAAGCTGGATGAGAAGTGGGAAAGGTGGGGGGGAAACTTCTGTCAAAACGGAGTTTTGGGACAAAAAAAACAAAATCGAACGCCGTAGTGACGTTGTGATGTACGTACTGTTAGTGGGATTCAAAATGGAGACTGGGTCGGCTATGAGGTTTTGGTATCCATGGAGTTGATGTCTCTGCACCACCACCACAAATCTCTGATTCTGATAAGTGAATATCGACGCTGTCAGCCGACAACCTTCTATGTCCAAAAGACCAATTGATTTTCATGAAAAAAAAAAAACAAAACAAATCGCCTCGTAGAGTTCGCCCACAGCGGATTACTTTCCATCGAGCTGTTGCGGCATCCAGAATGGAGTACGAGAAGGAGCTATGAAGTTAATTTGCCGACTCTAAGGACAACAGCATTGAGTCACGAAGCCTGATTTCTAATACTTATTCATCGTTAAAAATGTATGCAATACCACAGGGCGAACCGTAGCGACATAAGGGCCAGTCATGAGTTGAAAAAAAAAAAATCAAGTGACAAAAGGGGACTATACGGGTTCCGCCCACACGATGAATCCCATGATTATCAGTCGTGTCACCGAGGCACTCTACTAAAAAAAAAAATTTCTTTAAAAAGTGTAAATTTCCTCTGAAGCTGAAAACATGCCCTGGCTCAGAAGGCCCCGACACCTGATCCATGTACATCCAGAGGAGCAGGCAGAGCGATGACTCACCTGAGGGGCTGGAACCGTGAGTCCTGCATGACGGCGCCGGGGTCAGGCCGAAGGCGTAGGGGTTTCCCAGGAGGTGGGCGGGGACCGAGGGGCCACCCTTCTCCTGGGGGAGGCCCCCCTCTGCACCCAGACGCTCCCTGCTGGCCCCGCGAGGCCCCGAGTCAGCCTGGGGGGGAGACCGAGAGAGAGAGAGAGAGAGAGAGAGAGAGAGAGAGAGAGAGAGAGAGAGAGAGAGAGAGAGAGAGAGAGAGAGAGAGAGAGAGAGAGAGAGAGAGAGAGCCTTAGTCATTGTTGCCGAGGGTCTGTGACCGTCATGGTTGTCCGTGCTCATGGAGGGGAGAGAGGGGGGAGAATAGGCCTGTTTGTGGAGCAGCAGCCTCCCTCCTCCTCCCTCTCTTCCTACCCCAGGCACTTTTCTCTCTCTCTCTCTCTCTCTCTCTCTCTCTCTCTCACACACACACACACACACACACACACACACACACACCAGCTCCCTGTGAAAGACACTGATCAACAGACATAAAATGGAGGAAGGAAACATAAAGACAACGTTCAAAAAACCCAACTACTGAAGACCACCGGGCTCACTGCCTGTCTGTTGTAAACAAGACAAACATGTCCTCCTTGTGATCGCTGAGGATGTGGCGATGCAGCGGATGCACAAAGAGCGGTAGTTCCGGGGAGATGCTCACTCTCTGACTCACAACGTGTGTGCGTGTGTGTGGAGGTGTGGCGCACAGTAACATCTACAGGGAAAGACAACAAAGTCCACAAAAGCATCCTCCCTCCCTCCCTCCCTCCCTCCCCCTCCCTCCCCTCCCTCCCTCTCTTGTTCTCTGTCTCTTTCCCTCCCTCTCTCCCTTTGGCAGCAAGCCTGGGCTCACTTATCCAATCCCACAACAAACACACACACCACACACACACACACACACACACACACACCCAGCAGGCACGCACACACACACACACACACACACCACACACACACCACACACACACCCACACAAACACTTACACACTTTAGTTTCCTCTCCTT